>JARFIW010000376.1:0-477500 GCA_036346225.1 Platerodrilus igneus
TAAATTTTATTTAATATGTTTAGTTTTTATTTTCAACACCAAAATTCTAAGGTTCACAAAACAATTTCTACAACCGGTTTTAAGACGTTGAAAAGAGCTAGCCGCGGAGATCTGAAAATTAGAAATAAAAGATTCGGGTAGCTGAGAAAATCTAATATTAATTGATACCAAACAAGGTAGGTTTATCTCGAAAGATGTATTGGCTAGACGAGGAAAACTATTTGTTAGTTTTGCTTATAAAGCAAAGGTGAAATTTAGAGGTTTGAGAGCTTAAAGTGTAACTTTGTAAGGAGTAGTCCGATTTTAAATCTGTTTACAGATTCTGCAATAAAATTCTAAGCTAACAAGATGTATCGCATGACTAAGAAAATTTATAAGAACGCTCAAAAGTCGCTATAGGTAAAAAAATCTTAAAATGGGGGTAGCTCCTGGGGGTGATGCAATCTAAAAAATTCCTAAAGATTCGGGTAGCTGAGAAAAATCTAATATTAATTAATACCAAACAAGGTAGGTTTATCTCGAAAGATAAAAAAATGGCTAGTCGAAGAAAACTTTTTGGTCCAGAATGTTAGCGGTAAAAAAATCTTAAAAATAGGTTTATCTCGTGTGTGGAAATGTGGATGCTCATTTATCTCGAAAGATGAAAAATGGTTAGTCGAAGAAAACTTTTTGGTCCAGATGTGTGAGGAAATGTGGATGCTCATTTATCTCGAAAGATGAAAAATGGTTAGTCGAAGAAAACTTTTTGGTCCAGATGTGTGAGGAAATGTGGGATTCTGGAGGAAATGTGGGGGTGATTCGTAACTAAATACACTACTTACGAGAATCACGATCTACCTACTTCAGGTCACCCGGGTGTCCACAAAACTGTCTCTAAAATTTCCATGCGTTACTATTGGCCTAAACTTAGAGCCGCTGTTGCTCGATACGTCCGTCGTTGTAAAATTTGCTCTGCACACAAAGTCGAACAAAAGAAACCTCCTGGCTTTATGTCTCCTCGTGCTACTGCCACTCGTCCTTGGCAAGTCTTATGTACTGATATTGTCGGACCTCTTCCTAGAACCTCTAAAAGAAATTCCTTCATTTTAGTTGTTGCCGATTGTTTTACGAAATATGCTTGTTTCTTTCCTCTACGTGCGTCTACGACCGCTGCTGTTGCTCGAACCATTGAGGAAAATATTTTCCTGGTGTATGGTACTCCTCAGTATCTAATTGCGGACAATGGTGTACAATTTCGTAGTAATATTTTCACTAAACTCTGTAATTCCTATCGAACAAAAATTCTGTTTAATGCTCGCTATCATCCTCAGGCGAATCCGGTCGAACGTATTAATAGAGTCCTGAAAACTATGATTTCTTCTTACGTTTCTGATAATCAACGTCGGTGGGACGTTAATTTAGCAAAAATTGGTTGTGCTATTCGTACGCTCAAACATGAGGTTATTGGTTACTCCCCGTATTTTGCTCTATATGGTCGTGAACATGTTCTCTACGGCGATCATTTTGGAAAACCTCTTGATCCTGATGATGTTCTTATGGATCCCGAACGTCCTATTCCTCCTACTGACTTAGTCAAATTTGAGTCACTTCGTGAAGAAATTTCTAAACGTCTTTCCTTAGCATACAAGAAAAATGCTAAACACTACGATCTTCGTCGTCGTCCCTTAACTTTATCTCCTGGCGATCGCGTGTGGAAACGCAATTATGTTCTTTCGGATGCTACTCGCTACTTCAATGCTAAACTTGCTCCCAAATATGTGGGTCCCTTTACTATTAGGACTAAACTTTCTCCGTGGACCTATATCTTAGTAGATGATTCTGGTAACGATCTGGGTACTTGGCATATTAAGGACCTCAAACCCGATAAAACTTTAGACCCTCCAGACATTGATCCTAAACCTCCGGATCCTAATGGGCTCCCTCCGGCTGATTCTATTTTGACCCCTACGTATCGCTATCCCTAATGACTTGTAATATTTTTCTCTCTTTTGTTTTTTTGGCTTATTGGTCTTGTGTTTTCGCTGATAAGCTGGAGTCCGAAAACACTGGCGCCCATTTCGTATTCCTATGTATATTTTGTAGCTAGCCCCATCCGTGACTTGTTCTTCTGGCCAGTTCCACCATTTGTTCACTATTGGACTATTATAGTCGCTTTCTACATCCATTCCTTGAGGTAGGCTTCAGATCTATTTACTTTTCCTTTAGGAATTTCGACTTAGTCGCTTTTGGAGGTCTGTTAGCCATACTCTGCTTGAGTAATCGTTTCATACGAATCTGTGTTACCTCAGTTGGCAGTATTCCAGATGGTGTACTAGTTTGCCTGTGCTCTTTTCTTTGTCTTGGTTCTTTCTTTGCTGCACGCTTGAGGTTGACAGTTATGTCGTTTAGTGGATTTGCTACGCGTTTTCTTCCTCGGTTTTTTTCTTTTATTTTCTTTTGGTTTCTTCGCGGGAAGCCAAAACTTTTCTTTGAGGTGGAAAACAGAAATGTCCTTTTTGGGGACATCCGTCTTTTGACGATTCTTAAAGTAGCTATAACCTTTAATCCTCATTGGGTGTTTACTTAATACTTTCTTTTTGATAATGGGATGGAACCATGGACACCCCACACTCCGCCAACTCCAACTGCAAGGCTATCAGTAGCCAAATTGGTCCAATTCTATAGACACTCTTCCGGTGCTCCTGCTTGTGTAAGTTACACTATTTCCTATTTGTTCTTATTGTAAATATCTACCCGTTGTTTTTGCAATATTCCTTGTCATTCTGATACCTTTTCCATAAACTTGCCCGCTATTTTTTTTTAAAAAAAATAAGAACAATCAACCATACTGAATGACTCAGAATAATTGTGCTTATCTACTTATTTATGTCTTTGCTAAAAATTTTACTAAATTACTTAGATTAATTATGTCTCACCTATTTCTTTTTTTGTTACATTTTTACCTGATTTATGTTTAATTGGAGTGTGACGAAACGTTTCTGCTACTCCCCAATATGGCCTCACTTTGTACTCAGAATTTTTCTGTACTGCTATTACTGTTGTTAGATTATAGAGTTTATCTAAACAGTTTCTTTTATTTTTATTCTATAAAGTACTGAACAATTTATACTTGATCCATAGACTATGCTTTTTCTCTGTTTCAGGTTTGCAGGACTAGTTTGTTTTTCTTTCAGGTTTACTATTCTAATTTCTCTATTGCAGGTACTGGTACTAACTCCTGACAACCGTGTCCCCTATAGGTTGGTCTGCTTTCTAAAACCCCCCTACTCTCCGATTGAGCCCGGTCACTGTTTTTTTCTCTTGGATTTTCTTTTGTTACGCACGACTGCGAGCCAACGTGACATAACTTTGACGCACAACGTGGCGTCTACTAGAAATACGTAACAAAGTAACCATTAGTAAGGCGTGTGTGTGTGTGCGCGCTGGAGGGCATGTGTTATGTGTGTGTATGTGTGTGTGTGTGTGAGGGTTGTGTGTATGTGTGTGATGTTAATGTCCGTCTTATGTTCCCCCTCTAAGACCAGGACCATTGGCAGCCGGATATCCCAGTCGTCAAGGAAGAAGGGTCAACGGACTTGCCTTGTCAGTCCAGATCATCGGCAGCCGATAATCCAGATGTTGAAAAGGCAATGTAAGTGTGTGAATAGGCATGTGTGTTTGTAAGGTGTGTGTGTGTATGTGTGTGTGTGTGTGTATGTGTGTGTGGGGGTTGTGTGTATGTGATGTTGGTATCCGTGTTACGTTACCCCTTTAGGAGCAGGATCATCGTAAGGCGGATATCCCAGTCGTCAAGGAGAAACACTCAACGGATATTGCCTTATCAGTCTGAACCATCAGCAACCGGATATCCAGATGTTGAAAAGGCAATGTAAGTGTGTGAATAGGCATGTGTGTTTGTAAGGTGTGTGTGTGTATGTGTGTGTGTGTGTATGTGTGTGTGGGGGTTGTGTGTATGTGATGTTGGTATCCGTGTTACGTTACCCCTTTAGGAGCAGGATCATCGTAAGGCGGATATCCCAGTCGTCAAGGAGAAACACTCAACGGATATTGCCTTATCAGTCTGGACCATCAGCAACCGGAAATCCAGATGTTGAAAAGGCAATGTAAGTGTGTGAATAGGCATGTGTGGTTGTAAGATGTGTGTGTGTGTGTGTGTGTGTATGTTTGTGTGAAGGTTGTGTGTATGTCAGTTGTGTATGTGATGTTGATATCCGTGTTACTAGAAAAGATAACCTCAACCGTCATCAACGTAACGTGCATGGTATGGGAAGGTTAGTAGCAGTACCTGCAGTTGAGATTCACACCCCTGAACACCCCCACAGGGAGGAACCTGTATGCAGTGTATGCGGATCGAACTTTAGTCAAAGAGATACCTTTCTACGCCACCAATGCAACGTGCATGGTTTGCAAACGAGTAGGGTTAAGCGTTCAGCCCCTTTGCAGAAGAGGTTTCGACAAACTAGTAGATAGCACCACTAATGCGCTAAGTAAATTTACATCAAATTTTCACCCCCATAAGGGGAAAGTTGGTTTTGATTTATACGTTAGTCTGCAACCAGTCGTACAAATTATTTTGAAATAGTAGAATGCATCAAAGTTATGCTATAAAAATAAATAAAAATAAATGGAAAGAGTTTTGCAATTTTCAATTGGAATTTAGAGTCATACAATTTACTCAAAAAGCAGCAATCGTAAGGTTGAATGGTTCTTGTGTTGGACATGTTTTAGAATTACAACTGGATTGTGAATTCAGATTAAAATTGATTGCTGAAACATCTAGCAGAAGTATGTGGGTGGCGAATAAATTCCAAGGTGGAAATTAATATGGAAATTATGACAGATCGGAGTGTTATTGTGCCACCTTGTAACATAAATATATTCTATAGCATTATGATCATAAGAACCGCTTCAACATAAATATATTCTGTGGTATTTAATCCTTGTGTTCGATGTTGTAAAATCATAAAGGAACAATTCTATATGAAAGCGGGAAGTCGTGTTCACTTAAGGAATTTAAATGTTTTGTACGGAGATATTTGGTATTTTTATAACTATCAAGAAACGAATTTATTTGGAGCTTAGTAGGTTGTGTTGTCTACCTTTCAGGCGGATATTTCCTACGCATCCGTACAATCGGTACAGCGCGTGTGCATACCGGTCACGAGATAGGACACGCCGATGATGTGTCGCTAGAAGGGGCCGCCATTTTGTCTTGATAGATGTAGTCGCGTGAGCATTCTTTAGTTTGTTAAGAAGATGAAACTCCAGGCCTTACCTAAGTGGGGCCTCCACATCGGTTGGTATGGGAGATGGTAGAAGGTGGTGAGTTTTGCTTTGGGACGCGGATGAAGTGCCAAGCTCCTGCGAATCCGGCAAAGCGCTAAAACACGCCATTCCTTAAAGATTGTTTTGAGATTTGTTAACGGTAAGCTCTCTTCAAACCTGAATAAATTATAAAATATTTTTATCCCCTTTAGTGTATGACATTACGGACGGAATGAAATGATGGTTTATGTTGTATTTGAATCCAATATTGGAGAGCAGTTCATTTGTCGAGGCGATTAAAGTTTAGTAATAACCAGTCGAGAAGCAGATTTTTGGAACATGTGTGCTGGTAATTAATAATTAGATTTGGAAACAAAAACCTACAGGTATCAATCTTTCTTTATTCTGTTTGTGAAGATTCATAAATGTTCGAATACATAAATTTCGAAGTCCGTTTGATCGAGTTAAAAATTTTGTATGTTTAGAGCAGCATGAAAGAAAATAGCTAAAATTAATACAGTAATAGTATTACAAATTTGCATAAGGTCACTTGTTAACAAAATGATAGTTCAGTCTATTTTTTGCCTTTTAAAATATTTATTTACTCATATTGAAACCTTTATAAGCCTCTAATACCAGATGTAAATGAAAAGTTGTTTGCTTAAGTTAAAACACATGTGATTCGTTTTAATAGAAATAATCTTTGTAAAACTTGTAAACCAGAACTCAGATCTGAAACTTGGTACTAAAACTTGTTTGATACATGATAATTAATTTAAAGATCTGTTAAGTCAGAACAGATGTATTGAAACTTAATTTTATTTTGTACAATTTATTACCACATTCAAAGAAACATTTAACAAAGAAAAACATATTAAATTCCATTTTAGACTCAAGTTTTTATTCCATGCATATTTAGATATACTAAATTCTTAAAAGAACATGAGCTTGTTAATCGATGAAATTGTACAAGGCTGAAGTAATTTAAAAAGGCCCCTATTTGCTGCAACTGGTTTGTTATAAGTATTTATTCCTGATTTAAAAAGCTTTGGTGTGTTAATCTCCATATTATCCACCTGCAATTATTAACAGGTATTTTTATTGGAAAGCACAAACTGTGTTTTTCTAATAAAGAATTTGTTGTGTATTTTGTTCCAGGTTCATCGTGACCAGAGAGGTAGTAAGTATGTTCCAGAGATTTCCAGATACTTCAGTTTAGTAAGTTGTAAGTTTAATTGCATTTATATCACATGAGTTTCTGTATCTTCTCATAGGAATATTGAATTTTTAGTGTAACCGTTCATTCAGATACAGTGGCGCTCAACCCATTTTCCTTTTGTTAGTTTATCGTAGAGTTTAGACCATCACCACCCCCTTTTCTCATTGCTCACCCTTGGGGTAATTCCCAGACTTAGCCGCGAATAGTTAAAGCTTCACTTTATCCATCAACAAGGAAGTTCAAAAAAAAAAAGGTGAAGAGAAATTAGGATTTCAACCTGAGTACGAGTGCATCAAGCTATTAAATTTGCGAGAATTAATCTGTTACAAAATGGAGGAATTGAGATGTAGGAACTTTCCAGAATTTTATAAAAAATTTATAGGTGATATAAAAAAATGTATATTTCAAAATTAATAAATGTTATTCTTAGTCTAGAAGTGTTTCTTTGACATATGGTATCCTAATACTTTAATCGATTATCAAAACGTTTCGTAAACTGAGTTCTCTTCTATACTACATTTTGTTCTAAGATGTATTGTCTGCGCTCTTGATGCTGGTAATTTGAGAGCGTACACCCTTTCTTGAATAAGCTTATATTGTTTGTGCATTAGTAAGTTTCTACCATAGTTATTAATTGCTAAAAGGAATTTCGTTTTAGCTCACTGTTTCGGATATGGTTGCAGTATTAAAAATACTGAGTACCATGGTGACAACTCCTCAGTGACCGAAATCAATGTTTTTCTGGTTCACCTCAACTGATGTAGGTGCAAATTATGTGGGAGTCTCTCGAAAACGTCTTTCTAAAAAGTTTACAAAAGATTGAAACAATTTTTATTCACAGGAGAACGTTGATACGTTTTACAATTTGCAATGTGCGTAACGATCTAACTACTAAAGTCTATGCTACCTCTATTTATTGCTTCCTGTCTAATGCTCTTTCTATTTGCATAGCTTGCTATTTCTATTCTCATAATTCCTCCGGCCCTAAATGCGGACTATGGGAAACCAATGTTCGATAGCCCAGGGTAGTTCTTAGTTTCCTGTGTAAGATCTATTTTAGGTACCTTACAATTTCACTAACAAATACAAAATTATAGTATAAGCACTAACACTACTAAAATGTACTGCAGGTTTATCTAACTTGCTTAATTCAATTTTGTCATTTTGTAAAAGTCTGTAAACACTACTTATTTCATCTAAACGTACAGGATCTAATTCTATAGGTTTAATATTGTCGCTCACTGTTATTTCACTATTTAGCTTTAAATTTCCATAAGGTAATTCCATAACTTTATACATAGGCGCTTCACTAATAAAAGTTTTTAGCACTAATTGGTTGATTAAAATTTCACATTGGTTTTTAAGCTCTATCAGATAACTACCGTTGAGAAGGACATTGTCTTGATCTGCTCCACACTTTTGAATAGCAACCGTGTTTTTAGATATTATGGCGATCCATTTGTTATCCTCCAATTTCCGTATTTTAATCTTACTGATGGTTAAGGGTATTTGGTGACACACATTTACATTCTGGGAATACTTTATTAATCGAACTTTACAGGGAGAATTTTCGTTTGTCTCTTCTAGTTGAACGTCTTGACAAATAAATCTTTCTTGAGCAACAGCATGCAGTTGACGTCGGAAAAGGCATATGACTGGTCATTTAGCAACAGATATTCTGATTGTGGGATTATCTCTTTGAAGGAGTTTAAGGAGGGAGTTATTAAGGAGTACAAATGATAGAATTTATAATCGTGAAAATCTACTATTGATATTTCTAAAGCAAATACTAGTGTTGTCTTTGCTGTAACTTTTAATTGTAACAACTTTCTCATATAGTAAAATATTTTGTATTGATATATCAAAAGGAAATTTGTTGTCGTTCAATTGCTTATTCGCTAATAATAATTCAGAGAGCAGTTCATGTGGGTCTGCTATGGCGTTATGAAGAACGTTCAGCTTGGAAATGCTAATGGCAACTTCTATTCTTTCTAATAGATCATAAATGATTTGAAAACTAGAGGAAAACTGAGAGGCTAACCTTTGCAAAGCAAAATGATGAAAGGTTTCTAACTTTGAAATATGTAAATTTTTTACTTTTTTCGAAATTTCTTTTATACGAGTTTTTAGTATGTACTGATTGTGAATCAAAATTTTAGAATTGTTTTCATAATTCCTAAGAGATGTTTCAAGCATAGTAATTTGGTGATTAACTAAACTTTTAATTTTATTCTGATTGTTAATGAGGGATGAAATTGCTTCGTCGTATCTTTCAGCGTCGTTGTAATCTAGATTACCAGTGAAAAATTTAATAGCGTTGCCTACACCGTTAAAAAGGGCTCTTTTTGGTCTCATACTCCAAAGGGGGTTTAATTGGATCAACTGATGATTAATTTTACTTTCTAATATTTGTGTGTTATGATAAGAGTCGCGAAATGTTTGATTGAGCCCGAAAGCTTCTTGAGATTTTGAAAGGGTATCTTGTATTTTCTTGAATTGATCTTTCAATGTAACGAAGTTTTCAGTAATATTTGTTAAATCGTAAATGTGTAAGAATGTCCAGTAGTTAGTTTGTATTTGAGCTGTGCCTAAGCGAAGGGGAAGGAGTCGGGGGTTATGGTCTAAATTATGGAATTCAGCTCTGGTTCGTCTGGTGGTCGTCCAGAAAAGGAACCTGTAACAGGGTTTAATGAAACATGTTTGATTGCCCTTTATTTTTTCTTTTTCTATTTCTACTCTATTCTTATCTAATATTCTAACAATTTTATAAGGTCCCAAAACCATTTTATTTTTCTTATTTCGTTTTATAGAATTTTTCTTATAAACTATTTGATCAACCTTAAATTCTAGATTGCTAGGCCCGTCTGTATTTCTCTTAGCTACTGTATTCTCTTTCTTTTCGATCAATTTATCACTTAATTTCTTATAAACGTGTTTTAATTTTTCTTTGTGATTACTAACATAATCTGAATAAAAGGTGGGAGGTAAAAATATTTCATTCCGGTCTCTGGAACTTGTGTGACCGAATGTCAATTCAAATGGGGTAAAATTTGTTGCACTGTGTATAGAATTATTGTAACCTATTATGGCATAATTCATTAAATCATCTCCATCAGGGTAAATCTCTTTTAAAAGTCGTAAGTGCTCAATTAGGGTAGAATGTGTGCGTTCTACTATAGAATTGGACTCATGATGTCCACTTGTGGTAAAGTGTACATTGATTTTATGTAAACTGAGAATTTCTTTCACTGTAGAGTTATTGAACTCTGTGCCTCTATCTACCACAATAGTCTGAGGAATTCCATATGATGTAAAATATTTAATTAGGGCTTGACTGATATGGATTGCGGTTTTTCCTTCCACGATTATAGCTTGCGCTAATTTGGTAAAAGCATCCACTAATGTTAGGTAGTTTTTGCCGTCAAAAGTAAACACGTCCATGTGAACGATTTCAAATGGTTTTGAAGCGGTCTCAGTTAACATCATAGGTGTATAAGGAGTCTTTCTGGCGTATTTGTTTTTCTGGCAAAGATTACAATTGTTAATAAAATTTGATATAGTGATTTTCATAATTTTTCCAATAATAGTTTTTCTTTAATCTCTGATATGTTTCCGTTATTCCACGATGAGTGATTTTCCCTTCATGGTGGTTTGTAATTAAGATACTTTGGTCTTCCAAGTCCGTTACTGTATTTACCAATTTGTTACATTTATTTAACTTTAGTCCGTTTTCTGAAAAATGCTTTCGGTATACATTATTGAAATCATGGTATAAATTCTCTTTATTAAAGTGCAAGTGAAATGTGTTATTTGGGTTAGTATATTTAATCAGAAAGTCTAAGCTTAATTTCTCGTTATCAACTTCGGGTATTTTTAGTATTATAATTTTGTGACCTTCTTGCTCCTCTAGTGAGACGTCAGCATTGAAATATAAATTGGGATAAATTAATATTTGTCTTGTTTTGTCGTTTATTATTTCGTCCAGAATTGAAATTCCTTGGTTCGAATTGTCGTTTTAAGCAGAATGTTGTGTTGAGGTGCCGGGATTGTCCGGAATATGTATTATTTGTTCTGGTTCTGAGGTATCTAAAGTTAAGTCATGAATTAGGTTTTCTAGTTCGCTTTCATCTTGTGTAAAATCACCTATGCTTTTTAGAAATTCATTAATATAGTCAACGTCATCAGTATTGTTGAATAGTGCCCAGTTTCTAAAGCGTTTACTGGAATGCGAGACAAACTGTCTGCGTTTGTATTGGACTTTCCTTTCTTGTAAACAATTTCATAATCGTACTCCAAAAGTTTAATTCTCCATCTAGTTAATTTTGAGTTACTGTCTTTGAGATTCAAAAGCCATGTCAGTGGTTTGTGGTCAGTATAAATTTAAAACTTTCGTCCAAATAAATATGGCCTAAAATATTTAGTTGTCCAAACTATTGCCAGAAGTTCCTTTTCAACTGTAGAGTACCTTGTTTCGGTTTCTTTTAACGTTCGCGATGCATATGCAACGGGTCTATCATTCGGTACGTTTCCTTGAGATAATACGGCTCCTAACGCGTAATTGCTAGCGTTTGTGGTTAAATTGAAAGGTTTAGAAAAATCTGGGTATTGAAGTATTGGATTGTTGGTCAACATATTTCTGCAGGTCTGAAAACTGCCAACGAAATCTTTGTCGTGTAGTACCTTTGCATTTTTCTTTAAACATTTCGTCAGGGGTTTTGTAATTTTGGCAAAATCTTTTATAAAACGTCTATAACATCCTATTAGTTCTAGAAAACTTTTGATTTCGGTCTGTATTATTGGTATAGGAAAATTTTTTACGGCTGTAATTTTCTCGGGGTTTGGTTTAACTCCTGAAGGGTTATCACGTGTCCTAAGTATACCACCGTTTTCTGTAAAAGTTCCGATTTGTCCAATTGTATTTTAAGACTGTATTATCTGAATCTGTCAAAAACGACCTTTAGTTTCTCTAAATGTTCTTGTAAGGACGAGCTAAATACAAGACAGTCGTCTAAATATATTATGCACATTTCGTCGGCTAGTCTTTTCAGTACACGGTCCATAACTCTTTGAAATGTAGATGGGCTGTTGGCCATTCCCATGGGCATACGTTTAAATTGAAAGTGTCTTTGCGGAGTTGTAAAAGCAGTTTTTTGTACGTCTTGGGCGTCCATTTCAATTTGGAAAAATCCGCTGGCGAGGTCCAGGATGCTAAAATAGTTTGCTCGACCAAGTTTGTCCAAAATTTCGTTGATATTTGGCAAAGGGTACTTGTCGGGAATTGTCTTTTCGTTAAGTTTCCGATAGTCAATAACGAGTATCCATTTTTTCTGTCCGGACGCGTCCAGTTTTTTTGGTACTATCCAGATTGAAGATGACCAAGGCAATACGCTGTCCTCGATTATCCCTTGATCAAACATCTTGTTTATTTGCCGTTTGGTTGCATCACGGTGAATTTTGGGTAAACGGTATGATCTTGTAAAAATAGGCGTTTCGTCTTTTAAATTAATCTTGTGCTTAATTTCGCTCGTAAAAGTGAAGGGGATTCCCTCACAATAAAATACGTCACGATGTCTAAACAAAGTTTCCTAATTTTGTCTTTTTGTTCTTTATTACAGTGATTCAGTCTAAGGTTTATTAGATTCTCTTTTAATTTGTTGTCATATGAGTGAGGGTTTTGTAAGTCAAAATTCTCGTCTAAATTTTGGATAAAATTTACGTCAACTTCGTATATAGGTTCAATATCTAGAGGTTTTGTTATTGTGACTTCTGTAGAGTTTTCATTCGCGTTGGTAATTATTGTGGTGGCAAAATAATTAACAACATTCACCGAGGCCTTCGGCATGTCTGTCCCATTCCCAAGGTTTCGTAGTTTAAAATACCGAGTCCGTTAGCTAATTTTACAGGAATTTTCGTCACTTGCCTACAACGGGTAGGAATACTAAACACATACGTCTTAAATCTATTAGGGATTTGGTTTGTCTCAAATTTTACACTTAAATTAAGGGGAATAATTGCATGAGGGGTTATTAATTGGTTTTTACTCAAGTTTATAGTAGCGTTCAATTGTACAGGTAAATCAGTGCCTATAATTCCTTGAAATTCATTGCTAAATTGAAATAAGTAAAACTTATGAAAATCTTTAGATTTAAAAATTTCGAATAATGGTATGTGAGCAATTTCGTTATGCAGGGAAGTGTTGTGAGCCGATTGAAATCTGTATATTTCAGGATAAATATAATTTGGGTAAAAGTTATTCGTTATTTTAGGATTCATTAAGCTACGCGTACTGCCGGTGTCTATGAGGAATTTCGCATTAATTTCTTTAATTATTACATATGGAAGGTCGTGTCTGATAGCATTTAAAACAATCATCTCATGACGTCTATGTGTGAGGTTTCTTGAAAATTTACGTTTGCAGTAATTCTATCAGTGTTAGAATTATTATTGAAATTCACACCATTGTCATCTGAACACTCTGCTTACGGAGGATCGAATAAATCCGCGTGAAAAGTTTCATCGTAACGATGCAAGTTATGTATCCCCCAATTTACCTATATATATTACTCAAATTTAGACCAGGGTAAAAAAATTAATAAACGACATCAAATAATTTTAATCACCGAGTATAAGAAAGCTTTGGGTAATAATACACTTCATTTAAAGGCATATTGGATAAATTCGTCATTTACTTCTAAACATAGGGTTTATATTGTTTAGATAATGTTAAACACCGTGTATATTAGAGCAGTGTAAAATAGTACGCTTAATTAAAGGCCTACTGTGTAGATTTAAATCATTCAATTAGAGTGTAGGGTTTGTATATAATCATAATCAACGTTTAGAAGGAAGTAATGTAGAATGTCATTAGATAATACGCGTTATTAAAACCATGGAGCATAAAAATTTATTCGTTTCATTAAAAATAAGAGGTTGAGATTATTCACTGGACGCTTTCTATAAAAAGAAGCAGAGTTATAAGGTTCAATTTGTATTTATTTTAATCGTTCCAAGTACTAAAACTATCGAGAAATTATAAAAGACGTGGGAAAGGCACGCAAAAGCCTTCAGCGTATTAGAACAAGGAACACCTACAAAGATAGCGATGTATATGATAGTCGATAAGCTCCAAGCTATATGAGTGCAAGTAAGAAAGCGAGTTTGTGGTATAAAGACAAGCGAGATGGAATGCATTAGCAGTTAAATGAGGGGAAAATGTAAAACAAGCGCACAGGTTTTAGATAGAACGAACAGACTAGATTGGCGATTAAGGTTGAAATATGATGCAAACATAAGAGGGGAAAACATATCAGTTGGTGTGTAAAATTAATTAGTTGTTCTCGGACGTGTTGCGAGCCGTGTGGAAATTTCTTAGATTTTCAACTTGGACGAGTGCGAATTTCAGTAGAATCATTGTGCCGAGACATCGGAAGGGAAAATAGAATGCGAACTTCTGAAAATCGTCCGTCGCGGGACAAATTCGACTTGCAAGCGAGCCATTATATAAACCCGTGCTAATAGGAGTTTCGCTCTCTTATATTTTTGATTTTATTCGATACTTCAAACAGTTTTGCTCTTTATTTTTTGATTATTCGATACTTTAAGTAGAATACGTGGTGATTACGTACTACAATAAAAGTTATTAGTACACTTAGAGAAGATAAATGAAGGTAACAAAGTCTAGTTATATTTGCGGGTATTACTGTACCAATTATCCAAATTTATAACCATAAATAAATAAATAGAAGTATGCATTTTTTGGTATAGCGTAAAAGAATTATGAATTTCATTGCTATTTTTCGGGGGTGTTAGTAATCAAATATTATTCGTAAACGTGATTGGATCCACAAAACAAGATTTAGATATACATAGATAAATTCCTGAGAAGCCCTGAAACTTTTTTAGACGAATTGTGGTGTACAAAAATTGTAAAGGCGGTCAGAATTCCGAAGACGTAAACATAAACCAGCTGGAATGGTGGGATGAGCAAGGACGATGTACCTTGGAGCCACGAGTGCAGTAACCTTTAGGTAACTTATGCTTTGTTGTTCGATCTTAGATGTTTTGGTGTGTGTTGAATATCTTTATAATTTGTTTGATAAAAATGGACAGTAGTAAATTTGTATAAACAACAAATTTTTAATTTTAAGGTAAAATTTTCTTGTATAAGTAGAAAGGAGTATTTATCAGGTTTATGTTTTTGATTATGATGAAAATTTGGGTCTGTCTTTGAGCTCAATTAGACTAACCTGTTAAATTAACGTAAAGGGGTGGGAGATGCTTCCTTTTATTCAGACTCAGGTCTGCAAATATTGTTTATTTAATTAGTATGCATCCTACAAGGACTCTAATTCCGGATGCAAATTAAAATGATGACAAATTTGAACTTGAAATTTTATAATGCTGAAATTTATGCGAAATTTAATTTTGAAATTTTAATGTATTGTGAATATTGGTGTAAATAGAGTTAACGTTGATGTTTGCGGTGGGAATGTGTTTTTTTTTATGAATTAGGATGAAAAATTTATCTAGGTGAGCAGCCGAGGCGGAAGGATTCAAGAGGCGATATTCAGGTAAGAAATTGAATATCAGAGGAGATTTTACCATAGTAACAAGGAACACAGCAATACATATATATATATATATATATATATATAATAATAAAAGACATGTTATTTGCAGTCTGCAATAAGAAATTGTATAGAACAATATATAAAATAAGATGTATCTATAAACAAGCTCTATGAAAATAATAGAGATTATTGAGGAATACAAATCGGGCTGGTAGTTATATAGCCATTAACAAAACATTAGCTTATTACTTCATAGGGGAGGAAACATCCACTGACCGACGGTTTCGGCTTTATTAAGCCTCCTCAAAGTGAAATAGTCTCCAAGAACCCTATGATGTAATCGAAGCTATTATACTGGTATAATTTCGAAACAATCTCTGTACTATGGCAAAAGTAAATAAAACCGCCATCAGGTGATAAACATCAACACTACTAAGCGTGGAAGTACAAAAATTGAATCAAAACTACATAGTAAATCCTATAGATTGCTATACAAGTACGTGTGGCCATTTGAGATTTGCAAAATGTTACAGCAAAATTTATTTGCAAACGTAACAAACCTTCTCGCGGCGACACCCGGGTGCATGCCCCAAGGCAAATCAAATAATAAGAGACAGGTTATTTCTGTTTAAAATAGATTTGTTAAGTTTTGGAAACGTTTTTAAAAACATCGCTCCAAAGATCCGAAGCTTAACTGGCGCAGCCGTACTGATGTCAAAAGGGCACTAAGATTCCAAAAATTGGAATATTGGTGACCAAGAACTTTAATTCGCAATTTTGACAGAACCCACGCAGGTTGGAGGAAGTACGATCATCGACCAAATCCAGCAAAACGTGGAGGAGATACAAAATCGATCGAGCCAACAAAGGAAACAGATGAAAAAATTAATGTAAGTTCATTCCTTAAAACCAAATTGATTTCACAAACTACAACTGATATATGCTAGTATACGAGGAAATTTTATTATTTTATTATTTGATTATTATTTTATGTACAGAATTTTATTTTATGCCAACATTTTTGAAAATTGTTTACAAAGAAAAATTATTTTCAAACGAGAATTTATTTTGAGAAAGTTCATTTTATGAGACTTGAATTTTAAAGAGATTTTTAAAAAGCAAAAGAGACTTGATTTTTAAGAGTTTTTTTTACAATTATTAAAACAAACCGAAAAAATAACCAAAAATAACTGGCGCACATCCATTAATACCAAACGAAACTAGAGTACGAATAATTATTAAATTAACTGGCGCGATACAAAGACGCAACGGTTTAATCCAGCAAACTAAAAACAGAACGCAAAATTAACACAAAAAGCTAAACGTAATTCTTATAAACAAGCAATTACAGAAAAGATTATTTAAAACAATGACCTCTATCATACCTTTATAAATTACAGGAAAGCACTCTACAATTAACCTAAACCATTAAACCATTGTAATTAAAAACTTGCGTGTAAATTTATAACACAATCCTCACATAATATAAGACCAGTAAATGAAACATCATTCAGCAAAACGGAAACGATTTATTCCAGGCTTAAAAAACGATTATTTAAACAACTAACTTTCAGAACCTTTTCTATAAATTAAAGAAACACATTTTGCGTTACAATCTACAACTAATTAATCCATCACGAAGTAGAATAATGTGCATAAGATTACGACTAACATTGAATGAAAACTACTCATCATCGCAACCTATAAATAAACTGCATTACTGAAAAGCTATTTATTCCAGTACAATACTGAATAAAGGTAAACGCTCATCATAAAAGCTATAATTAACCCATATAAAAACACGTATCGTAAACTTTAAACCTACATTATGGAGAGCTACAATTACAAAGACGTGCAGCATAACTGAATATTCTTAATACGGAAATATCTAAAAATAATCAGACGCAACATTTATGCAACTAGTGAACGAGTTAAGAACAAATTATTTAATTCTCACACTAATCGAAAATAACACCTTACAGAAAAGTATTAATAACTCCAACAAGTATAATCGCTTATTACGCAATTGAATTATCAAGAGACTAAACTACATCTTCAAGTAGACATATAACTTTGTGATTAAATTACAAAGATAAAGTGTAACAAAGTAATTAACTGAAAACCTGCAAGTTGCATTTAGAATTCAAGAAGACAAAACAGACAAACTATACTTTATGCAATTCAATTAAAACCCACGGAAAGGATAAATTACAATAGACTGATAAAATCAGTAGAACTAAACGAAGACAAAGCCATAACTGACGCAAAACATACAAAGTGAAGTAAGTACAACGCGAAATTATTTATTCGCACCAGATTTTTTTTTAGGAAGAACAACTCAAGTAGAATTCACGACAAACTAACGTCCGCGAGATAAAAACAGGCGAATTCAAGGCTACAACAATTAATCCAACATTATCAAGTATAAATCCCACAAATTAATTTCCGTACCGTGTAACCAAGTACAAATAACAGCAATTACGATTCTATAAATAACCCGACGCAATATGAACTGAAAATTAACCAAAAGTAACGATACAAATAGCGAAATAAATCTCAACTTTTACACAATTTGGAACTACTCAAAAGCGAAAGCAACCCTTAATCAAAATGAGTTGGAATATGAAACTTTACCTAGAAACAATTCAAATGTTTGATGGCCAGCAAGCTCATGTCGTGAATTTTATTGCAGCATGCGAAATGTTTCTGAAAACCTTCTACAAACCCCGAGATAACGAAAGAAATTCATTACTTTTACGCATAATAATAAGCAAACTGACCGGAAGGGCACTAATCTTAATGGCTAGTAGGGACGATCTAGATCAATGGCAAGACTTTAAACAAATACTAATCGTATATTTCGGCGACCGACGTAACATAAACTACCTGGTACGAGATCTGATAAATCTCAGAATGGATAACAACCAATCCCCATAGCAATTTGAAATAAAATGCCAAAACGTAAGAAATCTAATCCTAACAAAATTAAAAATCGAAAAACCCGATCAAAATGTTCGACATTTAAAAACAAAAATGTATGACGAAATGGCACTAGACACGTATATAAACGCTTTACCAGAACGACTATCAGAAAAGATCAGATTCCAACGTCCCCAAAACCTAGAAGAAGCCATGAACTTAGTAATAAAAGAAGAAAATGTAATGTATTACCGCAACAGACTATACAACCCCAACGCCAATAAAAATTATTTACCAATAAAAACTATACAAGCCGCGGGACAAACAATCCCTCAACAGAAATTCACACCCTTCAACGCACAAACAAATAAACCGCAAAATAATAACCCAAATTTCAACAATACAAATTTTAATAATCAATATAAGCATTTTTCAAAACCAATCTTTAACCCAAATTTTACAAAACCCGCATTCCAACCAAGATTCAATAAAAACATAAACCAACAGAGACCAGAATTCAGCGCGAACCCCAGTAGAAATACACCAATGAATAATAATAACAACCCTAATAATTATTATAAACCAACGCCCATGGATACCTCATCTGGTAACACCAGACAAAATACAAAAATAACACATATCCGACCAAACCCTCACCAGAAACGCAATTTTACATCGGTAGAACTATTTCACCAAGAAGTAGAAAAATTTGGCCATGCCCGGAATAAATACATTCAGCCCAGTACGAACGATGAATCAAACCATGCAGAAGCTTACGAACGCGACGAACAATATGAACCTTACGAGGAGGACGACGAAGAAAACTCGTGCTCAAATTTTCAGATAGGCTGATTCATAAACGACCAAACTTAATAAACTTAAATAACATAAATCACCTAGTACTACCATACATAGAAATACCCTGCGCCCAATTCAAATTATTAATCGATACCGGATCATCGAAAACATTAATTAGCCCCAGAACCGTGAAGAAGCATTATTTAGATTATGTAGAAAGAAAACCATTTAAAATTAAAAAAGCCCATCAAACAACACTACACCAATTCCTAGCTAATATACCCTTACCGAGAACATTTAATGTTAAAATGAAACATAAATTTTGTGTATTCGAATTTAACGACAAATATGACGGATTAATCGGAATGGACCTTCTAAGAATCGTTTATTAAGGACAAAATACGGAAAGATCCCCATTAAATTTCAAAACACTCAAATCGAACAAAAATACACGATAAAACCCCGAACGGAAAAAAAGAATAAAATCCCAGTAAATTCTAACAAGAAAATAGGAATAATAAATCATATGACATTTTAACAAGGAGTAGAAACCCCAACTGCCTTAGTACAAATAAAAGATAATTATGCCACTACAACGATATTAAATTCAAACAACTATCCCGTAGAACTATCATTAACAGACCCAATTAACGTAGAAGAATTAAATTTTAACGAAATGGAAATAGACGAAAATTTAGAAAACAATTACTACCCAATAGAACAAGACAAAATGTTAAGAGAAAATTTAAGTAACATTCGCTTTAATACCGACATCAATCAAGAAGAGCAATAAAAACTTATGTTTTGAATACCGCGACATATTCCACTGCAAAGGAATACCACTAACATTCACCAACACAGTGAACATAATATCGAACTAACAGACAACAAGCCAATCTTTACAAAAGCGTATAGACTACCTCATGCGAGCCAAGAAGAAACTGACAGACAAGTAGCAGACTTATTAGAACAAGACATAATCCAGCACTCCAACTCACCATGGAGCAGCCCCGTGTTAATAGTACCTAAGAAATTAGACGCAACCGGAAAGAGAAAGTACAGAATGGTAATAGACTACAGAAAGTTAAATGAAAAAACGGTAGATGACAAATATCCACTACCAAACATAACCGAAATTTTAGACAAATTAGGCAAATGCCAATATTTTTTAACATTAGACCTAGCATCAGGAAACCATCAGGTAGAAATGGAAGAAAAGGATATATCAAAAACAGCCTTCAGTACACCTAGAGGACATTACGAATACAAACGAATTTCATTTGGATTAAAGAACGCACCCGCTACTTTTCAGAGAGTCATGGACAATATATTACGAAGAATACACAATAAAAAATGGCATGTGTACCTAGACGACGTCATAGTTTATTCCATATCATTGGTAGAACACATAGAAAGACTGAAAGAAGTATTTGAAAGACTAAGACAAGCACATTTCAAAGTACAATTAGACAAAAATAAATTTTTACAAAAGGAAGTATCATTTTTAGGACATATAATAACACCCCAAGGAGTGATGCCAAATCCCGATAAAACAAATGCAGTTCTAAATTACCCTTTACCAAAGACAACCAAAGAAATTAAAGAATTTCTAGGACTTAGTGGTTACTACCGCAAATTCATTAAAGGTTACGCTCAGATAACCACGCCCCTGACAAATTGTTTAAAAAAGGGAAACAAAATTGAACACACGCCGGAATTCATTAAAACCGTAGACAAGATTAAAAATATATTAACGAAGCACCCCATAATAGAATACCCAAACTTTTCAAAACCATTTATACTAACGACAGATGCATCGAACGTAGCATTGGGCGCAGTATTGAGCCAAGGAAAAGTAGGTAGCGATAAACCCATCAGCTACGCATCCAAAACCCTAAATGAAACTGAACAGAAATACAGCACCATAGAAAAAGAATTATTAGCCATAATTTGGGCAACAAAATATTTTAGACCTTACTTATACGGAAGAAAATTTTACATATACACCGATTATAGACCATTAGTATGGCTATGCAAACTGAAAGAACCGAATTCAAAATTACAACGATGGCGAATCAGATTAGAAGAATATGACTACGAAATTATATATAAAAAAGGAATTTATAACAACAACGCAGACGCTTTAAGTAGAATACAACTCAATGCATTAGAAACGGAATTCAGTGTAGGAAACGTAGACGAAACAGAAATAAGGGATTATCCAGACGAGATCGACACGATGCATTCGACACAAAACGAAAAACCTAAAACCGCAATTAAAATTTTAAACAAAGCAATCCATATGAAACCCAATCAATTTATAATTATAGAAGTTTTGAATAACCCCAATCCCGTAAAATATACAAAAGTAGATAACAAAAATATATACCAAATCCAAATAACCAAAGATGACAACGAGGAGCAAATAATTAAGATTCTAAAAGGATACACCTCCGAGAAAAAACGATTTTATTTCTATTTCAAAACCGAACATTTATACCAAAAATTTTCAGAATTATACGTTAAATTATTCAATAACTCTGGCCCTGAATTTATCAGATGTACGAGAAAATTAATCACACTAGACAACCCCGACAAAATGAATGATGTAATTAGGAATCAACACGAAGGAAAAATCAACCATCGTGGAATTAACAAAACAATAAAGCAACTCGTAAGACGATATTATTTTAAAGACATGAAAGAATTAACCACAGATTTCATTAACCAATGTAAACTATGCGACAAAGCGAAATACGACAAAAAACCCCCAAAGATGCTCTTAATGATAACCAAAATACCCGACAAACCATTTAAAAACTACATGCCGATACTCTAGTAGTAGAAGCGCAAAACTATTCAACAATTGTAGATGCATTCACAGAAATAAACCAAGCAATACCAATCACATCCAAAAATAGCATTGACGTGACCCAAGGATTTTTACAGTACTTTACATTTTATAGAACACTTGAAACAATAACAAAATGAGACAATACGAAACACTTTAGAACTTCACAAAATAAAAATTCATTTCGTGACGGAAAATCACTCTGAATCAAATGGACTGATTGAACGACTACGTTCAACTCTGTTGGAACAAATTCGATTATTAAGAATAAATTATTAAAAAAAAACACATAACCAATTTAATGTCATATGCACTAATCGCCTATAATAATACAATTCACACATCGACAAATTTTACACCCTTAGAATTAACTTTAGGATATTCAGATTCACGCAATCCCTATGACATACACTACAACAAGGAAGTATATCAACAATACGCGAAAGATCACAAAGAAAAACTAAAAATAACTTACAACAAAGTAAAAGATAAATTAGGTAACGATAAGGAACGTATCACCACAACCGGTAATTAAAATACCGACGCAAATAAATTTTTAATAGGACAAACCGTGTATGAGAAAAATTTTCAAAGCAAGCGACATAAAATGGCACCCAGAAATTTAGATCCATTTAAAATTAAGAGAATATCAGACAAAAATATAGCAGTAGTAGACAACGGCAAAATAACAAAGTACATTCACTTGAAAAACTTAAGACACCCTGTAATTTCAGATGGACAATCATCACCCTTACCGTCAACCTCCGCCCAGGTAGAACGGACAACCAAGTAATAATAGAAGATATAAAAAACAACCCCAGTATACTACCAATAAAATTAGGCAGTATGCACTAACCCAATCAACAATTATATAAATCAACGAAACACTAAGAAAGTTAGTAAGAAACCAGGACAGTATAGCCAACCGAATACAAACCCTTGAAACCAACATGCAAACTGCCATGTTAGGCATGTGAGATTTAATTAGATTTAGTACAATATTTACTCAAATAATATCAATCCTTACCTTAATAAAAAAAATTCTAGCAACGTTAGAAAACGCAGTAACATTTGCAAAATTAAATACTCTACATTCTAGTATCATTGAACCAACCGATTTACTAAAAGAATTAGATCATTTATAAGCAACAGCAAACTACCTTTTGATGTAACATAATCAATCATTCTAATATTCGAAAAAATAGCTATATTTAAAAGCTACATTAGGAATAACGAAATAATATTTTTAATAGAGATCCCAATAGTAGAGAGTAACAGTTATAATTATTATCATTCATTTGCTTTTCCAATTAAAATTACTAGCACATACCAAGTTATCATACCAAAAACCAAATTCCTATCCGTTTTCCGTTAGTTCTTTTAAAGTATTAGCGTGGTTGAGAACGATCTGAGATACCCCTAAAAAGTGCTCTAAAGTTCCTTTGGTAAATAACATATAATTCTCATCAAATGTAACCATCTTCACTAAACAATTCTTATTTAAATAAAAACGCAAGTTGTCGAATTTGCATATCTGATTTCGCATGCCAACTTCCATAGTGCGTATAATGTATGGAAGATTTGATATAAACTTCTTAAATACATTAAGGGATACATGAAGTACGGTCTGCGAAATGGTGTCAACAAATCTGAAAAATATTTTGTAATCGTCGAACGGGTTCAAGCCTACAATTATGATTTTGGAAAAAGATTTTGTTATGACGCTTGGTTTTTCAAATAACAACTTGGTTCGCTCTAACTGAATTGCGCCGTTTATACATTCTTTATGCGCTGCGGTCGATTAATTTTCCATATCCTTAATTTGTTACCACTCATTGTCTGTAATTTTTAGTTCCTCCTGGAAATAAACCATCTCGATGTGCCTCTTGTTGTGTTTTTTATGGCATCACATTTAGTAAAAACGCTTTTACACACACTGCATGCAATGCTTAAGATGTTTATTCTAGAAAAAATTAATGATTAACAGTTTTTGAATTATACATGTAAATATTAATTTCCTCTACGTTTGCAGAATTCAAACTAAGACTTACACTTCTTTGTCGATAGTCCTCACACGAAATTTTCAAAGACTGAAAATTCTGTAATATAATTAATTACACTTTGAACGACTATACGTTTTACAAAAGTAAACTTAAAATGAACTTTTGATATTATTTCCCCCGTATTTATGTACATAGAAAAAGTATAAGTATAATTTGTCCTTACATTAACCCAATTTAAATCAAATTATAGAATGTGTATTCCGGTATATTAACTAGAATTGTGAAAGGTACTTTTATTAAATTAATAGTCAGACGTCATTGACAAAACAATGCAAGGTTGATGATCATACATTTCACTAAATTTATTTAGAAAATACGTCTTATTTTGAACTACATTTAAAATAGATTATCGAACCGCTTTCTAGCCCGCCGTGCAGAATTAATATATATTATACCTTTTGATTTAATTATTTGAATGTGGATGCACTAATTGAAAATTTTAATAATCCTAGATACTAATAAATATTTTTTTGTTTTACTTTATTATCGAGCTAAATCTAAATAAAAATGCAGAGGTGTTTTGCTGTTAGGTTTTTGAATATTAATGCACTATGCAGCTTTTGTTGGAGCTAATTTTAATAGACGTGATAATTAATTTCGATTCCGCAGGAAAATTCTATACTAATTTGATAGGATGCACGATGGGATTATCTCAAAAGACAGAGCAATACTGTTTAGAAATAGATTAAGGATGAATTCCATACGGTTTGCAAAAGGTTGATCTGTAAATCAGTAAGGGGTCGTTCGATTAAAAAAAAAATTTCGAGGGATTTGAGAACCTGAGGAAAAACACAATAATAATTGATATCTTTCACGACGGAGTTATATTAAAAATACTGCTAGGAGTAATTTTTTATAATAATTCTAAAAATTGTATACATACAGGTAAAACCCACTACAAAACAATTATAAGCGTCACTTTTCCAGTCAAAACTTGCATATAACACCAATTAACATAATAAGTACCAGTATTTTCTTTTTGTTTAGTTATTTTTTTGACAAGTACTATTATTTTAGGTTCCTCAGAGCTTTCTACCCTACTAATATTAGTTTTTCTCAATTTTTGTACATCGGCACGGTACCTACACTTTATATTGGGACAGCAAAGTCTGTATTCTTCTTTCTACGATTTCCCTGGTGCCAATCTAAGTTTCCGATATCATTTTCATAGCGTAGGCAGCTAACCGTAAGCTGCGCATTCTACAACTTTCGTCGTTCGCCACTACGATTCTCCTCTTTATATCCCCTCTACCCTTTTGTTGTCCCATTCGTCATATGTGCAGGGCGCTTTTGGTGTATCTTATACGCTTAGGCCGGGACAATGACAATTCAATATGATACCTGTTCACAATTAACACCAGATTTAGAATCTTGGCTGATTCGAGGCAATACGTCACAAGCTCATAACATGTCAAATCTATGGGTTTTAGATATTATAATGGGGTAAGGTTTTGTTTCAGGTTAAAATAACACTATAAAGAAAAATCCGAACCTATATTTTTGCAAAACAAGTTGCCTGCCCCTAACATGTCAGGGTGTAATGTTTGAGGTAAAGGGATATTGTTAAGGACAAATAAAATACCAATACCCAAATTGGTTTATCTTTAATAATAGGAGCTGTAGAAAGCCCGCATATGGGTGAGGGGAATACCGGTGCTATAGTTGTGCATCAACATTATCAATTCGTCAATCTTTCTATTTCATTTGAAATCTCTTCAACATTATTAAGGTAAACAATTATAAATATATTTATCAAACTGCAGTTTATTAATGCATTATTCAAAATTCTACAGAATAAAAGTGACACGCACGAATG
Organism: Platerodrilus igneus; assembly: GCA_036346225.1. NCBI lineage: Eukaryota > Metazoa > Arthropoda > Insecta > Coleoptera > Lycidae > Platerodrilus > Platerodrilus igneus. The sequence continues at coordinate 25,502 of JARFIW010000376.1, forward strand.
TTTAAAATGCCCGTTCAACACAAAATCAGCCTTGGAGTGATATTATAGCACAGCATTTTAAAGTACCTGGACAATTTGCAACTCCTGTGTATAGTACTTGGCAATCTTGGTTGCAAAACGTTAATATAATGGGGCTGTTGGAGTCTTTGCACGGCTCACCCCCTAAAAAGAGAAAATAATTAACTGTACATCACTATAAATAAAATTAAAAGTAACCTTAGGGGTATGAGTATTATAGTATTTATCGGGTAGGGTAGTTTTAATTGGAGAATTTTAGGTCATGCTCCAATAGTATACTGTTTCCAGGTATTATGGGTTCCGGGAATTATATAAAGATAAAACTTGTAGTTGCAACTATAAATACATTAAACTTTAAAACTTGTTTCTATTGAGATTTGAAACACTTTGTCATCGTCAGTCCAAGATCCACGGAAGCCAGGCCGCGAGATACACTGGAGTAGTAAAATTAGAGCCTTGTTAAACACGTACTACAACAGTAGTTAGAAATTTACAACATTTATACTTGAAGCTTAGAATTTATCTATCAATTTCAAAAGTGCATTTAGGTGTACACAAAAGTTCTGAGCTTTTTCTTGCAAAAATCAATATTTATTTAAAAACAAAAAAAAGATATTAATCAACAAAATATTCCCCATTTGCATCGATAATCTTTTGCCATCTTTCAGGCAGCTTGCGGATTCCCCGATGATAGAAGCTCACTAACTTCGAGGCGATAAAGTCATCAATGCATTTTCACCTCTTCAAGTGTCACAAAGTCTGTATCAGCCAAGTGATGTTACAGCGACCGGAATAGGTAATAATTGGAAGGCGTCATGCGGGAGAAGTTCCCAGCCTAACGTAAAGATACGGTACTAAGTCATTTTCGCAACACGTGGCTTGGCATTGTCATGAACCAGTATCACTTTACGACGTCCTTTGCCAGTAAATGGCCTCTTCTTCAAACGCATCGCTCAAATTAGTCAATTGTTGCTGATAGCGATTGCCGTAATTGTTTCACCCGGCTGTAACAACTCGTAATACAGTACACCTTTCCAATCCCACCATATGCAGAGCAAAACTTTCTTGCCGCGAATATTGGGCTTTGGAGTCGATGTCGCAGGATGACCAGGATCAACCCATGATTTTTTACGCTTCGGGTTAATATAAAGTATCAACTTTTCATCGCATGTAATGATTTGGTGCAGAAAATCCTTTTTCCGAAACCTTTGAAACGTTTTTTCTTTTTCTTTACTGCACGCCCCACGCATCAGCGTCAGTGTTACTAATTTTCTAAATGCACTTTTTGTGTGTCAGTGAAACGAATTTAACTGGGCCCTAACCGTTGCCGGCGCCAGTGAACAAAGTCTTCCGACATAACTAGGGGTCTATCCCTTGGGCAGAGCTATGAGAAATGGGGGGTAAGTTGAAATCTGTTTGTAGATCAAACTTAATCTAAACCAAATAGGCGCCAGTCCTGACGTAATTATGATAATTGCATAGCATATTTCTAAGGACGGACGTGGAGACCCAAAGAAAAAGGATCGCCTTTGCTGACAAAAACTTGTCTTAACAAAATAAGACGCAGCTCCTGTAAGAAATTGTAATAGTTAAATAAATAAAAAAGTGGAACACCATTTGTGTCCAGCAAAAATACATAAAGAAGTAGTAAAAAGGTATTTCCAGTATAAAGTTGGCATCAAAGTCCTACTCATAAGGATGTTAGCTTTATGTGATTAGATTTGATCATACTTGATCAAAATAAAAAACTTTAATCCTGAACCAAGTGTTTACTAAAAAGAATCTCTTTTAAAATAATATGACTTGTAACAAAAATTTAATCAATAACTGTATCAATCTATAGCTTTCAACTTCATGTTTATCTTAATTATTTTTAATCAAATACTTTACAGTATGACATGAACTTGTTATACAAATAGGGTTCCGACCTGTGCAGATCTGTTCAGGCAGATGACAAATTAATAAGTTCTAAAAATGTTTGCATTCAAGTTTCCTAAATTACATATGCAAGTTTTAATTTATATAAAGCTGATCACAAAAATAGAGGTGTTTACATCTCTTGTACTAAAGCTGTTCGAGGCATTTGCCTTTAAAAATACATCTGTACACAACAGAAAAATATATGACGTCAGTAACACCTGTTGACGTTACCGACGATTCATAATGAGCCACGCGTGTTGTTTTCTTAAAACATCAAATCAGTAAACTTTAGTTTTAATACTGGAAAATCTAGCTCAGCAATTAGTTGAAACTTTTACAATATTCATGCTTTACGCATTAAAACAAATTAACGTGTTCCTCGTTTTGAAACACATAAAAAGAACTTACAGCTATCTTCGAACCAAAACTGCATTTGTCGCATTGTAGCAAGGAAAGATGAGATCCTCGTTACTTCAAGCAACGATAACAGCGTTTGTAGCGTGAACCAAATTCATCCAAAACAACTTCTACCATGAATTCGTCCCACGTGTCAAATCAAATCCTGTTACAATACATTCTGCAGCCGTTGTAATCCCGAAGTTGAATTACGCCGCCTTCCTAAGGTAGCATCTTTACATTGTCCTTGTGTGTCTTAAAAGTTTGCATTCCAAGTGTCGTCTTCTAAAAATTGCCTACTAAATTTCGTATTCTAAATTTCGTGTTCTAAGAATCGCATTGTAAGTTGTTGCATTGTAAGTTGTCGCGCTAAATAAATTATCTCAAATTAAACAAGTTAACAAACTATATACGTTACCGACCGTTATTCGAAGATGTGGTCACTCATTGAAGTGGATTCGCAAATTGCCGGCCTGCAATCTAGCGTACATGTTAATGCTTTTACTACATATGGCCGACTATCTACAAAACTAGCTCGGGCGGCCGAGGCGTCCGGAGGGGGGACAGTCAAACAGAGATGTGTTTGTAAATAGCTGTAGATGACACAGATATTTAACCACAAGTAGAATACCAAAGGACGATGCGGGCTTAACGTATTACTATTGTTGTTAATAAAATTGTTATATTATTCTCGCAATTTAATGGAGGGATTTATTATCAAAAATAAAATTGTTACACCTTGAAAGCAAAGTGTGTGCGGTATTACGCTGTGGATTTTTGTTGTCTTCGGACAATGCATGTGCAACCCATCTGTCTTCCTTCTGACCTTTTCTTATTGTATGTAGACATGTGGAAATGGCTTGATACGTAATGCCAAGCTGCACTCACTTATTTTAGTTAAATTTCACTTCGATCTCGAAATTTAGTTAAATTTCGCCTTCGATCTCGAAATTTAGTCAAATTTCGACTTCGATCTCGAAATTTACTTAAATTTTTACTTCGATGTCGAAATTTAGTTAAACTTCGACTTCGATCTCGACTTCGATGTCGAAATTTAAATAAATTTCGACTTCAATCTCGAAATTTTGCTGAATTTTTAACTTGCAGACAAAAGTTTATTCTTGTTGGTATTTCGAGATTGAAGTCGAAATTCAACTAAATTTCGACATCGAAGTCGAAATTTAACTTAATTTCGAGATGGAAGTCGAAATTAACTAAATTTCGAGATCGAAATCGAAATTTAACTAAAGTTCGACATCGAAGTCGAAATTTAATAAATTTCAAGATCGAAGTCGAAATTTAACTAAATTTCGACATCGAAGTCGAAATTTAACTAAAATAAGTAGAGCGATTTTTTTGTGGCCCTTCTACGCCTTCGTACAAATTTGTAACATTACATATTCTTATTCTTATTTTGACTTTGTTTGAAAATAGTGCAGATTTTTAAAAACTTTAAAGGAACACAAAATCACAAAAAGACTCTTTTGAATGTAACTCAGTCGGGGTAAAGTGTATTGCTTAATTTACAGGCATAACATCCTGTACTTATTATTAGAAGTTTTTGTGGATGCTAAAACATGCGGACCATTAGGTTTAGTCGTATTTTTAAATGCAACTGTCATCAGCTCCATTTCGTACTTCAGTATTCTAAAAAACGTGTATTATAGCAATGTCTTATAAATAGCAAAAATTCAATAAGAATATCTTAAATATAAGCGTTATAAACAAACCTTATCTGTAGCATTAAAAACCCAATTTTCATTGTACATTCAAAAACCATTACTTCTCAGCGATAACCTAGCTTAGAGTAAATGAAATAAAAATACCCAAATACGTTACTAAACAGCATTTTTACTTACGGACTTGGAATACTGCCAGCAAGCCAACAAAGGCGATGATCAGTACTGATTTCATCTTGAACTAGGGATTAGATTTTTCACCCTTAAACAAAGTTACATATCAGTTTTGTTTGCGCTTCCAGTTTTAGCTCAATTTATTTTATCTTTTATATTCAAATAACAAATAACAAATTTCTTAAGTGTTGCTAATAAAGTATTATAAATTTCAAATAATGATTACATCAGCTTTAAATGAAATTTACCCTCAGTTTATTGATATGAGAACACAACCGTACTTCAAGTAAAATGCGAGTCAACTAGAATTCGTTATCGAAGTTAGAATGCATTTCTAAACCACTTGAAATTTCCCTATAAGTACAAGCTGATCTTCAAATTGGTTAAATGCCTTTATGAAAATGTATGTTTTAAACCATTTGAATTAAAGTAAATATTACTGAAACATTTAGAGATGCAAAAATACGAAACCTATATGGAGGTAACTTTAACTCTAAACTACAGAATTATTCAAATTTATATGATATTTTTATTACTTCAAGTTCAAACAAGGTATTAGATAGTGGTAAATGCCGATACAGGTTTAACTTACCGTCTGGTTTAGTATGAAGCTTGTTGTGTTAGACCACCACTGTACGAACTGATTGCGTGTCTGCTTTATATATCATTTGTAATTTATTTGCATTTAAAATAGCCATTCCTACCGACGCCTTATACTCGTTATATAATATTATTTTTGGCAAAATAATGTACATGTCTGAAAACAAGCTCTACGCTAAGTATGGATTACAATGCTTGTGTACTTAAGGTTTGATATTCTCACGTATTGTTCATTTCTGAACTTGTTTTTTAATTCCAAATAGTTATTTTGTAGTAAGGTTGACTTTTGTAATTTCTTAAACGATACATTATAACAAAACATTATTTCGGGTATTACAAATTGCATAAGAATATAGAAATTGTTCCAACTGAAATGCTGTTATCGAAGTTGTATTGAATATCTTTATCAATCGATTAAGATATTAAACAATCTTAAAATCGACAAAAAGTCATTTATGTTTATAGAAAAATGTCGCATTTCGTTTTAGTCAATCCCTTTAAATAAACTTCAGAAATGAATTTTTAATAGACATTTGGACATGTTGGAAGTAGACAAAATTTAGTCACAAATTGCATGTAATTTCAAAAACGACAATAAAGAACGAGGGCACTTTCACTCTATATATTTAGGAAACTACTGGAGAATATACTCAAAACTGCTTCTCCGAATACTTGATTATTTGTATTTATAGTTAGTAGATACATTAACATCTCCCGGTTCTGTAGCGGATACTCCAAAAATATATTTATCAAAGTTACTTGTAGAACCTACCCAATAAGTTATTATTGTAATTGCAATCTAAGAGGCTACTAGTGATTTTATTATTATAATTAGTGTCATTCATAGTCTCAATCTCGAGGTTGGTTTGACACCGTGTACAACTTTTACTGTCCGTAGCAGGCTCCTTCAGAATCCTAAACAATTTCAAACTACACTACCTTATTCCCATGCAAATACTTCAACACGTTCCTAGTTTTATCGATCCTACCTAATATTTCCTCGTCTATTATTGTTTAAATATTACATCTGTCTAAATATTTCTTATCAGCTATCTGTGATTTATACTACTAAATTTTTTATTTTTGTGAACCATCTCTCAGATCCTGTCGTTAAATGTTCAACTGTTCAGCTAATATTTAACATTCTTTTGTAGCACCACATAACGAAAGGTTCCATTTCCTGGTTCCCTCTTTGCCTACGTTCCACTTTTCACAGCTGCATAAGGCAAAGTTTCAAGTTTAGGCTCAAGTCTTTTTCTAATACGTATACCTAACCTAGATTCTAGTATTGCGCGTTAGATCTCACAAACTGCGCTTCATGAGCTGTCTATATTTTACATTTGCCTTACTTCTTTTGTTATTCATTATACAACCATATTTAATAGTTATTTATACATCAAGGACAAAAAGCGATACATTATGGCTCGAATGTGACAGATATACGCGACACGTAGCGGAGCGCGGTAATCACTTGAGAGCAATAATGTCACTTTTTGTGCAAACTGTATACAACATTTGTTCCACAATCGCATAATAAATTAGAATTATCTTTAATTATTGTTTTTAATAATGTACAATGAGCAGTGAGGTGTAATTACGAAGTCAAAAATTTGACAATTAACAGTGCTAAAGCGTTTACTAATTTATATTAGTTTAATTTGTAGCACTCTGTACGCATTCTATGGTACGTCTATGAATGCACATGTTTTCTACGTTCATGATCGGTAGTCTTTGTCTTCGGATGGCTCCGTCAGACTTCAGTGGAGTTTATGTTCAGCTTTGAGCGTGGTAGGACGCACAGATGCCTGCTACACAACAAAAATGTCTAGTGTATTCTGTGTTGATATTCTTTCATGTTAATAATAAAATGATAGTGTGTCATTTGTGCATAATTCTTTCCATAAAAGAAAAAGGGCTGGGTTTATTGGTATTACAGTCCCCAATATTCTCACGACATGCTATACAACAAGTCGATAATTTCACCTTAAGCAACCGACCAGCGCATATCGAAGAACATCGTAAAATAATCGCTATTTATTTCCGATAGCCTTACTAGCCGCCCTACATGGTACCTTCGAGCCAGATATTACATTATTTATAGTATTTTCAACAAGATGCATTGTAAACTGCAGTAATTAGCAAGTATCAATTACAAGCAGATCCAAGAATTCATCTACAAATCTAACACAAAATATACATATTCAAGGTACGTTTTCTCTTTCCACATTTCAGACGCATATGTATGATGAAAATATGAAAATATTAGAAACGGATGTTCTAAACTGGAGCTTTGCATTCCATAATAATATTCAAGCTACCTTAAAGTTGCTCTGCGCTAGAGAGAAACAGCAACTATACCAAGTACAAAGAAACAAGTTCCTTCAGGCATACGCAGGTAGGTCAGGGGTAAGTCCTTTGTTTACGCATTTCCTTTTCTAACCGCCTGTGAATATATTATGCTCATCTTTTATTTGCAGCAAATAAAGAAATGTGTTTTATATAGCTTTAAGGTATTTTAAGGGTTAACATTGCCAGTTTATATATACATACACATTTAAAATTCAGTATTGGTTATTTCAATAAATGCAGGTTTCCTTCACATTCCAAATTACGTTCATTAGGCACGTAGAATAGTTCAAGAATACCACCAGTGGCGTGGTGTCAGTATTTTCAATATTGATTTCCACTCTTTTCTAATAACCATAACTCTCAAATGAAGACATCTACAAGAACCAGGGGCTACATTAAAGTTAAGCTCACAAGGTTTTTCAAAGTATATTGACTTGCTTGAAGCAAGACAGAGCTCAAATTATAGAATTGAATTGCGTCAAAGATTAAATGATGCAATGCCACTTCTACCCGAGATATATGATATCGATTTGAAGATCTTGGAGTCCGATCCCGATGCGGATTGTGTTGAAACATTTGTAACAGCATACTACGATACAATCTTAAGTGCTGAGAATATATTACAGCATTATGAAGGTGGTGCAAGTCATCGTTCTGTTTCTCCACAAGGTAGTGATAAATCAGGTACCAACAATTCAGGAGCTTCAATTCGTTTACCTACTATTTCTCTGCCAAACCTTGGCGGCGAAAGTTTGACTAGTTGGAATATTACAAAATTATCAAAACTCTTGTTCACGAGAATTCGGACTTTCATCCAGGCGTTCTTGCATTTGGCTCACATGAGCACACTTGCACATTGGGTTTGATTTGGTGTTTTAAATCAGATTATTTCATGTATACAATTTCTAATACTTCTACATCCAATACTACCGAGCGTAGCATACTCTCTGATATTTTTCAAATATTTGATCCTTTAGGTCTCCTTGGTCCATGCACTTTAGGAGCCAAAATTCTCATTCAGAAGCTTTGAATGGAAAAGCTGTGTTGGGACGATCCCGTTCCTGAAGACTTTCAAGCAAAATGGAATTTTTATCGAACTGAGCTCGTCAGTTTAAATAATTTGAAAATCTCTCGTCTTGTTTTATGCAAAGTATTCACTTATGTTGAATTCCATGGGTTTTGTGATGAATTTCTTCATGGATATGGTGCAACAATTTTTCTGCGTTAAAAGGATCAAGGTAAAAGATTCCACGTTAATCTTCTGTGTTCGAAATCCAAGGTATCTCCTTTAAAACCACTTACTATACCAAGGCTAGAGCTCTGCGGTGCAGTTCTACTAGCTAAACTGACTGTACAAGTTTCAAAGGCATTACAGTTGCCTATTTCTCGTTATATTTTTTGGTCAGACTCAACAGATGTTTTAAGATATTTGAATTCCAATCCTAATCAGTCAAATACATTTGTTTGTAATAAGGTTGCAGATGTGTAACAATTGACTTCAATGGGTATTTGGCGGCACGTACCAACTCAACACAATCCAGCAGACATTCTGTTACGAGGAGCAACTCCTCAGACTCTGAAAGAGTCTAGTTTATGGTGGTATGGCCCATCATTGCTCACTGAAGATAAGTCTTCGTGGCCTAGTTTCAATATTACACATAAAGAACTTCCTGAATTGAAAAGACAAATTCGTTGTGATACCGTCGGTTCACCCGATCTTTTCCCGTTCAACCTTTATTCAAGTTTAAATCAGATTGTGAGAGTTACATCTTATTGTTTGCGTTTTTGCAATAATTGTTTCGAACCTAAGACAGCACGCTTGATAAGACCTCTTTTAACTAGTGATATTTAACAATCACTTCTAGTTTTCCATAAGCTCTCGCAACAGGAATTATTTCCTGATGATTTGAAATTGTTATCACGGGGTGCGCTCCTAAGAACTTCAACATTGCTATCGCTTAATATCTTTTTGGACTCAAGCGGCATGATTAGAGTTGGTCGCAGACTGCACAACTCACACCTTAGTTTTAATAAAAAGTTTCCATTACTAATTTCTGGTAAGCATCGTCTTGCCAGACTTCGTGTTACACAAGAGCATATCAGGCTGCTTCATGCAGGCCCTCAATTATTACATGCTAACCTCAAAAAAAAATTTGTGATCATTTGTGGTAGGAATCTAATCAAAGAAATAGTACCTCAATGTGTACGATGCTTCCGTTTTTCTCCTAAGGTAACGGAACTCATGAGAAATCTGCCATCTTCACGTGTTAATCTATCCTTTCCTTTCAATGTCGTAGGAGTTGACTATGGCGGTCCCTTTTTGATTATGGATCGCAAAGGTCGCGGCTTCAAGATAACAAAATCCTATTTGTCTTTTCGTTTGTTTTGCTGCGAAGGCAGTGTACCTGGAGTTGGTCACTGACCTATCTACAGAAACTTTTCTAATGGCTTTTCGCCGATTCACTGCTCGCCGCGGTAAACCATTACATGTTTACTCCGACAATGGAACAAATATAGGTACTAACTCAGAGCTTAAGGATTTAGGCAGATTTCTAAAGGAGCAATGTCTTGCAATTGCTGAATTAACCATACCTGATGGAATAACCTGGCATTTTATTCCTGCTCATAGTCCACACTTTGGTGGTCTTTGGGAAGCAGGTATTAAATCTTCCAAATTTCATATTAAACGAGTTACTGGTAATACGCTACTCACATATGAGGAAATGAGCACTTTATTAACACAGGTGGGGTCCACACTAAACTCCCGTCAATTATCTCCTTTATCCGCAGACCCCAGTGACCTGTTGCCACTAACGTCTGCACATTTTCTAATCGGTATAACTTTAGTTTTTTAGCAGAACCAGATTTGTCTGAAAAACATGAATCTAGACTTTCAGTCTTACAAAAAATTCAAAGATTTCATCAAAATATATGGAAAAGATGGAATAAAGAATACCTAACAGAACTACAACAGCGTTTCAAATGGCGTGTGACATCATCTCAACTAGCAGCTGATTCCTTAGTCCTCATAAAGGAAGACAATTCACCACCATTGATTTGGAACTTGGTCGAGTAATCGATCTCCACCCTGGCGCTGATGGCATCAATCGAGTCGCTTCCATAAGAACTTCAAGTGTTATAGTAAAGCGTTCCTTTTCAAAGCTGTGCCCACTTCCTATTGTGCGCGAATGAGTGCAGCCATCCAAATTGCAACATGTGCGCTATTGTGCTTTAGTTCTATGCTACAGAATAGGTCCATTGTCTTAGCTATAAGTTGTAATCACATTTATATTTTGTCTTTGTCAAAAAAATGACTTATTCTTTTGTTTATTATGCTTTTGTGCATGATTATTTTTATTTACATTGCATATTTTTGCATTTGTTCCCATAATTCATAGCTTGCATGCCTATTGTTGACTATCAATTATGTTGTAGAAAGGTCCCTCTTTCAAGGCGGGCGATATGTTAAAACGTTTACTAATTTATATTAGTTTAATTTGTATCACTTTGGACGCATTCTATGGTAAGCCTAAGAATGCACATGTTTTCTACGTTCATGATCGGTAGTCTTTGTCTTCGGACGGCTCCGTCAGAGTTCAGAGGAGTTCATGTTCAGCTTTCAGCGTGGTACGACGCACAGGTGCCTGCTACACAGCAAAAATGTCTTGTGTATTCTGTGTTAATATTTTGTCATGCTAGTAATAAAATGGTAGTGTGTCATTTGTGCATAATTCTTTGCATAAAAGAAAAAAGGGCTGAGTTTATTGGTATTACAGTCCTCAATATTTTCACGACATGCTATACTATAAGTATATAAACCACCTCAAGCAACCAACCAGCGCATATCAAGGAACAAGGTGAAATAATCGCTTTTTATTTCCAATAGCCTTACTAGCCGCCCTACAAACAGTTTATTAAGGGCTTTATATTTACAAATTGCTATAGATGACGATCAACAGTAGTAATAGAACGAGGACGAGACTCAGTCTCGCTCTGAAATCGAGACCGAGATCGAGACCGAAACGCCATTTTTGGAATCGAGATCAAGACCGATACTGAAGTTTCGAGACCGAGACCAATACCGACACCAGATCATCACTTTTAGTTCCGAGACCCAGACTAGTCTAGGTCTTGGTCTCGGTTACTTTTAGTGGTTAATATTATTGCTATATATTGACTAAAGATTTGCAAATCTTTTTTGTTCTTCTACATACATTTATATGTAAAGAATAATTAATAATAAATTGTGCATAAAATATACACGGTTCTTTAGCTATATGTTTGTGTATGTATCACGTGTATCGGCTATTATTTTTCTCTTGCATTTCGTTTAAGGAAGCTGTAATTATAATACTTAATATTTGATATTCACACCTGTGGATAAGAGTATAAAACCAAAATTGATTACAAAAGATAAGAAATTGTGGCGTCGCCGTCGATTTTATTTTTTTAGTCTTTGTCAGTATTCGCATTTCCTTAATTATCCTAAAAAGCAACAAAAAATTATTTAAATTCATAAGATTGTCATTATTTATAACAACTACAAGGAACACCATATTTACATTTATATATGGCAAATACCATTTGCCAAACATCGCACTTAAAAATTTGATGACTATAACTACCTGATGCTTAGCTACTAAGTAACGCGTAATCAGGTATGTAACTGTCATCAAATTAATTTTTAGGAGTGTAAATTCGGAAATAAGATCTTTTTAAAAAGAAGCTCCCAAAGGCCCAAAACCTCTCTGGCGCGGTCGGTAGGATTCCAGAAGGGAACTTGAAAATCCAATAATCGAGGAAACTGGTTGGTTTTGAATTTTTATTCTTTATCTGGAACAAAAACCAATTGGACGAAGTACATGAATAGACCAAGTCCAATAACAAAGAGGAAAAGATTATAATGGAACTGGCAAACAAGCTCTTGTAAGAACTAAAATTCATTTTCCTAACCATTATAACTGAATATTGATATTAGCTAGTAAATAACAAAAAAATTTTATGTGCAATTTTATTATCGCAATTTTATCATATCTGAAAGAACTTACTCAGGAAACTTATTTTAACAAAGAAATTTTATAGACAGGTTTACACAATTTATTACAATTTATTGCGATTTATAAATGAAACAATTTATTCGGCAAAGTCTGAAGCTTTAGTGCATAATTAGAACGTATTTCTTTGTACCCTTTTATTACAGCGATTATTACTGAAACGATTTATTCAAAACTTGATTCTCATCACATTTTATAAAGGTATATAATTAAACACTTAAAGTGCGAAAAAATTAGCAAAAGTGTATAATTATAAAAGCGTTTTATGTACTTTATTATTGCAATATTTGATGAAATAATTATTCAGCGGAATTGTCAAACTGATGTAATTATAGCCAAGGTTGTTATAATTACACACAATAGACGTAGAAATACGTGATTCTTTAAACCTAAGAACGCGATTAAAATTTTAAACGAAGCAATCGATATGAAACCCAACCAATTTATAATAACCGACGTTTTAAATAACCCCAATCCCGTAAAATATACAAAAGTAGATAACAAAAAGAAATACCAAATTCAAATAACAAAAGATGACAATGAGGAACAAATAATTAAAATTCTAAAAGAATACACCCCCGAGAAAAAACGATTTTATTTCTATTTCAATACCGAACATTTATACCAAAGATTTTCAGAATTATACGTCAAAGTATTCAATAACTCTGGCTCTAAACTCATCAGATGTACGAGAAAATAAGTAACACTAGACGACCCTGACAAAATAAACGATGTAATTAGGAATCAACACCAAGGAAAAACCAACCATCGTGGAATTAACGAAACAATAAAGCAACTTATAAGACGTTATTATTTCAAAGACATGGAAGAATTGACTACAGATTTCATTAACCAATGTGAATTATGTGACAAAGCGAAATACGATAGGAAACCCCCAAAGATACCCTTAATGTTAACCAAAACACCCGACAAACCATTTCAAAAACTACATGCCGATACTCTAGTAGTAGAAGCGCAAAGCTATCTAACAATTGTAGACGCATTCACAAAAATAGGCCAAGCAACACCAATCACATCAAAAATAGCATCGACGTGACCCAAGAATTTTTACAGTATTTTACATTTTATGGAACACCCGAATCAATAACTCTAGACAATGGTAGCCAATTTAAAAATGAGACAATACAAACACTTTAGAACTTCACAAAATTTCATAACGGAAAACAACCCTGAATCAAACGGACTAATTGAACGACTACATTTAACCCTGTTAGAACAAATTTGATTATTAAGAATAAATTATAGAAAGGAACATATAGCCAATTTAATGTCATACGCGCACTAATCGCCTATAATAATACAATTCACTCATCGACAAATTTTACACTCTTAGAATTAACCTTAGGACATTCAGATTCACGAAATCCCTATGACATACACTACAACTAGGAAGTATATCAACAATATGCAAAAGAACACAAAGAAAAAATAAAAATAACTTACGACAAGGTAAAAGATAAATTAGAGAACGATAAGGAACGTATCACCATAACCCGAAATAAAAATACCGACGCAAACAAATTTTCAATAGGACAAACCGTGTATGAGAAAAACTTTCAAAGCAAGCGACATAAAACGGCACCCAGAAACTTAGGACCATTTAAAATTAAAAAAATATCAGGTAAAAATATAGCAGTAGTAGACAACGGCAAAATAACAAAGTACATTCATTTGAAAAACCTAAGACACCCTGTAATTTCAGATGGACAGTCATCACCCTTACCGTCAACCTCCGCCCAGGTAGAACGGACAACCAAGTAATAATAAAAGATATAAAAAAAAACAACCCGGTATACTATCAATTAAATTAGGCAGTATGCCTAACCCAATTAACATTTGCAAAATTAAATACTTTACACTCTAGTATTATTGAACCTTAGGACATTCAGATTCACGAAATCCCTATGACATACACTACAACAAGGAAGTGTATCAACAATATGCGAAAGATCACAAAGAAAAACTAAAAATAACTTACAAGGTAAAACACAAATTAGAGAACGATAAGGAACGTATTACCAAAACCCGAAATAAAAATACCGACGCAAATAAATTTTCAATAGGACAAACCGTGTATGAGAAAAACTTTCAAAACAAGCGACATAAAACGGCACCTAGAAATTTAGGACCATTTAAAATTAAAAAAATATAAGGTAAAAATATAGCAGTAGTAGACAACGGCAAAATAACAAAGTACATTCATTTGAAAAACCTAAGACACCCTGTAATTTCAGATGGACAATCATTACCCTTACCGTCAACCTCCGCACAGGTAGAACGGACAACCCAATAATAATAAAAGATATAAAAATAAAAAACAACCCCGGTATACTACCAATAAACTAGGCAGTAAACAAAATACAATATTTACTCAAATAATATCCACCCTTACTTTAATGCAACAAATTTTAACAACATTAGAAAACGCAGTAACATTTGCAAAATTAAATACCCTACACTCTAGTATTATTGAACCAACCGATTTATTAAAAGAATTAATAAGAATTAGATCACTTATAATCAACAGTAAATTACCTTTTGATGTAACAGAATCAAACATTCTAATATTTGAAAAAATAGCTATAGTAAAAGGCTACATTACGAATAACGAAATAATATTCTTAATAGAAATACCGATAGTAGAAAGTAACAATTATAATTATTATCATTTATTTGCTTTTCCAACAAAAGTTACTAGCACTTACCAAGTAATCATACCCAAAACCAAATTCCTATCCCTAAATGAACTGAGATATGGTTATACAAACGAAAAATGTACTGAAGTAACACCAAACCAATACTTATGTCAATCGATGACGACAACAACCATTCAAAAAGACAGCCCTTGTGAAGAACAACTATTAAAATTTTCAAATCATTACGAAAACTGTGAAGCCAAACAAGTGCAAATAAACAACATGAAAATTGAAAAAGTTACAGAAAACAAATGGATAGCCATTTTCCCAACAGAAGTAGTAGCAACCATCCACTGCAATCAAGATGAAAATAACCAAGCATTAATCGGAAGCAAATTAATTATTCTCAAAGAAGACTGTTATGTGAAATTGAAAGACGAAGTAATCAGAGTTTATCAAGATCCCATAGCAACAAAGAAACTTGCAAACCTACCAGAACTACAGTTCAAGATAGAACAACAAGAAGACGTAGAAATAGTCAAGAAACCCATAAAGCTAGAGCATCTAGACTTAGACGACCTCAACCACGCCATGAAATTAGTGGAAAGTTACAAAGAACATTTAAGTGAACTCAAAACGCCAAAGTTACATTATGCTAATATAAGCGTTTGGACAATTGTGTTAATCATTTTAATAATTTTTGTAATTATATATGTAGCTTTACAAAATGTATCTTAGATATAAGAATGAAGAAAACAGTTCTAGATTTAAGGAAACAAAGTGAAATAAAGATACGATAAGTATACCCTTAGAAACAATGAATTTTAAATGAAATTGAATAATGTATTTTATGTATTTAAAAATTAAGTAAACCTTAATCTTTCATTTACGGTGGGAGGAGTTATGTATCCCCCAATTATCTATATGTATTGAATATATTGAATATAATAGGAATTATTAGAAATTGTTAAATAAAGTATAAGTTCATTGCAACAATGTAATACAAGGATAACCCAGAGGGGTTATCGACAGTTCATGAGGACGGACATGCAACTTTGCATCCGAGAGGGCAGTGATACTGCAGGTGGCAGGTCACAGGCGGTTAACATACCGCAATTACTTAGAAATAAGATTCTTACAATGTAATAAAGTGTACAATTAAGAAAAAAGCAGAAATGAGATCTGCATGTTACCACAGCCGTGTGAGGTGCAGGTTATTATAAAAAGCCCAGGAGCTCAAGGCCCGGCAGTCAGTCTTCGAACTCCATACTTCGTTGTTCAAGCTACTCACCTTATTACAATTAATTAAATGTTTTTGAATTAAAGTTATTTTACAAGTTATTCAAAATTCCATTGTAATTTCTGTTTTAAGTTAAAATAAAATTTGTTAAGTGTTTGGAATTGTTTTTGAAAACACCGCTCCAAAAGCCCCAACCTTAACTCGCGTAAAGGCATATTTCCCTATGATTACATTAACACTTGGGGTAGGCTCACTGAAACTAATTTATCCTGTAAAACAGCATTCTTTGTTCGTTTGCGCAATGAAGAAGTTTCAGATGAAAACTACAATCATGATAAACACGTTTGGCAAACATTTAATATAAAAACACTAGGGGACTATACAGATCTACATTTAAAAACAGATGTACTGCTCTTGACTGACATATTTGAAAACTTTAGAAAAACTTGCATGTTCACATATAAGTTAGATCCACTTTACTACTTTACGTCTCCTGGTTTAGCTCTAGACGAAATGTTAAAAACGACGAACGTTAAACACGAGTTGCTTACTGATATTGAAAAAATAATGCTTTTAGAACGGGGAATTCGTGGTGGCGTTTCTCAATGTTCGAATAGATATGCCAAAGCAAATAATAAATATATAAATGCAGATTATGATCCGAATTTCGATTCTAAATATTTAATGTATTTTGATGTCAATAATTTATATGGGGCTGCAATGTCTGAATATCATCCATATGGAGAATTTGAATTTTTAGATGGCACCAGTCCAGATATAGTACGTTTAGACATACTTAATATTCCCGATGATTCTGATGTAGGATATATTTTTGAATGCGATTTACACTACCCAGTATCTTTACATGAAATTCACAGTGACTTACCTTTGGCGCCTGAACATATGATACCACCAGTACCTTCTAATAAATCAAACCTAAAGAAATCACTTACAACTTTATCCAAAACTCTACTATATTATTCACTACAATAATTTAAAAATGTATTTAAGCTACGGTTTAGAACTGAAAAAGATTCATAAGGTTCTTCGGTTTAAACAAGCTCCTTGGTTAAAAGAATACATTGATTTGAATACGAAATTAAGACAACAGTCAAAAAACAGTTTCGATATATGCTTTTATAAAAATATGATAAATTCGGTTTATGGAAAAATGATGGAAAACGTACGGAAATGGAAAGATGTGAAATTAGTGACCAAATGGGAAGGACGGTTTGGAGCTCGTAGTTGCATAGCGAAACCTAATTTTCACAGTTGCACTGTGTTAGACAAAGATCTTGTCTTAATAGAAATGAATGAATTAGAGGTTTATATAAACAAACCCATTTATGCAGGTTTGTCTATTCTAGATATTTCAAAAACCTATTTATAAGAATTTCACTATAGTTATATAAAATCGCAATTTGCTAACAAAGCAAAGCTTCTGTACACATATACGGATAGTTTGATATACGAGTTTAGCGTTGAAGATATTTACTCTTATATCAAACAAGATATTCATAGATCTGATACTTCCGATTACGACCCCCATAACAAATATCATATCTCATTATCAAATAAAAAGGTTCCTGGTATTATGAAAGATGAAAACAATGGTGATATCATGCGAGAATTTGTAGGGCTTAGATCTAAAATGTACACTTACAGAGTTCAGGATAGGGTAATAAAAAAGTCAAAGGGATCTTCCTTAGCAAGTATTAAGCAAATTTCTTTTGATGATTATAAGAATGCTTTGTTTTATAGACAGACTGTACAGAAACAGCAATGTTTAATTACATCAGTCAAACATGATGTGTTTACTATTAATCAAAACAAAATTGTTCTTAATCCAAGTAATGATAAAAGAATTTTTAGTACCTCAACCACTGATACTAAACCTTGGGGTATAACTATACACTCAGAAATGACTTGTAAAGCTTTAACCACTGACTCAAATAAAGAATGCAATCTATGTTATCCCGATTAACATATAATATTTTTTTTAGTTATAAAAATTTCAGTGTTATGTTTATACCTGCACAAATACACCGTTTCCTTTTTTTGGATGTGTCTAAAATAGGATACCTTTCAATCTGTCCGAGTTAAACTATATTAGTATAAATGTATTGTAGAGAAAAATAGTAGTAACCGTTCTGTTAAAAAAAATCCAGTTTGTTAATAAGATACCAGTTAGTTTATTTGAGAAATGTATAACGAAACTTTTATTTAAATTGCTTATAAATATTAGCGGTTCTACTAACACAATTTGACAATGTTTATGACTGTTTACTATATCACTTAATAATTCCAACATGTAAAAAATATTTAAGCAAAAATTATTATAACCCATTAACAATCAAACATTTGATATTGTAAAAAACATGTAAAATAATAAATACACTGTGATTGCTAAATGATTTATTGTTTTTTTTCTTTTTTTTATAATTTGTAAAGGTACAGTAATAATAATAAAGTAATTATAATATTCTTATGCTGTTTGAGAGTGGATTGTATTTGACTATCTTATCATGAAGTATAAGGCAATGACAAGATGTATTTGGCAAAACGTTTCTGCTAGTTTTAAATTCTAATCTAATATCGACAGTACCAGATTTTAACGCTTCGTTTTGTCTAGAACAATCTATGACTGCTAATGGTGCAATACTTCGTAAATCTTCAGGATTAAAAAGTGGTTCATTTTCCTTTTCGTAGTATGATTGCTGAAACTGAGCATACATCTCATATAACAACGCAGTCTGTTTATTCTCGAACTTCAAATTTAAGTTATCGTACGGGAAAATTTCTGAATTTAAATAGAGTTTCATGTTGGTTAAATAGCAATGATCAAAACGGCTGTAGTTGCTCATGGATCTATTTTTTCGCTTGGTTTGGATACCAACAATCACAAATCTTGGTTTTTCTAATTGTGTTGTTGTTTTAATGTTCCATGTATAACGTTGCGTTTCTTGTAGAAGTTGATATTCATGCAACTCCCATCCTCTCAACGGAATATGCAAATCCTGATTTTGTGCAACGCATTCTATTAAATTAATTCGTTGAGTATCATCAAGGACTACATGCGGCATTTTCCATAAAACTTTATTTAAAACAACTTTTATTTCTTCATCAGGTGTAGGATTAGGTATAGCATTAGTATCAAAACTAGAACGTAGTAAAACTAACTCATGGCGGAGGTTTAAAATAATTTTTTTAAAATTTTCGCATAATCCGGAAACCATTGAAAGGTTTATTAAACCTTAAAATTCCCATTGGCATCAACTATTTGCGAATCATCCGTAGGAAACCACCCAGCGTTTTGTAAATGTTTACTTTGATTGCTATTATATGAAACATATTCCTTCATTATAGACGTGAATCCAGGATTCCGAACACGATCTACAATCACACCACCAATCTCATATCTAATTTCATCGAAAAGCAACAAAACCCCATTATTTACAACTTTGCTGTCTGAGACGGCGTTCCATCTGTTTTAATTAATTTGCTTTCTTTGTACAGCATACTCTATGATGGTAAGATCTAAACACCTTGTTGTTGTATAAAAATCCGAATTTCATCATTATTGTTTAAAGATGTGTTAGCATAAGGCTGATGAGTATGTTTTTCAATATTAACAATTGCATTGTCGAAATAAACTTTTTCACGCACGTTCAGTATTTCACTATTCATTCTGCTTTTTAATTATATAAATGCAGTTCTAACGATTGTAGAAACTGCCGGTTTTGTGCTGTTAACGTCTTGACACAATCAATGGAGTGTTGATTGCTTTGAAATTTCCAGCATTTATAGCAATTCTTGACATGTTGCGTTCATTATACTTAATACCCATGGCTATTGCAGATTTTTTTAAATGCAACCTTACAGTTAGCAGTTCTTCTCTGAAATTAACTAAATTTCCATCTTAATCTAACACTTTAATTATTATTTCATATTTTATACGTGACCTGATTGGTAGATATATAATCGTAGGTGGGCACTCGGCAATTTTAAAACCTGCAAGTACTTGAGGAAAAAATTCATGTATTACATGTGCTGGTTTACTATTTAAATAGGATCTACTTGCAATATTACAGTCGATTAAAACTGCATTCACTTTACAAATGTTTATCGAGTAGTCTGCTTGATGCGTGGCATATGCTAGCAATTTTCGTGAATTGAAACCGAGTAGAGAACCAATTGAATCCTTTTTGGTAAAATCCACATCTTCACTACATTTAATACTACATTTAAGTGTACTATTGTCAGCTGTAATTTCTATATACACGCCATCTTTTATCGCCTAAAGCTTTTTGAAGATATTTATTAATTTCTCTAAAATCATAAGCACCTTCAGATATTTCTATGAATTCTCCGTTAGGTCCATAATAAAATTTATTGTTTATTCCTTCTTCAACGTTTGGAATTGTGTTATAAGACTTAAAATTTGTTAATCCTAATACGTACTCCAAATCATTATCCAAGTTTATAAGCGGATTAAAGTTGCTTGTTAAAACTGAAGTGTTTCCCGCTAGAGTAAAAGTGTACGACATGACAACTTCATACGCAGTTCTATGTACTGCTTAGAAATTGTAAGCATAAATGTCCGCAAAACACAGTACCGTACGATTGTTCTTGGTTGAAGTTATTAATAATTTTACATTTACCCCCGCTATTCAAATAACTTATCAACTCTGTTGGCGGTCGCAGGTTTCCGTAGCTGTCATAGTAAATAGCGCTACTACCGTACTTTTTATAAGAGGTCCAATGCGTGCCTAAACCTTCTATTCCATCTAAATTAATTATACCACATTCTTTTAAATTAACTTTCTTGGGAAGATTGTTTCTCATGAACACTCCACGGAAATATGGTACTTCTAATTGCTTAACAAACTCTATTAATTCTACATTGCTTAGTACTCGATTCGGTAAAATCAAGTTGCGTTCCTTTGAGGTTTTGCAGGGGCTAAAAAAAGACCAAAACCTTTTTTATAAGGTTTGATGTAAATGCCGTTTCCGACTGCAATATCCTCCATTGCCTTGTTATGACGTTGTTTTTCCGCTAGTTGTTCCTTAGCTATTTTAGTATCTGAAACTGCTTTTGCAACAGCAGCTGCACCTCCAGTAAGAGTACCAAGGGCGCTTAGGCCTGCAAAAATTGGTATTAGTGGTAAAAAAACCTCCTGTTTTAGGAATTGATATAATACGAGCTGATTTAATATGCTTCTTTTGTTTTGCTGTATTGGCAGCCTTAGTTGATATGTTGATTGCATCCATAATATTAGATTTAGCCCTTTTTAAAGCTGTACGTGCTTGTTTGATAATACTTAGCGTACTTCTTATTTTACGTTTCTTTATCAGTTTCCTTATTTTATTGATTTATTTTTGTTCTCAGTGATGCACAGGCACCCATACCAAGTTTTACTTTAGCTTTCATTGCGGTGGCTACTCCAAATGCTGCTGCTTTTTCACCTAAAGACGAGTCACCAGAATTTAGTCTTTCTGTAGCTAACTGAGCTAACTTCGAATCTGCTTGATGGCGTTTAGATAGATCCTTTTCTTTGGAGTATGCAATATTGTGCTCCTTACAAGCCTCGTCTAACTTGTTTATTCCCTTGTCTTCCCGAGCTAACCGTTTGATTAGTTTTGTACCCGGACCGCAAAATTTGTAACCCGGAACATGCGCTTCAAATGGTAAATTATTAATTACAGTATTTAACAGTCCGTTCCCAGTAGTTTTAGAATTATTATAGGTAATCATTAGCGGACAACTGTCCTCTCAAGCTGTGCAGTAAATAAATTATTGTGAATTAACATGCGTGTTGTGAAACAATCAACATCTTTGTAACAATTTTATTTTCGATAATAAATCCTTCCATATAATTTTAAGAATAGTGTAACAATTTTATTTTCGATAATAAATCCTCCAATATAATTTCAAGAATAAAGTAACAATTTTATTAATAACAATAATAATTTGCATTCAACTTCAAAAGTAATACGTTAAGCCTGCATCGTCTTTTGATAATCTACTTATACTCAGATATCTGTGTCGTATACAGCTATTTACAAGCACATCTCTGTCTGATTGTTCCCCTCCTGACGGCGCGACCGCCCGAGCTGGTTATAAGATAGTCGGCCACAAGTGATAAAAATATCAACATGTACCCTAGACTGCAGGCCGGCAATCTGCGAATCCATTTCGAATAATTAGGATATCTTCGAATACCGGTCGGTAACGTATATATTTTGTTAACTTGTATAATTTGTGATAATTTATTTAGCGCGACACTTAGAATGCGACACTTAGAAGGCGACAAGTAGGATGCAACTTTTAACGACACACAAGGACACAGTAAAAATGCAAAGCAACAGGATATGATTCGACACGTGGAACGAAATCATTATAGAAGTTGGTTTGGATGAATTTGTTTCAAATTACAAACGCTGTTATCGTTGCTTGAAAACACGGGGATCCCGTCTTTCTTTGTTACAATGCGACAAATGCAGTTTTGGTTCGTAGATAGCTATAAGTTCTTTTTATGTGTTTCAAAACTAGGAACACGTTAACTTACTTTGATGCGTAATAATTGTACGTTGTAAAAGTTTCAACTAATTGCTGAGCTGGATTTACCAGTAGTAAAACAAAAGCTCACTGATTTTATGTTTTAAAAAACAACACGCTTTGCTCAATATGAATTGTCGGTAACGTCAACAGGTGTTACTGACGTCATATTTTTCTGCTTTGTACTGCTGACAGATGTTATATTAAAAGCAAATGCTTTGAACAGCTTTAGTACAATATATGTAAACATGTCTATTTTTGTGATCAGCTTTATCTACATTAAAATTTGTATACGTAATTTTGAAAGCTCAGATGCTTATATTGTTAGGAGCTATTAATTTGTTATCTGCCTGAACAGATCTGCACAGGTTAGAACCCTATTTGTACAACAAGTTCATGTTTTAAAGTAAAGTGTTTGATTGAAAATAATAAAGACAAACATGAAAGTTAGAAGTTTAAGATTGATGCAGTTAATGATTAAATTTTTTGTTACAAGTCACATTATTTTAAAAGAGATTTTTTAGTAAACAATTGGTTCAAGATTAAAGATTTTTTATTTTGATCAAGTGTGATCAAATCTAATAACATAAAGCTAAAACCCTCATGAGTAAGAAATTGATGCCAATTTTATATTGGAAATACCTTTTTACTACTTCTTTATGTATTTTTGCTGCACACAAATGGTGTTCCACTTTTTTATTTATTTAACTATTACAATTTCTTACAGGAGCTGCGTCTTATTTTATTAAGACAGATTTTTGTCAGCAAAGGCGATCCTTTTTTCTTTGGGTCTCCACGTCCGCCCTTAGAAATATGCTATGCAATTATCATAATTACATCAGGACTTGGTGGCGCTTATTTGATTTAGCTTAGGTTTGATCTGCAAATAGATTTTGACTTACCCCCCATTTCTCATAGCTCTACCCAAGGAATAGACCCCTAGTTGTGTCGGAAGATTTTTGGAACAATAAGTATCACTAATGCCACGCTTATAAAATATATAATAAAGAAAAAATATTAGTTACACTGGCGCACGTGCGTGAGGCCAGCCATATATAATAGTAAGAAAAAAAATCATCTTTAACTTTAACTTTAACTTCATCTTTAACCATAAACAATAATGACATTGGCGTGCAATCCTTAGCAAAAAAATAAAGATAGCGTTCTTCTACCCTCATCTATTCGATGTCTAGTTGTTGGTCCATCAAATTGCGGTAAAACCAACGTTATGATAGGGTTGATAGAACATCCTAATGGTTTAAAGTTTGAAAACGTATATGTTTATTCTAAATCACTTTATCAACCAAAGTATCAATACCTTGAAAGTCTACTGCGACCAATAAAAGGGATCAAATATTATACATTTTTTTGTTCTGATAATATTATATCACCAACTGATGCTTGAAATAATTCTATATTTGTTTTTGATGATGTAACTTGCGATATGCAAGGTATCAACAGGGAATACTTTAGTATGGGGCGTCATAAACAAGTAGACAGTTTTTACCTTTGTCAAAGTTATACTGGTATACCTAAGCACTTACTACGTGATAATGCTAATCTTTTAGTTTTATTTAAACAAGATGATTAAACTTAAAACACATATATGACGATCACGTCAATACTGACATGAAGTATGATAAATTCCGTGAAATATGTGCTGCTTAATGGCAAGACAAATGCGGTTTCTTAGTTGTAGACAAGGATAGTGATCCGGGTCAAGGAAGGTGCCAAATAGGTTTTGATTACTTTATACATATTTAAACGTTGAGAGACGCAAGTATCATTAGTACAAGAATATTTTTTATTACAATAAACTTTTTACGCAATGAACAAGGAGGCGATAAAACTTAAAAGAATTTTAATTAAGAAAAGAAACATTGTAAAAAACAAATTGCGCCAGTTAAAAGATAGTTAAGTCGTCCAAGTGGAATCAATCTTATCCATAACATCGCGATTAGAAACTATTGCTAATAAACTGGAAGGGGAAGTGTGGTAAAGAAAGAAAAATTTAAAAAAGAAGAAGAAGAACTGCCTCATAGCAGTGTAAAAAAAATTAAACCTAAATTGCTAGAAAGGAACGTTGACTATATTGATTCGCCGGTTATTGCTCAGCATATACGGAATATAAGTGATGCCATAGATGAAGATGATGATGATGATGTTGTCAATGAATAAGAAACAGACGTTAATCGAAATTCTCAAGAAGCCCAGGAATATATACAAAGCTTTGTCGATGCACCTGGTATTACACATTATCTCGAACAGCTATATCCGCTACCTCGAGAATATATTTACAATATGTTTAAAGATGTTAAGAACGAATTTGATCATAAATATGGTATTAGGTTTAACCCTGATTCAAATGGTCTTATGATAGGCAATTCGAATTTCGCGTTGGATGATGAAAATGTTCTAATAAATGATTTGAAATATAAAGGTACTCCTGGATTATACGAACTACTGTTTAAAAAATATCCTGTCGGGTACAGTCCGCAAGATCTAAAGTCGTACCTTGATATTGTGAAAAGAACAAATGCTAATAGAAGATATTATTCTGAAACAGAACAAATTCAGGGTATTATTTCATATAAGTACAAAAATATAATATCTACATTAAACATACTTCCCCAAACAACCCGTAGACCTAGAACATTACCCTATAGAAAGCGTCTTGGAGACAGTATGACAATGGAAGTATCAAATAACGCTATAGATTATTTATATTGGAATGATCCCAATGAACTTGTTGATAGATTACGGCTTTTAGTTTCATCTCAGACTGCTGGACACACAGGTCACGGCAACGAAATAAATTCGATCATTGAAGTACTGTAGTAGGTTATTATACACTAAACAGCAGCTACTTTGCAGCTTGTCCGATAGCTTACTCCACATTTTGCCAAGAGGTACCGAGTACATTGGCGCCTTTAGGAAGTATAACTTACTATCTTCCAATAGGTTAAACAGTCTTTCTACGTACAATTCAAAAATGCAACGAAAAATAGTGTTACTCTTTGTTGGGATACACTGTATATTTTCAAAATGTTTTTAAAATGTAGTATCTTCGAACCTACATAGACCTATTATAAAAAAATTTTGAATATATACACTGCCTCGCTCACTCTGTATAACTGGGGTTAATCTTAATTATATAAGTCTAGACCGAGACCATGTCGAGACCCTCGAGTCGAGACCGAGACCGAGACCAAGGGCGTCGAGACCAACACCAAGACCGAAGGGTAAAGGCAGAGACCGAAACCGAGACCATGTTGGTCTCGGTCTCGGTCTCGTCCATCACTAAATTTAGCCTCCATTATAAAACAGGCTTTACATCATTTAATTAATTTGCTATATACGATGTGGGTAGTTGAATTCGATTTTAAAGTTGAAAATAATCCTGAGAAGTATTTTGCGTTTATGGTTTATTGTGATACTTCCCTAATGCTATTAATCTTATTATGTTATTTAGCCGTATTTAGTCAGCAAAGTGTCCTTAGCTCTGAGATTAAGCTCCCAATATTGTTTGCAGACCCCTTTCCTGTATTTTTTGATTTCACCACTTATCAAGAGTACCTGCATCAAATTATGTAGGAGCTACAAGAATTGCAATAGCTTCAATTATATATTTTTTGAAAATTACAAGGAAATTAAAGAACACTTGGAAACCAAACTGTTGAATATTTTCTGAAACCAATGTCATTATTAACGGATTTATTTTTTATTAGTATATTCATCACACCTTGGTACTGAAGGTACTACAATTTCAAATATTAAAGTATGTAAACAGCCCCTAAACAACATACAGCAATATATGCAAACTAATTGCAGTTCTGCCGTTGTTTACGATTGCAATAAGAATCAAAATTTCCTATTAATTTAACCATTTTCCCTTCCTTATAAAATGTGGGTCAAATACTTTTGTGCGTGTGCAAGTGTAGTGTAGATTAACATTCATTGTCTATCGAAACGTGTTCGTGTAAGTGTGTGGAAGACCAGGATCCCGTGCTGATCACCTGAACTGCATACTGCCAAGCTCGAGCCGCTTGACACACTGTCTTCATTATAGTTACCCACATTAATGTGCCGGTGAGTACCACAGATTTTATAAGTTCCTTTCATTTCTGTTTTACCTATTTTACCCGCAATTATCTAGTGTACCAACCATTACAGTCCGCTCTTAATACGTAACAGCAGTAAACATATAAAAATATACAATTATATAACACGTATCAGTCGTTATTCATCAACATTGCATATTTTAACTGCCAAACTTTTATGATTTACGTAACAGAAATCTAAAAAGGAGGTATTTGGTTAATCACTTATGCGGCAGCGATTATATTCAATCGAAAAAACGAACTATCCAACACAAACACGGAAGACGATGTACTTACTTTTTGTCTAACTATTTTGCATTTCAGGTATATTGTTTAAAATCACACTGTAGTTATACTTGGTAGTTCTTATCCATCGCGATAGAAAACAATTTTGAGAAACATTTACGTGGGAAAGGCCATCCATTTGAATAACACTCATTTCTATATTTTTAAGAACGTCATTGACTAATAGTATGAACACATGATTTAAATGGTTGTTCTACGTTTCGCAAAAGTAATGTGATATTGAGCATTTTTTTTCAAATTAATTTGTGTAACTATTCTGCTTCAGGGAAAAGTCACTTCAAAGTCATTATGTAATTCTCATACTATATCATTTGTTTGGTTAATATGCATCAAGGAAGATGAGCAGTTACGCTAATAAACGGATATGTAAATAAAATTGATGTAGCTATTTGACATGTGACAAGACTAATTTGATTATGTACCCATCAGTCACATAATTACAATTTTGCGACACTTAGATAATACCCTTTTTGGGAAACATATTGAGCAAACAAAAAAATCTAAAAATTAAGCTCTTATATTTATTTGATATTTTAGGAAACACAAAACATTCAGTTATATGATTATATATATATATATATATATATATATATATATATATATACTCAAATTTAGACCAGGGTAGAAAATTAAATAATCACATCAAATAATTTTAATCACCGTGTAGAAGGAAGCTTTGGGAAAGGGTACGCGTTATTAAAACCGTGAAGCATAAAAATTCATTCGTTTCATTAAAAATAAGGGAGTTAAATTATTTACTAGACGCTGTATATAAAAAGAAGCAGAATTAAAATGCTCAATTTTAATGTAGTTTAATTATTCCAAGTAAAGAATCAAATAGAAATTACGTGCAAAATTTATATTAATTAACTCAATTTTAAGTAACCGGTATTAAACAAAATGTACAAATAATAATTAATATTTAATTAGGATTTACTAAAAATTAAAGGGTAAAAGTCAACGCCATTCATTATTGTTTTAATTGGAGTTAATTGAACCGTTAGTAACATATAATATGCATAAAAGCGTGTAAAAACCCAATAGTATTCAAATCGTAGAAGTGTTATTTAGAAGTATTATGTTTGAACACCTGCGTATTTTTAAAAGTCACGTTCTGCTTAAATTTTGTAGATAACAAATGGTTACAGAGAATGTTGTAGAAACCGTCGCTTAATATTCACGGGAAATGCTAATAAAGTGGGTTATTTAACAGTCCACGTGGACTGAAATAACTGATAGTAAAGAGTATCGATTTGTACCACTCATAACAGGGTAGATAGAGACGGATAATATGCGCGGGACAGAGACACAGATGGTAAAAAGCGTGATTTGAGCAACGTCACGAGAGCGGCGATTGGTTGAAAATCAGATGCAGATATGAGGTGTAAACGTAACGATTTCGATACAAAATTAATTAGTTATTCTCGGACGCGTTGCGAGCCGTGTGAAAATTTCTGAAATTTTCAACTGGCGCGTGTGCAAAGTTAATAGAATCGCGTGCCCGACTATCGAAAAGGGAACGTAGAATGCGAAATTCTAAGAATTGTCTGTTTTGGGGACAAAAGCGACGAACAGGCTAGCCGATATATAAACCCGGACGTTAAACAGTTTCGCTCTCTTAGATTTTTGATGATTCGATGCTTTAAAAAGTGTTTTTAGATTTACGATTTTGATTTAATACTTTAAACACTTTGCTCTTATATTTTGGTGATTATTGAACACTTTAAAACAGTTTGCTCTTTACGTGCTACGATGAAAGTTAGTTAGTGCATTTAGAAAAGAAGATACAAGGCAATAAAAACTATTTATATTGGCGAGTATTACTGTACCAACTATCGAAATTGTAACGATAAATGAATAAACAAAAGTAGGCAGTTTTGGCGTATAGCGTGAAAGAAGTATGAATTTCTTTGCTATTTTCGGGGGTGTTAATAATTAAATGATTCGTTAACGTGACTGGATCCACAAAACAAGATTCAGATATACACAGATGAGTTCCGGAAAAGCCCTGAAACAATTTTAGATGAATGGTGGTGTAGAAAATTTTTAAAGGCGACCAGTAATCCGAGGACCTAAACATAACCCAGTTGGAATGGTGTGATTAACAAAGGACGATGTACATTGGAACCACGAGTGCATTAACCTTCAGGTAACTTATGCTTTGTTGTTCGATTTTTGATGTTTTGGTGTGTGTTGAATAACTTTATAATTTATTTACTTAAAACGGACAGTAGTAAATTTGTACTAACAACAAATTTTTAATTTTAAAGTGAAATTTTCTTGTTTAAGTAAAAAAGAGTATTTAGTATTTACGTTCTTGATTATGATGAAAATTTGGGTATGTCTTTGAGCTCAATTAGACGAACCTGGTTAATTAACGTAAAGGGGTGGGAGATGCTCCCTTTGTACTCAGACTCAGGTCTACATATATTGTTATATTAATTAGTAGGCATCCTACAAGGACTTTAATTCTGGATGCACATTAAAATGATAATAAATTTAATCTTGAAATTTTCTGATACTGAAATTTATGCTGAATTTTAATTTTGAAATTTTAATGTATTGTGAATATTGATGTAAATAGAGTTAACGTTGGTGCTTGTGGTAGGAATGTGTTTGTTTTTTTTTATGAATGAGGATGTAAGTTATTTAGGGGAGCAGCCGAGGCGGAAAGAGAAAAGAGGCGATTTTCAGAAGAGAATCACAGCAAATCGTAGCGCCCAAAAGCGAGGCTCGAGTTCAAAATAAAATTTTTGTGATTTTATTCCAGGAAACTGGCGAAGCTTTTTGTACGTTATACAGCATTTATGACGGCCCAACGCTGGGGCTCGATTTGAAAACCTTAGTTTAAGATTAATGGTGAGGTTTACAGCATAATGAATCTGTCTCGAAAGTTCTGATCGACGAGGATGTTATCCAGGATCACAGCATATATATATATATATATATATATATATATATATATATATATAACAAAGACAAGTTATTTGCAGTCCGCAATAGAAAATTGTATATAAAGTAAGATGTATCTAAACAAACTCTTATGAAAATAATACCATTGACAATACAAATCGGGCTGGTAGTATATAGCCATTAACAAACATTAGCTTTATTATCAGGAGGAACATCCACCGACCAATGGTTTCGGCTTGTTGCCTCATCAGAGTGGAATAGTTCCCAAGAACCCCATGAAGTAATCGAAGCTATTATAAATATAATTTCGAAACAATCACTGTACTATGGCAAAAGTAAATAAAACCGCCATCAGGTGATAAACACCAACACTACTAAGGTGGAAGAAATTGAACCGAACTACATAATAAATTTTATAAATGACTATAAAGTACGTCTGGCCTTGAGATTTGCTGAATGTTACAGCAAATTTATTTGCAAACGTAACAAACCTTCTCGTGGCGACACGTTCATGCCCAGCAATTCAAATAAACAAAGACAAGTTATTTGCAGTCCGCAATAAGAAAATTGTATATAAAGTAAGATGTATCTGTAAACAAACTCTTATGAAAATAATAAGAGCCATTGACAAATACAAATCGGGCTGGTAGTTATATAGTCATTAACAAAGCATTAGCTTTATTACTTCACAGGGGAGGAAACATCCACTGACCAATGGTTTCGGCTTGTTAGCCTCGTCAGAGTGGAATAGTTCCCAAGATACATCTTACTTTATATACAATTTTCTTATTGCGGACTGCAAATAACTTGTCTTTGTTTATTTGAATTGCCTTTGGGGCATGAACCCGGGTGTCGCCACGAGAAGGTTTGTTACGTTTGCAAATAAATTTTGCTGTAACATTCCGCAAATCGCAAATGGCCAGACGTACTTTTATAGTAATTTTTAAAATTTATTATGTAGTTTCGGTTCAATTCTGTACTTCCACACTTTAGTAGTGTTGGTGTTTTATCACCTGATGGCGGTTTTATTTACTTTTGCCATAGTACAGTGATTGTTTCGAAATTATATCATTATAATAGCTTCGATTACTTCATAGGGTTCTTGGGAACTATTCCACTCTGATGAGGCTAACAAGCCGAAACCATTGGTCGGTGGATGTTTCCTCCCCCTATGAAGTAATAAAGCTAATGTTTTGTTAATGGCTATATAACTACCAGCCCGATTTGTATTTGTCAATGGCTCTTATTATTTTCATAAGAGTTTGTTTACAGATACATCTTACTTTATATACAATTTTCTTATTGCGGACTGCAAATAACTTGTCTTTGTTTATATATATATATATATATATATATATATATATATATATATATTGCTGTGATCCTGGGTAACATCCTCGTCGGAGTTAGGTCCTATAGTAGCTTTTCAACTACCACCAGAAATCAAGTACAACATAACGAAGATCGCGAATTGGTTATTTTGGCCTACTTTAGAGTTTATCCTAAAGTTTCTACGAGACAAGCTGCAGCTGAATTAAACGTTTCAAGGAGACAGATTTTTAATGTTTTGAGGCGACGAAAGTATTTAAGATGGGTTTGGTTAAAACATTACATCTCAATGATCTCAACAGCCGAGTTGGTTTTTGTATATGAATATTGAATGTAGGAAGAAAATCTTTAGACAGTATAATTTGGACTGATGAATCTAACTTTCATAAAAATGGCATTTTTAAATAAAAAAAATACTCATTATTGGAGTGATAGAAATCTTTAGTAATTTGTTGAAACCCGTTCACAAGTACGATTTTCAGTGAATGTGTGGATAGGTGTAGTAGGTGACCGCATACTGGGTCCATATTACTTTTATAGTAGTTTAACCCAAAATAGATATTTGTTGTTTTTGCAAACTTTGTTTCAAGATTTCTTAGATGATATTTCCCTAGCTATCAGGCGAACCTTATGGTTTCAAAACGATGGTGCTCTACCACATAATAGAATCAATATTACAACTTATTTAAATAATGAGTTTGGTCAGAACTGGATCGGTAATAGGGGACCCATTTTGTGGCCTCATCCGATCACCTGATATGTTAGTTCTCGACTTCTTTGTTTGGGGTTTTTTAAAAAACCGAGTGTATTCTAACTTTACCCCTTTACAAAATTTTGAAGAGTTAATCGCAAAAATAAAAGCAGCTTGCATGCTAATTACCCAGGTCATGTTGCAAGATGCTAGAAAAAATTTAATTATTCGAGTTTATAAATGTTTAGAAAGTAATGGTGGACAATTTGAACATTTACTAAAATAATCAGTTTTTTTTTGTTAGCTATTATTTTCAGATGTATGTATAAAAAATGGTTCAATTTATAAATTTATACAGTAAATAAATAATAATCACAGTTTCCTATTGGAATTGTATTATTTGAGTTATTTAGCGCATTCTGACAAGAAATCATTGGTTGTGGTATATTGCCGTAAAGACAATTTTAAGTAGAGTATTTTTTCAAAAAAATATACATGGTGTTTTATTTAAAAAATCAAAGTGATATAGTATTGCTCAAATATAGTAGGCCATGAAAAACACTTAATGCCTTATATTTGTAGAGAAAATATATTCAAAAAACTTTTTCCTATAAAATTTTTCTATATCTTGCATAGTTCAGAAGATATACGCTGGCTAATGAAAACCGGACCACCCTGTATAGTAGGTAAATAAGGCCGGTCTGACTACAAAACGGAGCGCGCGTATGTTTTTCCATGTAACATACGCGAGCACCGTTTTGAAGCCAGACCGGCTTTATACACTGAGAAAAGAATTTTGTTGCGTCAACTGAAAATTAGTTGATTCAATTAGAATTTTGGTTTGTATATAAACAATGATCTATATGCATTAAATAGAACATAATAAAATGTTGGAAAACCGATTTTGAAGCAAACAAACCTAAATTTGCACCACAATAATTATGGCATTTACTCAAATCGCTATTAATGTAACTTGAATGTTAGGTATCGTTCCTTCAATTGCTTGTAGGTTTGATTTGAATTATTTAATACTTTTATCAAATAAACTTTTATGTTAAAAAAAACACGCTAAATATCCCACTTACATATAAAAATCATTGAAGCAAATACACGAGTTTGGTATTTCAAAGGGTTTGCTGCATTAAAACAAACTATTCAAATTTTTCTACTAACCAAAAGGCGTCATTGGTTTAACTAACTCATATGTTGAGCACAGTTAATAATTATTAAGCTAAGTGGCTAATAAGGGTTGAAGTAATAACATTTTTGATTTAATCAAACTTTTATTGTGTTCAATTAAAGTATTTAGCTGTCAAATCAATCCTTTCGTTGCGTTGTACATTGTTTAGAAATAGAATTAGTTTAAACATCCAAGGTAGTTTGATTCAATATCCAGCTAGATCGATTCCGACTTAATGAAGTTATTTAATAAATTTTTTTAATTCAACTTGGGGATCAACAACCTGTGACAGGATGCCCTTGTGGCTAATATTGAGTCACTTGCCAATAAATTCCATTCTTTGATATTATTTTAAGACTCATTAAATTTACTTATTCTTTATAATTATAATCTTTGGCTATGGAAAAAGGTAGTTGAACCGGATCTCCTCCGTGCCGACTGTTGATAAAACCTGCAAAGTCAGGTGAAACAGCACGAAGGCACAAATTGTGGGCTAGGTGATGCTGTACTTCCCATAATGTGTTCGTGTTAAATTTTACATTTTTGCTACTCCTGTCCTGATGAGCCCCAATTAGGGCGAAACGCGTCGACAGGATGCCCTTGTGGCTAATATTGAGTCACTTGCCAATAAATTCCATTCTTTGATATTATTTTAAGACTCATTAAATTTACTTATTCTTTATATATATATATATATATATATATATATATTACTATGTACTTTTCGCCCCACGTTGTTACGTCATTAAAAATTGATATGATAACGCCGTACTCGGTGTAATAAACGTTTTACTGAACGCCACCTCTCTGTGTTTCTCACTTTAATCTTTTACTTTTATTATGCCACGGCTAGCCCCTTTTAATTACACAGAGTGCACAACGTTAACATGATCAATTTTTATTCACCCCTTTATGATTACCTGTGTGAATTGGTAAAACGAAGTCAATCAACATTCATATAATGAAAGGAACTAATATTTACACTTCACAATTTTCGTAATTCTTTAAATACACCCTTCAATCAATTAATATTATGTGGATTATTAATCCCAAAATTTATATTCTTTTAATTTAAAATAAAGTCACCAAAAACAACGCCCTTTTACAAAAAAATCTGGAACGTTCAAGACCTTTTTATGATTACTACGTAAGTTTCAACGTATGCAATGTTCCTGTTGACTCTTTACAAGTTTTACAGAAATTTAATATATTCAGTATAAAAATATAAATTAGAAAAGATTCCTTTAAACTAGGTAGGTCTGACTTGATTTGTTTCGTGTTTTGGATCAACACCCCCTCATTATCTACAATCGAATACCAATGTACTCCTTATGTTGAACCAATAATTTAGTACTGTTACCCCTTGTTTCCAAAAATTACCTCGTGCTTTATTCAATATTTCTCTGTATACGCCTTAAATACCACTTTAGTATTATGAATTTCTTAGGTCATAATTGTTTTAGACGCAGATTAGAATTAGAATGGTCTCAGAATTATAATTGTTCCAGAATTCCAGACCAGAATTAGAATTGTTTTCGACGCAGATTAGAAGCCTTTTTCTGCAAAAAAACGGCAAAAACTCTTCATATATTCTTAACGCATTTGTTGCATAGCACTATTTCACTATAATATAAATTTTATTTATATGACGCGTAAATATTTGATTAAAAGTTGAGACTGCCTGCGCCTTATCGCCGGTGGGTGTTATATAGCTTTTTCCCAATACATTTGGATTGGTTTTTCAAACAGTCTTACAGGTTGTTGCAACCAATCACGTTTGTCTTTAATATTTCCAGTATTTTCAAGCTGATTTCTGATGAAACTATTTTGGATTCTCATATCATGCTGTTATTTGTTTTTATTATCGTGGTCGGCCTTTTAACTTACGTCTGTTGTTTTGTGTAGATAAAGCTTTTGGATAATTGTACAAAAATAAATGATGTAACTCTAGTACTGTTTTTGTTCATGTATTTATTTAGACTGATCTTTGAAAATGCGTTTTCTTATCAAAGCGCATATTGTTCCTTCTTTATTACAAGCGTAATTGCACGAGGATTTATTAGATTTTGTCTTATCTTCTGCGTCTTTATTTTATAGACTTGTTAAATATTCTCAACGTAGTTTTAATTACATGTACGACTATATCTCTGCTGAATGCGCGTTCTATTATCAAAAGATGTGCTTGCTGGCATTATTTAAAGTTAATTACGGTCTATATACAAGGTGTTAAATGCTTGCTATTTAGATAACGTACGATTTACTTATTTTTCTGCTAAATAAATGCTGTTTTCTGATTCCCATTGCTATCTACAGTTACTACACAAACCTTATTACTCAATACACCCCTAAACAACCCCTAATCACAGCAATATATATATATATATATATATATTGTCGTGAAAATTATAGGTTAAGAAGTGTAAATAGGTCCAGATAATAAATTTTTAGCAATTGTGTGTATAAAAAATAGGAACAATTTATTTACGCGCCAAATCAATCAGTTTAGATAGTGAAAACGGACGGTTATTAAGATATTTTGGTATTTCTAAATCAGAATATTAAAATTGCATAAAGGAAGGAAGCTTTAGAGTACATGAAAACTCAAGAATACACATAATTAGGTGTAATATTTTAAATCAAGCGCATCAAATTAGAAACGGAGCTTTTGAATATAGAAAATTAATAATTTAAACGCATATTTCCATTTAAATAAACAAAAACGTTCGTTATACAAATCCTAAGAAGCGGTAAAACTCGAAATTATTACTTTAAACGGACAAGTTGCTTTGAAGAGACACGTGTTAGTTATATGTCAAGTTCAAAAAACTGAAATATACGTTGAGACAGAATTTCTATAGAATTGTTGTAACGGTCGGTCCGACAAGCTACTAAAATAACAAGTGCTTTGAAGACTAAGTGAAATGAAGGATCTATAATGTAAAACAGACAGAGAACACGTATAAGAAAACGTTGGTTACAACACACGGCTAAAATACACGGGAGATTTGAAGGCCAACAACAATATCGATTTTCTGTAGCTGCAGAGGGGTTCTAAAAGAGACAATTAATATGGGTGAAACGAAGAAAAGTAGTTAGGAGGTGGAAAGTTATAACGGGGGAAAGCAATATCATTGGTCGAAGGCTAGCAGTTTTGAGAAGCTCGCGTCTGTTGATGTTATTGAACGAATTTCATTGTAACAGCACGATAAACTTGGAATTTTTCAGACGTTGAAGTTCGTTACAATCAAAATTTGAAGAATCGATTTTAGAAAATAAGCTTTTCGATGAAGAGGTTCCGTGAGGGGTATGAAAAGCGTATAAATACACTGGAAGAAATATTAAAGCTCTCTTGCTCTTAGATCTCATATCGCTTAGAACTCTTACGTAATTGCTAATACGTGCTTTTACGTTCTATTGATTGTTGTTTATTCGTTGAAGTAGCATACCACATCCTATTTTAAAGTGTGTAAAGCTGTTAGTAAAGTAACCGGAATGGATTAAAAGTGATTTGCACAAGTGGGTGCTAGCGTTACAAAGGTGCTGTTACTAAACGATACAATCTAATGATAAGATGGTACTTAGGTAAGCGAATTGAAAAGTTAGAAACAAGTATGCGTGAAGTGTAGTGAGTTTGGAAGATTAAGCTTGGTCGAGACCATTATCCAGGTAGAAATACCAAAGGTGGTTGCTGAGATTTGAATAGTGAGTGGGGATTAGTTGGGTCCAGGCATAACCACAAAGTATATGAACACAACGACGAGGGTTTTTTGGTACACATCTTCAGAGGTAGCAATGGACGAAGTTTACTCCAGGTAAAGAAAATTAATTTCTTACTTTTTGCGTGAACATTTGTGCTGGTATTTTGTGCTTGAGTGTTTTGACTTATTGGGGGTGTATTTTATTACCATAAAAACTCATTTAAAGGAGTATACGTACAGGACAATTAATACTGATTATTTAAAAAGGTTTATTGATGATATGAAAATATTGTTGTAAAGAGTAAACGGGTTTTTAGCTTTATTTTAAACAAAAATGCGAGGTTTAAAAGCAATTTGAGTAACTGGGTTATATTGTGCTTAAACTAGACCAGAATAAAAATCAATTTAGGGTTGCACGACGGGCCCATCTACTGGTCTAAAATAAAATTGTTGAAATATATTAAAATCATGAAATTTTAAAAGATTTAAAAATTGAGATCGTAATAGTTTTATTAAACTGTATGTACCAATGTATAAATATTTGTGTACTAATGGAGACTTGTTAATATGTGTAAATAAAAAGGTTGTATGTCTTGTTGCATTATGTGAGTGGTAATTTCATATAACTGAGTTCGTGAGAAAGGAATGTACTTAGGATGGTAGGTATTCAAGAAGAAACAAATTACTGAGCTAGCCAGGGTGTGCAGAAATCAAGAGGCGTTCCAAAAGTAGTGTAAGAATTTTTTTATTAAAAATTTCATAAAATTTTTATGACGCCCAATCCGTGGGGTGAGGATTGGTTTAGAAAAATCCACTGCAATATATATATATATATATATATATATATATATATATATTGCTGTGATAAGGCCGCCTTTTGGAGTCGCTGAAAAGGTGGCATAAAAATGCCCGCACGTTGAAGTACCGCTAGAAGAATGCTGTTATACGGCCACCTTTGAGCGTTACTAAAACAGTGTTGTGATACATACACAGCAAATTGTTTAACTAAAAATTATTCACTTACCTTCCTTTTAAATTTTGCCTAGTTAGCTCAACGGAACTGACGAAGTTTTCAAAATGAAATCAAACACAGCAATATCACAAAGCATTTATACAATATAAAATATTTTCTCTCATACAAAAGCATTTAGAACATTTACAACATTGATTTTTTTAAACTTAAAATAATTTCTAACAAGTATATATTACAAAAAAAATTGTTGCATGATTTATTTTAAATTTATAGAATTAAACTTATTAAATTGAGGATGATTAACCTGGTTATGTTTATTTCCACGCTTGAAAGGTTTGGTTAGTCAAAAAAAATCCTTGACAG
This sequence comes from Platerodrilus igneus, assembly GCA_036346225.1. Taxonomy (NCBI): domain Eukaryota; kingdom Metazoa; phylum Arthropoda; class Insecta; order Coleoptera; family Lycidae; genus Platerodrilus; species Platerodrilus igneus. Next base: position 63,701 of record JARFIW010000376.1, read on the forward strand.
ATAATCTATTAAAAAGTCAGAGTATTTCGAACTCGGATCACAAATTCTCCTGGTAAAAATTATAAACACTTATTATTATGTCTTACATTAAATATAAATCAGTTAAAAATAAATCTAAAAGTGATGCTTGCAGAATCCACAAAAACCTTCCTCGTAATAATATATCTTCTTATTTAAAATTGACGTCAAATCAGCTTACAAGATTCTCCATATTAAAAGTTCTCATTTCAAACAGCAATTACCAAAGTACATTTCTGGTTAAATCTTCTTTTTGAGTATTTAATAAAATCTTTAAAATAGCGTTATCTTGAAGAACTTTTCCTCTTGTAATTAATAATTTTCATTTTTCGTTTAAAACTTGCTTCTTTATTCATTACAACCTTGCAACTATTAATTACAGTAAGTTTAATACATACTTCAAATAGTATCTTCGCAAAGCAACAGCTCGCGCTTTAAAATTAAAATAACATTCCACGATCTAACAACATAATTGAAGAATGAATCAAATTAATTAATATATCTCGAATCTAATCAACGCTTCTTTATATGTAAATGTATCTGTTTCCAAAAGCTTACTAGAATGGTGTAGAAGATTATGATGTAAGGTGTTTCGGAAAACCAATTAGCGTCTATAATCGCGGCTATTTATTACCTAACTGTCCAATTCCAGTTATCTGTGACGCTCTCTAGATGCCTTTGTCTTACATATACTATTATTCTGAGGTCGCATATTAATGCTATAATCATAAATTATTTGTATCAGTTATTCCCGAAATTTTGCAGGTTCTAAGAATAAAATGTTAATTTATTAATGAGTTTATACGAATTTGACAAATTTTTAAATACCGATGACTCGTTCTTTTGTGTTCTAAAAACAGAATTAAAATGCTGAAGGTGTATTTAATTTAATTGTTCCAAGAAACAAATAGAAGTTACGTGCAAAATTTATATTAATTAATTCAATTTTTAAGTATTGGGTATTAAACAAAGTGTACAAATAATAAATTAATATTTAGTGCGTATTCGCTAAAAATTAAAGGGTAGAAGTCAATGCCATTCATTATTATTTTAGTTGGAGTTAATTGAACCATTATTAATAATATAATAAGCATAAAAGCCTGTGAAAATCCAAGGTTAAAATACCATGAAATAAAAGCTCTGAGAATTATATTAAAACGTTAATTAGGAGCACACACCTGCGTATTTTTAAAAGTCAATTTCAGTTTAATTTGTTTGGATAAACATGAAAATTCTGCGTATATTGGAAACGGTCGGATAAACCGTAGCTTATGTTAACGGGAAGGCTAGATACGGGGTTATTTAACCCAAATAAGAATACACTTGGACTGAAATAACCGATAGTAAAGAGTATCGATTTGCACCACTAGGAGCAAGTTAGAAAAAGACAGATAAAATGCGCAAGGCAGAAACACAGATAATGAAAGGCGTGATTTGAGCAACGTCACGAGGAAATGATTGGTTGTAATAAGATGCAGATATGAGAGGTGTAAACGTAACGATTTCTATACAAAATTAATTAGTATTCTCGGACGTGTTTGCGAGCCGTGTGAAAATTTCTTAGAATTTCAACTGGCGCGTGTGCAAATTTAATAGAACCGCGTGCCGGACTGTCGAAAAGGGAACATAGTATGCGAAATTCTGAAAACTGGCCGTCGCGGGACAAAACCGACATACAGGCGAGCTATTATATAAACCCGGACCTTAAACAGTTTCGCTCTCTTAGATTTTCGATTTTGATTCAATACTTTAAACAGTTTGCTCTTATATTTTGGTGATTATTGAATACTTTAAAACAGTTTGCTCTTTACGTGCTACGATACAAGGTATTATGCATTAGTGCACTTAGAAAAGAAGATACAAGGTAATAAAGTCTAGTTATATTTGCGAGTATTACTGTACCAATTATCCAAATTTGTAACGATAAATGAATAAACAAAAGTAGGCAGTTTTGGGGTATAGCGTGAAAGAAGTATGAATTTCTTTGCTATTTTTGGGGGTGTTAATAATTAAATGTTATTCGTAATCGTGGTTGGATCCACAAAACAAGATTTTGATATACTTAGATGAGTCCTGAGAAGCCCTGAAACAATTTTAGATGAATGGTGGCGTAGAAAATTTTAAAAGCTTTCAGAATCAGAAGCCGTAAACATAACCCAGTTGGAATGGTGTGATTAACAAAGGACGATGTACATTGGAGCCACGAGTGCATTAACCTTCAGGTAACTTATGCTTTGTTGTTCGATTTTTGATGTTTTGATGTGTGTTGAATAACTTTATAATTTGTTTGCTAAAAAATGGACAGTAGTGAATTTGTACAAACAACAAATTTTTAATTTTAAGGTGAAATTTTCTTGTTTAAGTAGAAAGGAGTATTTAGCAGTTTATGTTCTTGATTATGATGAAAATTTGGGTCTGTCTTTGAGCTCAATTAGACTAACCTGTTTGATTAACGTAAAGGGGTGGGAGATGCTCCCTTTGTACTCAAACTCAGGTCTGCAAATATTGTTAAATTAATTAGTAGGCATCCTACCAGGACTTTAATTCTGGATGCAAATTAACACTGATGACAAATTTAAACTTGAAATTTTATGATACTGAAATTTATGCTGAAATTTAATTCTGAAATTTTAATGTATTATGAATATTGATGTAAATAGAGTTAACGTTGCTGTTTGTGGTAGGAATGTGTTTGTTTTTTTTATGAATGAGGATGTAAGTTTTAACTAGGCGAGCAGCCGAGGCGGAAAGAGTAAAAAGGCGACTATTCAACAGGGCGAGAATCGCAGCAAATCTAGGTACCCAGTGCGAGAGGCTCGAATATTTTTTTTTACTCTGGTGAGGTTTCACAGCAATATATATATATATATATATATATATATATATATATATATTGTAATACTTTCTTACTTTCTTTTCGTTATGTATGTAGTATTTATGATTACTTTATTTTGAATTAAAATATCAAATTGTTCAAATAAAATATTGGACCTTTATAATTTTGTAAGATATTGTAAATCCATTAGTCAAATAATTAATAAGAGCAATGAGTTTCTTATGGTTGAATCTTTAATAATAATAAAAATTTAGGCTAGCTAAATTTATCACTTTCTATTCGACGATCTCAGGGAGGGCTCAGGTTCATATATAACTTTGTGTTTGTTTACTAAATTTACTTATCTTTACTTAGGACAGTGTTACAAAATAGGATCGAAACAATATTAAAATGTTTAAACACTTACGTTTGGAATCCTGTTAGCGGCGTATTATTTTATCGTTCGAAACAGATATTTCCTTCAGGGATTATGTCTTCCTCAAATTATTTCCAATTGTGTCAATCTATGACTTTCTTTTCAGGGTAACTCGTCACCGCAAGGTTCTTACTACAACCTCAGTACATATTAGTAATTTGCAAAATTATTCTAAAACCTCCTTTCAATCTCGCATCTGTCTACTAATTTTGACAAATATTGTTTATTGAAAATAACGAAATCGCTAGGAAGTTTTATTGAGTATTTTAAAGGATCGGCTTGGAATTTTCTCCAGGACCTAATCTAAATAGCAATACATATACAATGATTACTGGTATCCTGGCTGTCTGGTAACCCTGAAAGATACTAATATAATTAAAATTAATAATCTACTTTCCTTTATATGTTGTTTTGTCCTGGGTTCATGCACCTCAAAAGGGTACTTCTTTGGTTGGTTTATTCATAACTTTTTCTGTATTTTAAACTGCACTTATTCCTTGACAAGCTGATTATTCTATTGTTTCCGGATTTGTTTTGTAGCGGTTTGAAATCTTCTTGTCTACACTTGGATTCAATTTTAACTAGACTTCAAATGACAGACAGGAATTTAATTTGACTTTTTTATTTTTTTGTTTTAAAGACAACCAATCATTCACAACTTCAAAGAACTTCTAAATACATTTCCAATAATTAATGTCTATATACAATGTGTCCAAATATTCTGCTTTCATATCAATCTCAAAATTATTTCTTCAACAATAATCCCTTCTTCTAATTTCTTCTCTAATACCTTATTTCTACTCTCTATTATAAAATCACTTATTTTCACTAAATTTACACAAAGCTCATTTTTATACAAGTCTTTGTGTTCATATATTATTCGTCAACTAATTAAATTTTCACTGAGCTCAATTTCTTATGACTATACACGTTGAAGAATTATTTGTAAAAGACCCTTTATTTATGTTTCCCATCACCCAGGTAACTTACAACAGCACACTTCTATCCCTAATATTTCTTTTTACCTACTATGATATCTCTTTTAATCATTTTCTAAGCTAACCTGTTTATTTGATGATATGTAGATGTAGCACATGCTACCTTTTGTTGCTACTACATGCTGACATGCATATTGTTTTTATTTACACATACTAAAACTAACTTAATATTTCTAATGATTGTCTTTTCAAGTCTTTTGGGCAAACTTAAAACTTCCTTAAGCTATAATCCGGAGAAATCTCCAATTCCCCTTTAAAATTTAAAACCTCCCACTTTCTATGTCGTAATAAAACCCTAGTCCAAAAATACACCACATATATATATATATATATATATATATATATATATTGTGGTGTATATATATATATATATATATATATATATATATATATATATATATATATATATATATATTACTCATATTTAGACCAGGGTAGAAAATTAAATAATCACATCAAATAATTTTAATCACCGTGTATAATGAATATTATTAGATAATACGCGTTATTAAAACCGTGAAGCAGAAAAATTTATTAGTTTCAATAAAAATAAGAGATTTAAATCATGGACAAGACGCTTTATATCAAAAGAAACAGTATTAAAAAACTCTGCGTGTAATGTAATTATTCCTAAACAAAGAGAAATTACATGCAAAATTTATCTTAATTAACTCTATTTCAAGTAACCGGTATTGAACAAAACGTACAGATAATATCTATAGAAACTTGTAAAAACCCACTAAAATGCAAATCCTAGAAGTGTTAGTTAGAAGTAGGATGTTTGAACACACCTGCGTATTTTAAAAGGCAATTTCAGTTTAATTTGTTTAGATAAACATGTCGATTCTAAGGATATTGGAAACGGTCAGATGCTTTAGCACGAAATACAAAACAGGGTTTATTTAAAAGCTCTGAGAATTAATATTATTTTGAACACCTGCGTAGTTTAAATATCACGTACGGCGAAAATTGTGTAGATAACAAATGGTTTCAAAGAATCTTGGAGAAACCGGGGCTTAATATTCACGAGAATGTGCGATACGGGGTTATTTAACCCAGATAGTCCACATGGACTAAAATATAATCGATAATAAAGAATATCAATTTGCACCAATACGAACAGGTTAGAAAAGGAAAGAGAAAATGCGTCAAGCAAAGACACATATAGTAAAAGGCGTGATTTAAGCAACGTCACGAGGGTCACAATTGGTTGAAAATAGGATGCAAATATCAGAGGTAGAAACAACAATTTCTGTACAAAATTAATTAGTTTTTCTCGGACATGTTTGCGTGCCGTGTGAGAATTTCCGAGATTTAAATGGGGCGAGTGAAAATTTCGTAAAAACCGACGCGCGAGCGACGGACTGGGAACATAGAATGAGAAATTCTTAAGAATTGTCTGTTTTGGGGAACAGACCGACAGACAGGCTTTTTGCTATATATACCGGTGGTAATATAAATTTCGTTCTCTTAGACTTTTGACTATTCGATGCGTTAAAAGCTCTTACATCCGCGACTTGATTGAAGATGTTAAACAGTGCATTTTAGTTTCATAAAATAATTTAAAGTTTGCTCGTATATTTTAGTGATTCAAAATAGTTTGTTATTTACGTGCTAACATGAATGTACTTCAGTGCACTTAGATACAAGGTAATAAAATTTAGCATCACTGTACCAATTAGCAAAATTTACAACGACAAATGTATACACAAAAGTAGGCAGTTTTGGCGTATATTGGTGAAAGACGCATGAATTTCTTAGCTATTTTTCGGGGGTGTTAATAATTAAATGGTTCAAATACGTGTCTGGATCCACGAAACAAGGGTCAGATATACACAGATGAGTTCCGGAAAAGCCCAGAAACAACTTTAAATAAATGGTGATGGAGAAAATTTTAAAAGCGTTGAGAATTAGAAGCCGTAAATATAATCCTGTTGGAATGGTGTGATTAACTAAAGGGACGATGTACATTGAAGCTTCAAGGACAGTAACCTTCAGGTAAATTATACTATTTTGTTTGACATTTTGTGTGTGTTGAATAACTTTATAATTGATTTACTTTAAATGGACATTAGTGAAATTGTACTAACCATAAAATTTTAATTTTAAGATGAAATTTGCTTGTTTAAGTAGAAAGGGTATTTAGTATTGATGTTCTGAATTATGATGAAACTTTGGGTATGTCTTTGAGCTCAATTAGACGAACCTGGTTAATTAACGTAAAGGGGTGGTAGATGCTCCCTTTATTCTCAGACTCCGGTCTGCTTATATTGTTATATTAATTAGTAGGCATCCAACAAGGACTTTAATTCTGGATGCACGTTAAAGTGATAATAAAATTAATCTTGAAATTCTTTTTAAAACTGAATTTTATGCTGAAATTTAATTTGAAAATTTAATGTATTCTGAATATTGATGTAAATAGAGTTAACGTTGATGTTTGTGGTAGGAATGTGTTGTTTAATTTTATGAATGAGGAGGGTTATAAAATTAGGTGAGCAGCTGAAGCGAAACCAGGATCACAGCAGTTTATGACGCCCAATCGGTGGGACTAGAATTTTTTTGTTGAAAGGACCCAGTTCCCGCATTCAAAGGAGTATATCACAGCAATATATATATATATATATATATATATATATATATAGCCGTGTATCTCGGGTAAAAGCCTCACCAACAAAAACATATTCGAGCCCTAACGTTGGGCCGTCATAAATTGCCGTGGAACCTCTCTAAATCGAGCCTCAATAACAAAAATAAGCGAAAATTTTATTTATCTTCCAAAATCGAAAATAAATTTCACACAATAGAAAAATTTAATAAAAATAATCTCTTACCCAGATTCCTCTCTTCACCACTTTAATTCTTCTTCAGTTCCCAGGCTAGCTCAGTTGGGTTTCCTCTTGGATACCTAGATTCACTATTATACTCTGTATCATTCACGCACACTTCCAATAAAACAACAAAATAATACAACCATCATACAATATTTATTAAACACTATTTAGAAATAAAATTCACGATTATCCACATTTTAGAGATCAAGTTACACCCCAATAAATCCTATTTTTGTACTGTCCTGGATTTTAATTTAAAATATCAAACACATTGAATATACCCGGAGTAAATGGGCCCTGAGTAATACCTTATTTTTGTTCTTTATATATAATTTATTTTGAATTGGTATACTCTGGAGTATGGTGAGCTCATGATAACCCAGTTAATTATAAATAATGTATGCTTTTGTACTTCGCATACTCTTACAACCAACAAAAAAACAAACCCATGTACTCTTCACAATAAAAATTTTAAATTCCTGATGGAACGTTAATAAGCTTTATATACACCTTTAGATTTCTATTTAAATACCTTAATAAGGTTAGCCATACGTATTACTTTCAATACGCAAAATAATGCACAACTCCTTCAAAATTTACTGTCACACGTCACACAATTTTCATAGTTTCGTAGTTTATAACAACAACAATTTTAAAGCGTTACCTGAAATTTCTTGAAGACCTCCACTCCGTTGACGATGCGGTAAAGTAGTTTCGCTCTGCTCTGCTGTCCGCCTCTAGCTATTCGTAGAAGAACCCCATTTAAGTTGTGTTGCTTTCCCAGTGCATCCAATTCCAAATCCAAATAAATCACACTTTTTTCATACTTGCGTACTTTCGTTTAATTTACTTTAAATTCAGGTTACTTCACGTCACTTCCCGAGCTTGTTTAAAATAAATGTTGTACCTCAAATTAAAATTTAGACGTGCCACTTATTCGCGTATCAAATTATAAGGCCAACACTGTACTGTTTAAAATAAAATAATTTTATATACTTACAAGCTTGTTCGTAGTCTGAAGCGATCAAAGTACTAAGAGAACGATGAAATAAGAGAGCGAGCCGTGCTAATTCGTCAAGTATTTATATGCTTCGACTGTAACCTCTCCAGATCCTCTTACCGTGAAAAATCTAATTTAAAATAACACGTTCTTGAAATATTGTTTCAACAGTTTTTGAAATCTCCGAAATTTAGCGCGTCGTTACGATATTTTCCAATAAACCCGACTTCAAATATCCTTGTGTTTGTCTATTTTAAAACTAACGATATCGACCAATAGTATATGCATTGAGGTCTTCAAAATCCCGCCTATCTTAACGCTGTCCCTTTCTTATGCATATTATATGTTTCCCTCTAACCTTGTTTGAGTGGTAGAGAATCGATATTGCTGTCCGCGTTCTATTTACCCCATGTGGACTGAATACTTGCTTTTTGAAAAGTACTATTATTATGCCTGTCTCAGTCCGAAGCATTTTATTTACCCTCTATCCTTTCTGCACTTTAAGGAAACTTTTCGTTAACATTTACGCGAACGCTCCAACCGTTTACCCGATATTTTTTAAAACTTGCTTGTTATCTATAAAAATAAGGGGAACTTGGCATTTAGAAACATGCAGGTGTTTAATTAACCGACGTTTTAACACAACATTTCTAAGAGTTGGCTTTTCAAGGTATTTTATATTCAACGGCTGTTTACATGTTAGCAAAGCGTTTCACCTTGGTATTATCGATTTTTCATGTTTTTATGCGTATTATACGTAATTACCCGTTCAATTAAACTCTATTAAATTAATAAATAAACTGCATTGGCTTCTAAAATTTATTTTCTTTACGAACCTAACTAAATTTTATTTATTAATTCTAAATTTTTGTTAATACTTGTTACATTAAACTGAACTAAATAAAATAAATTTCGCACGTAAATTCTGGTTGTTTCCTCTATACAGGGTGTTTCAAATTGCTTTGCTTATAGTTAATTTAACCTTTTAAAACCACTACAATATATATATATATATATATATATATATATATATATATACAGGGTGCCTTATTTCTTACACGTTGTATGGGTAACTCTTTTATTTGTGACATTAGAGAAAAGGTTAAATAGGAAAACTAGTGCAGTTTTTAATGCCGAGTTCAGCCATAAAAATATAATTAACATACAGGGTGTAGCAAAAGCGTTATACCGAAATAACGAAATTTTGATCTTTTTTGTTTTGCTTCGTGGCTCATTTATTGTGATAGATACAGTAAAACGTTGTAAATGTTTTTTACAGTATTTTAAAAGGAGAATAAGATAAACTTATTTGTTTTTACATGGCTTTGGTCATGTTCAAGTAAATAAGTGAGGTTATGTTTTTTTAAATGGAAACCATAATTAGCGGTAGTTCTGATAGAAAGCCATTTTTTTTCTCTTTTCAGTGATGTACTACAGTGTACATGTTCAACATAAAAATTTTTGAAAAAAATTTGTTTTTGTGAAATACGAAACTTTGTATTAAATAATATGTGAATATTTGAACTGATTTTAAGAATAGCCATATGACACATAACAATAGTAATATATTTCACTTGTTTGAATAACAGAAATTTGATAGTACTGTTATTATGCGTTTATACGTACATTATTTTCTTCTAATAGTTAGAATGTCCTATACAAATGAAGAAAAAAATGACATGCTCTTTTGCTACTATTCTTCGAATCGTAACTCACGTGCAGTAGCGGATTTGTACTTTGAAAGATACATGGAACGTAAGCAACCACACTGTCGGATATTTAGCAAATTTGAAAATAATCTTAAGGCATATATATGGTGCATTTACCAAACCTAAATTCTTACGAAAATATGAAGAAACTGTTGAAACGAATGTGTTGGCGTTTGTTAACTATAAACCAGAATCTTGTACTGCCGAAATTGCAAACCACTGTGCAACTTCTAAGAAAACTGTGAGGTGTATTCTGAAAAGTCGGAAATATCATCCCTATTACTATTCTATTTCGAATACATTGTATCCAGTGGATAGTCAAAGACGGATAACATTTTGTCATTGGTATCTTAATAAATGTGAAGAGGATTCATATTTTTGGAGAACCATTATGTTTACTGACGAGACTAAATTTACAAATAACGGAATATTTAATCGGCATAACAAAGTATTTTATTCTCAGGAAAATCCTAAACTTGTGCGTGAATCCAGAGATCAACATCAATTTGATATTAATTGTTGGTGTGGCATATTTTGTGGAAAAATTATTGGACTTTTTTTTATAACGAAAATTAGACCGCTGTAAATTACTTAAATTTCTTAAAACACCAACTGGAAGAATATTTGGATGAATTACCTCTTAACATCCATTACAGACCAAAGTATTTCCAACACGATGGTGCCCCTGCACACAGTGGTACATCAGTGAAGCAATATTTAAATGATCGTTTTGAGCACGTGATTGGTAACAAAATGGAAATTGTTTAGCCTGCTCGTTCACCACAACTTACGCCATTAGATTTGTATTTGTGGCGGGATTTAAAAAATAAAGTGTACTCTACTACTCCTCAAACGCCTGAGGATTTAATAGCTAGAATCCAAACACCAACTGCAAGCTTTGATGCACGAACAATAGAAAAAGCACTTCGTAATGTTAAAAAACGGTGTGAGCTGCGCCTTCAATAAAATGGTGGGCACTTTGAACTTGATATTATATTTAATATTTTTAACATAATTTGTTTTTGATATTTTTGTTACGTCATGCATAAGTATTTTATTATTTAATACCATGTTTCGTATTTCATAAAAACAAAATTTTTTCAAAAATTTTTATGTTGAACATGTATACTGTAGTACATCACTGAAAAGAGAAAAAAAATGCCTTTCTATCAGAACTACCGCCAATTATGATTTTTATTTAAAAAAACATAACCTCACTTATTTACTCGAACATGACCAAAGCTATGTAAAAACAAATAAATTTATCTTATTCTCCTTTTAAAATAATGCAAAAAACATCTACAACATTTTACTGCATCTATCACAATAAATGAACCACGAAACAAAACAAAAAAGATCAAAATTTCGTTATTTTGGTATAACGCTTTTACCACACCCTGTATGTTAATTATCTCCTCATGGCTGAACTCGGCATTAAAAACTGCACTAGTTTCTCTATTTAACCTTTTCTCTAATGTCACAAATAACAGAGTTACCAACACAACATGTAAGAAATAGGGCACCCTGTATATATATATTGCTGTGAAATGCTCCTTTGAATGCGGGAACTGGCTCCTTTCAACAAAAAAAATTCTAGTCCCACCGATTGGGCGTCATAAACTGCTGTGATCCTCTTTTCGCCTCGGCTGCTCACCTAATTTTATAAACCTCCTCATTCATAAAATTAAACAACACATTCCTACCACAAACATCAACGTTAACTCTATTTACATCAATATTCAGAATACATTAAATTTTCAAATTAAATTTCAGCATAAAATTCAGTTTTAAAAAGAATTTCAAGATTAATTTTATTATCATTTTAATGTGCATCCAGAATTAAAGTCCTTGTTGGATGCCTACTAATTAATATAACAATATATGCAGAGTAAAAGGAGCATCTACCACCCTTTACGTTAATTAACCAGGTTCGTCTAATTGAGCTCAAAGACATACCTAAAATTTCATCATAATCCAGAACATCAATACTAAATACCCCTTTCTACTTAAACAAGCAAATTTCATCTTAACATTAAAATTTTATGGTTAGTACAATTTCACTAATGTCCATTTAAAGTAAATCAATTATAAAGTAATTCAACACACACAAAAATGTCAAACAAAATAGTATAATTTACCCGAAGGTCACTGTCCTCGTAGCTTCAATGTACATCGTCCCTTTAGTTAATCACACCATTCCAACAGGATTATATTTACGGCTTCTAATTCTCAACGCTTTTAAAATTTTCTCCATCACCATTTATTTAAAGTTGTTTCTGGGCTTTTCCGGAACTCATCTGTGTATATCTGACCCTTGTTTCGTGGATCCAGACACGTATTTGAACCATTTAATTATTAACACCCCCGAAAAATAGCAAAGAAATTCACGCGTCTTTCACCAATATACGCCAAAACTGCCTACTTTTGTGTATACATTTGTCGTTGTAAATTTTGCTAATTGGTACAGTGATACTAAATTTCATTACCTTGTATCTAAGTGCACTGAAGTACATTCATGTTAGCACGTAAATAACAAACTATTTTGAATCACTAAAATATACGAGCAAAATTTTAAATTATTTTATCAAACTAAAATGCACTGTTTAACATCTTGAATCAAGTCGCGGATGTAAGAGCTTTTAACGCATCGAATAGTCAAAAGTCTAAGAGAGCTTGTTTATATTCACCTCGGTATATATAGCAAAAAGCCTGTCTGTCGGTCTGTTCCCCAAAACGGGTAATTCTAAAAATTTCTCATGCCATGTTCCCAGTCCGTCGCTCGCGCATCGGTTTTACGAATTTTCACTCGCCCCATTTAAAACTCAGAAATTCAACACGGCACGCAAACATGTCCGAGAAAAACTAATTAATTTTGTACAGAAATTGTTGTTTCTACCTCTGATATTTGCATCCTATTTTCAACCAATTGTGACCCTCGTGACGTTGCTTAAATCACGCCTTTACTATATGTGTCTTTGCTTGACGCATTTCTCTTTCCTTTTCTAACCTGTTCGTATTGGTGCAAATTGATATTCTTTATTATCGATTATATTTTAGTCCATGTGGACTATCTGGGTTAAATAACCCCGTATCGCACATTCTCGTGAATATTAAGCCCCGGTTTCTCCAAGATTCTTTGAAACCATTTGTTATCTACACAATTTTCGCCGTACGTGATATTTAAACTACGCAGGTGTTCAAAATAATATTAATTCTCAGAGCTTTTAAATAAACCCTGTTTTGTATTTCGTGCTAAAGCATCTGACCGTTTCCAATATCCTTAGAATCGACATGTTTATCTAAACAAATTAAACTGAAATTGCCTTTTAAAATACGCAGGTGTGTTTAAACATCCTACTTCTAACTAACACTTCAAGGATTTGCTTTTTATTGGGTTTTTACAAGTTTCTATAGATATTATCTGTTACTAACGATTCAATTAACTTCAATTAAAATTGACGTCTATCCTTTCATTTTTAGCGAATACAAGTTAAATATTAATTATTATGTGTACACTTTGTTTTACTACCGGTTACTTAAAATAGGGTTAATTAATATAAATTTTGCACGTAATTTCCATTTGTTTATTTATTAGGAATAAATAAATTACACGCAGAGCTTTTTTTTTAATACTGTTTCTTTTGATATAAAGCGTCTTGTACATAATTTAAATTTCTTATTTTTACTGAAACGACCGCATTTATTTATGCTTCAAGGTTTTAATAAAGCGTATTATTTAATAAAATTCCTTATACACGGTGATTAAAATTATTTGATGTGATTATTTCATTTTCTACCCTGGTCTAAATATGAGTAATATATATTGCTGTGAAACCCTGTATAAAATCGAGCCTCACGAATTGGGCGCCAAATTATGCTGTGAAACCTCCTCATTCATGTGAACTACGCTTTTCGCCTCGGCTGCTCACCTAATTTTATAAACCTCCTCATTCATAAAAATTAAACAACACATTCCTACCACTAACATCAACGTTAACTCTATTTACATCAATATTCAGAATACATTAAATTTTCAAATTAAATTTCAGCATAAATTTTTAATATCGAAAATTTCAAAATTAAATTTATTATCATTTTAATGTGCATCCAGAATTAAAGTCCTTGTTGGATGCCTACTAATTAATATAACAATATAAGCAGACCGGAGTCTGAGTATAAAGGAGCATCTACCACCCTTTACGTTAATTAACCAGGTTCGTCTAATTGAGCTCAAAGACATACCCAAATTTTCATCATATTCCCGAACATCAAAACAAAATACCCCTTTTACTTAAACAAGCAAATTTCATCTTAAAATTAAACTTTTATGGTTAGAACAATTTCACTAATGTCCATTTAAAGTAAATCAATTATAAAGTCATTCAATACACACAAAATGTCAAACAAAATAGTATAATTTACCTGAAGGTTACTGTCCTCGTAGCTTCAAAGTATCGTTTCTTTTGTTAATCACACCATTCAACAGGACTATATTTACGGCTTCTGATTCTCTACGCTTTTAAATTTTTCCATCACCATCCATTCAAAGTCGTTTCTGGGCCTTTCCGGAACTCATCTGTGTTTATCTGACCCTTGTTTCATGGATCCAGACACGTATTTGAACCATTTAATTATTAACACCCCAAAATAGCAAAGAAATTCATGCTTCTGAGCTTCTGTCACCAATATACACCAAAACTGCCTACTTTTGTGTATACATTCGTCGTTGTAAATTTTGCTAATTGGTACAGTGAAACTAAATTTTATTACCTTGTATCTAAGTGCACTGAAGTACATTCATGTTTAGCACGTAAATAACAAGCTATGTTGAATCACTAAATTATACTAGCAAACTTTAAATTATTTAATCAAACTAAAATGCACGGTTTAATATCTTCAATCAAGTCGCGTATGTACGAGCTTTTAACGCATCGAATCGTCAAAAGTCTAAGAGTCTAAGAGAGCTTGTTTATCTTCATCTCGGTATATATAGCCAAAAGCCTGTCTGTCGGTCGGTTCCCCAAAACGGGTAATTCTAAAGAATTTCTCATGCCATGTTCCCAGTCTGCCGCTCACGCGTCGATTTTTACGAATTTTCACTCGCCCCATTTAAATCTCAGAAAATTTCCACAGCACGCAAACCTGTCCGAGAAAAACTAATTAATTTTGTACCGAAATTGTTGTTTCTACCTCTGATATTTGCATTCTATTTTCAACCAATTGTGACCCTCGTGACGTTGTTTAAATCACGCCTTTACTATATGTGTCTTAGCTTGACGCATTTTCTTTCCTTTTCTAACCTGTTCGTATTGGTGCAACTTGACACTCTTCATTATCGATTATTTCAGTCCACGCGGACTGTTATCTGGGTTTAATAAACCCGTATCGCACATTCTCGTGAATACTAAGCCCCGGTTTCTCCAAGATTCTTTGTAACTATTATGCGACATTTTCCCCAAGATTCTTTGAAACATTAATTATCTGCAAAATTTACGCCGAATGTGTTATTTAAACTACGCAGGTGTTCACAATATAATATTAATTCTCAGAGCTTTATTCCGTGGTATTTTAATCTTGGGTTTTTACAAGTTTCTATAGGTATTATATGTTATTAACGGTTTAATTAACTCCAAATAAAATTGATTTCTATCCTTTTCATTTTTAGCGAATACAACTTAAATATTAATTATTGTACGTACACTTTGTTTTACTACCGGTTACTTAAATCAATTAATGTAAATTTTGCACGCAATTCGTCTTTGCCTCTTTATTAGGAACAATTAAATTACACGTAAAGCTTTTTAATACTGTTTCTTTTGATATAAAGCGTCTTGTACATGATTTAAATCCCTTGTTTTTACTGAAACGACCGCATTTATTTATGCTTCAAGGTTTTAATAAAGCGTATTATTTAATGAAATTCCTTATACACGGTGATTAAAATTATTTGATGTGATTATTTAATTTTCTACCCTGGTCTAAATATGAGTAATATATATATATATATATATATATATATATATATATATATTGCTGTGATCCTCTCGTCAACAGGAACTGGTCCTTTCTAAAAAAAAACAACATTCGAGCCCCACAGATTGGGCGTCAAGATTTGCTGTGATTCTCGTTACTACGGTCAAATCTCCTCTGATATTAGATCTCTTACCTGAATATCGCCTCTTGACTCCTTCCTCCTCGGCAGCTCACCTAGATAAAACTTTCATCCTCATTCTTAAAAAAACACATACCTACCACAAACATCAACGTTAACTCTATTTACATCAATATTCACAATACAGTAAAATTTCAAAATTAAATTTTAGCATAAATTTCAGCATCATAAAATTTCAAGTTCAAATTTGTCATCATTTTAATTTGCATCCGGAATTAGAGTCCTTGATTTTCTTGCGATTCTTAGTTTGTTCTATTTCCAACTCGTGTACTTTGATATAATCAAGTACAATTCTCTTAGTCTATTCTGTATTCAGCTCGCGTGCGGTGATATAGCCAACACAGTGCTACCGATAAAAGCTGCTGTTCAACGTATATCATATGAAGTTCAAATTTGAGTAACAGTCAACCACAACATACAAAATTAAATCTTTTAATTTTAAAACTGATATAAGCCAAGAGCAATAATACAAATACATTAATTAGATTTAACATTTGCCCTCCTGAACACATGAAAACGGAATTAGAACTGAAAAGTACAATAAGTTTTTGATTTTTACAATATTTATTCAAAATCGTTTACATACATTATATAATAAAAACCATTATCTCATTGAAATCCTGATACATCAAAAAGGTTAAACAAAGATACTTGTCTTAATATTATTAATAAGAACATTGTTTTAAATCTGGTTAAACTTACCTACTTCTTGAACAATATTTTTGTCGACTAAAAATAACCATGTAAATTACGTTGTACTTTTCAAAACATTATAATTACCCTATCAAGACAAAAAAATATGCAGATCACACGAAGAATGTTTTGACAAAATACACACGTAAAAATTTACTTTTTAGGTTAGCGTTATAAGTTGTTTGCATAATATAAACACACATTTAATGTAATGTACGGTTATACGTTATGGTACCGATAATGTAGTTGTCGATCCCCTTACCTCTTAAATTATATTTTTGTATGCACTGCCATCTAGTAACATGTGCATTCTTGTTTTATGTGACAACAGTTTTCCTATCCAAGTGTCTATGCCATGGTTTAAGTTTTAGATTGCGGCGGGGGGACTGGGGATTGGAGGTGGGTGTCTATGGGTGGAATTTTTAACAGGGTGTGTAAAGAGATTGTAGAGGTCGTTCGGTATGTTCTGGAAATGTAAAGTAGGAATGGTCAAATATTGGGGTTTAAGTAAACGTATAAATGAGTGGAAACCAGGAGTCTGTGGCATATCGGACGTTGGAAATGATCATTTAAATAAGAATTAATCTGCAAGTAGGTTTGGAGGATTGTACAGATCTAGGATTTGGATTTATGGGCTGCGGCGTTGGGCAAGGTATCACTCGAACATAATCATCTGAATATGCAAAGATGGACACGTTGGAATGTCTAAATCAAGTATGAAATTAATTGAAAAACTTCAGAGGAGAGAAGAGAAGCGGAAGCCCCAAGGGCATCCTTAGGATACGGATTTTATAACAGAGTGAGAATTTATGGTAAGAGCGGCAAGGTGGTCAGATAAGAAAGATTTTATTATTAGAAAATCGTTGGACTGGAAGTTAGCTTATTTTGGTTGGTTAAGAAAGTTTGGCCACCACAATAGGTCAAAAATGAAACAAAAGTGAATAAGTAGGGCAATTACGTATTTGTAGGGAGAAGTAAAATGTTGAAATTACGGAGTGTATAGTTTATTCGGCGCCGTATCCTTTTCTAAAGCCATGTTAATTTGGGGATAAAAGGGAGCGTTGTTCAGTTTGAGAGTTTAACTATTGTAGGATGATTTGTTCCAGGAACTATCTGAGTGTAGGTAGTAAAACGATAGATCTGTAGAATATAAAAACGCCTGGGAGTTTGTTGGGCTTGCGGATGAGAGTTATGGAGGCAGATTTAATTAAGGACGTCGGAAAATGTCCCCAAAGACTGACACTTATAAAAAAGGATGTGGCAGACTTTCCTAATTAAAGGTCGCGTTTATTTGGAGAATGAAGTTCGTTAAGTGATCGAGACCTTTAATTTTGTGGGGATTTTGTCTGAACACTTAAAGATCTAAACAAATTACTTTAAACTATACTGTTGCAGATCTTCTATTAATTAACCGGCTTTGACTTTTCAGAACATAATTAACAATTCTTGCTCCAAAATCGTTAGATCGTTCTAAAAGTAGTCATTTTCATGCAAATAGACCGAATCCTCATATAACAAACTACTCAAATCGTCTAAACCTATTCCAATTAATAAAACTTAATTTGCATGTAACAGCAAAATAATTTAGGTCAGTTGAAAAGATGAATTTCTAAGTTTAGAAGTGTAGTTAGATGACCCTATGTTTTACAACTTAAAATTATAATAGCGATTACAAGCAGAAGTAAACGATGTCGTCCAATTATTATACAGTCTTAGTAGGTAATTAAAGATAGTAAAACAATAAATTCTCGAAAGTTGACACCAGGTTTAAAAACAATAGACCTTCTAGCATAAACGCTAATGGTGATAGAATAACACACTTACCTTGGCAAACAGATAAGTACGTAAAGTAGCACACTAGGTCTAGTGCGAAAATTCTAAAAGCTTATGTAAGTGGCGGCTCGTCTTTATAAAAGCCATTCAATGTTGAATAAAAGGCAGTTTGGATCGAAGCTTTAACGTTGACATAAATTATTGAGATACGATAATGAGTAGAATGTTCACTATTTAGTAGTGAAAGTTATTTAAATACGTTATGGAAGATAAACGACTTGAAACCAAATATGAACTATTGTACAAATGGAGTGTTACTCGAATCGCCGACGTTAAAGTGTTAAGTGAAACTCTAATATGAGTACATTATTTGACATACTTACAATGGTCTCAAAATAAAAAATAGATAATTAAAGATAACTGAAATTACCGCAAAATAAAAATAGTTCTTCAAGACCAGAAGTAGAAATCAATTTCTCTAGTAGGAAACAATAAGGAGAAAACTCCCTAGGAAGTTTTCATTATTATGACAGTCTAAAAGAAAGTTACAAACACAAACTCATTCTTTATTCATATTTACAACTAACCAAACTGATTCACAATTATTGAAAGAACATATAATAATTGAAGAAATATCACGCTTATAACCTTATCTGAAATTAAATGAACCTATTTGTAACTCAAATTTGACGTATTTGAGACACCTTCTAGCACTTTTTTTACATTGTTTGTTTTATTTTGAACAAAATGTTGAATATAGCCCTAGGCCACAGCCGTAGACTTCCTTCCTCCATGACTCTTTATAGTTGTAATATCAACCCCTGATCTGCAAGTAATGTAAGTAAGGACCCGCGCAAGCAGTGGTTAGTGTATATTGACGGGTTTTGTTAATTTAAATAGGTCGCAATAATTCTTTGCACTTTACCAAATGTATTCTTCTCCACTGGTTGGCATGCACATATTCCTTCTTTGTAAAATAACAAAAAACGACGGTGGTTAACATTAGAATGGCGAGTCCAGCATATTTGCGATATAAATTCATAAAATCTACAATTTTTTTTGGATCGCTAATCATAAATAATCTTACTCTTTGGTTTTAGTGTTTGGTACTGTAATAATGAAAGATGAACTTTCTTTTTTAGTGTGATCGATTGTAGTATTTGATAATTCCTCCGATAGACAGGCACCCGCAATTCCAATAATTAAGGCTACCTACAATAAATAAAAATTTACAATTTTTATAGTATTTTTATAATGATGTGCCTTAATCTTTACATACTGGTTGTCATCCGCTTCTATCAAAAACTTTTCAATTTGATCTCTCAATAAAGTATTTTGTTTGATAAACGTTTTACTTCTTTTTTAAATCAGCAATTAATTTTGGACATATGCTTACATCAAGGTTGTCGTAAACTAGTATACATGACCTCATCATCAAACATTGTGCCCATAACGTAAAAAATTTATAGCTCTTTGATTTTTCATCAAAACATGTCAACATGACGTTTTTTGTATAAGATTACGCATTATTTTCAGCACACCATTTATTAAAACGGTTGGAAGCTGCATCGTATAATTTTCTTAATTTAGCTGGTGAAAGATTTAAAACCGCCGCAGGAACTGCATCGACAATCTCTTGAAGTTTTACCATTTTATGGCATTGCATTTTTAATAATAAAGACACGACGCGAACGCAACGCAGGAATACAGTACAATATTATTTAATTTTTGTGGTGTTTCTACTATTGGTCGTGAAAAAAACAGTATATGCAGTTTGGGAAAGAATGTCATTTTTTCCTCAGTGCTATGTGGCCATCGGGCTTCGCCTTCAGGCTAAAAATTGCACTTCGTGAAAAATGGGGCACTTCTCTTTATGTATAATATACCATTATACACGCGACTTTACATAAAATTGACATTAATTTTAACTATAAATTTCTTTTAGAATATTAACACATTTTACAGGATTACTTACTTATTAATTGCAAATGAAAATTCTATTTACAGTATTTCAATATTTCAACGTAAATTGATTTTAAATTCATAAAACTAAAATCTTTTAATAGCATTCACAATTGCAAGTTTACAAATAATTGAATATTTTAAATGTTCTTATTACAAAATAAGGTCAAAACTCTTTTGAAAAACGCTTGTTTCTGTTGAACGTAATCAATACCTTTTTTATCTGAAACACAAGCCGTTTGTTATCAAATTCTAGTAATTATATTTTTATGCGACAATCGTAATTAATATATTTTATACGGGGCATTTTACAAATACGTTTTCGGTACAAATAAATGTCTAGTAATTTGTCTTTTCCTGAAATTTTTTCGAACTCTCTTGCATTGTCATATAATGAAATATGAATACATACATATTAGATAATTGCACAGGTCAAGTAGATTAATACTAAGGTCTAATATCTTAGTGTTACTCAGTAAGATGAAATAACAACTTAGACTTTTATGTAAACGCTAAATGATAATTTCAAATCGAGCTAACAATTGAAAGATCGTAAATATAAGGTTCCGGACAGGATTCACACCTATAAACACCGGCTTTAATCGCGGACGCGCTCGCCAATTGCGCCACCTGGTAAGGTAATTACAATTAAAAATTATGCAAATCTAAATGATGTTGATACCCTCCTAAACCGCTTCGCAAAATAATTTTAGTAATAATTCTTAATTATATTATGGAATTTGTGTAGAATTAATTTAGGTATATTACACATAGTCTACACGTCTAGTTTGAGAAATAAAACTTTTGTGAAATGCTTTTCGTGGGTTTGCGTAGTAGTCATTTCTTATACATACCGTGGGAAAGAATCTGAAATATAATTTCTCACGATTCGTAATAGACATATGTTGTTTCCCAACCAATGAGAACGCGCAACTAATGAAGTAGTTATACCGAGCGTAGGTGCTCAAATATTTTTCTAGACCAGATTAGTGTTCGGAGATTGTTAGTTTTGTACAACAAAAACGAGAAAAGGCAAGATAATAACGGTAAGGACTTAGTATAAGAAACGACAAACAAACACTCGCTTACATTTTATAATGCACTCATACACAACACACAATTTTTTTGTATTATATTGTTGTATATAGCGAAGCCATTATTTTAGATACATTGTAACAGAATCAGTAAGCCGAACATCCTTTGTTCTAGGAAAACTTGCATCATGTTTATCAAATGTCATGTTCTTGAAATTACCTCACCACACTTGTCTTTTTGTATACTTAATCTTTTAGTCGCCTTTACTTTGTAACAACCACATTTAGATTTCCTGCAGATGTCCTAGAACTCAGGGAAGTTTTGGCTTACCACTATTAAACATACACTTTTATCGCCTGCCACAACCTTCGGCAGAAAACCCATTTCATGTTATCAGCAGCTATAAAAGACAGAGCACTAAAAGCAGTCAGTCAGTCAGTCAGTCAGTTCAGTTCAGTCAGTCTGTGTATGGTCCTAGTTCATCCATTGCTCTGGAGCAAGTCGGCTCAGAGCCAACCCTCAAAATAGTAACCTAGTCTTTTATGGTTGCTGAGGCATTTGAGCACAGATGGTCACGTAAGTAATTCCTTAAATCTTTTACTGCTTTGCTTTTGTTACATGTCATTTAGCTTTAAGTTTATTTATTGTTTATTAAATATTGTTGTTTACTTCCATCTTATCATTTCACTTATTACTGTAATCGTTTTACAAGAATGTCTTGTCTCAAAACCCCATCGCGGTTCCTAAAGACCCCTCTCGATCCCAAGGTCCAAGACCTGAGTTAAGTACCACCTCTCGCTACGAAAGACTCTACCTAGCTACGTCAAAAGCATATCTAACCATCAACAAAAGTGTACTTAACAATATGTCTTTTTGTTCTTATTGCTTATTTTTTAGATGATATCATGCAGAATTTTTTCTTTTACTCTATTAACCTTTCTAGCACTGCCAATAAAAGTAATAAGTACATTCAGTGAACTTTATACGGGTTAGTAACTGGTTATCTCAATTCTAGCAGATGGTTAAGTCATATGGCTCAAGGTACAGAATTTCTGCAAAGCACCAATGGTATCAACTTAGAAACACTTTATAAAGGTGTATTCACTAAAATAAAAACCCAAAGGGCAAACAGTTGATTGGTATCATCCGTTCAATTTTTAAGATTGTTGTTTTCAGACTAGTTGTTTTTGCTTTAAAACATATTCACCGGTACTTAGAATATAAAAACGTATTGTGTTTTTAAACTACTTGTGCGTACCTATAATGCGAGTTCGAACTTAGGATTTGTAGGAAACAGATACAAATGTAGAAATAACTTTTGGGCGACGTCTGCTTAGTATGTAAAAAAAACGGATAAGAAATACTGCCAAAATATTAAAAGGCCAATCACTCATGAATAATTTTTAACTTCACCACTAACCTGTTATAACTACTTCTCTCAATTTAGTTTAAACACTAATTAATAAATCTGGATGTCCTAGCACAAACTGTGTTGCTATTCCTAAATAAAGTGGTACGTCTGCTTAAATTTGATGAGCAGAAATAAAATAATAATGGAAGCAATCCGAGCGTTTCAGTAAAAGCTCACAAACAAGCAAACCTTGCTAACTAGATCTAGTGAGTAATGTATGAGACCGCTATCGCAACGCTCAGGTAAGCGCATCAATGATGCAAAGCGTCACCCATGTGTTTTGTTGACAAAATATTCTCAGCTCGCATTTATCAGTTTTCGTGTATAAGAAAGGCATTTCATTTTATATTTCAGAATTTCAATTGAGCTTTTTATAAATCTGATTGTGCAAAAATTGCTTTGAGATTAAACCAACGTGTCGTTGAAGGAGCTAGTTTCTTTAAAACATTGTCGTTTTAGAAGAATACTTTAATAAAACTCTCCAAAACCTTAAAGTTGAACGTTTGATTACTTCTTATGCTTTTAAGTAGTATATTCCGATTCCACCTATTAAGAACAAATTACATCAAAACAAGAATGTACTTTTATGGTCTTGTAGATGCTGGAGGTGCTTCAGAAATAACATATAAAGGTGCCCGTACAATAAAAAGCAACCTGGAATATGATCCTGCGAAATAACTAAATTTCAATTTAATGACGTTTAGATTTTAACATTTCTGGAGTCGAATTGATATTTTTTTAGTTCTCCAGTCACAAGGCTTTCGCTTTCAGCTAAATTCAATTTTCTAAAGGTTCATGGTATTGAAAGTGATTTCGCCGACAACGCATGTCCAAAAATAAATCAAACGTAAATCGCACAGCCGAACTTTTACTACAGCTGGGCAATTATACGAGTTTGATATCAAAGAATGAAAAATAAGGGTTATTTTCAATATGAAATTTAAAATCGCGGTACACAGGCTCTTTAGAAGAGTTCCACTGACATGTTTCCTAACCCAGTTTGATATTCAGATTGTTATTAGTGACGTGAGATAGATTTTGGGTGCTTGGAAGTGTTTTTTTAAAAAGTTTTATTCAAGAACTACAACTATCAAAATTAATTTTGTTGTTTCAATTACCGAGAAACTTGTTTTATTCACAAACGACTTGAACACATATTCTTTAAGTACAAGTTAAACTGAATTAAATTAATACAAGTTACTATTTTTAATGATTAATAATTAATGGTGAGTAGCTTGAATTCTAACAATGCAAAAGTTATAAGATTCGACGACTAACTGAGTGAACGAGCTTCTTACATGTAACATGAAGCCACCGGTCGAACATTGTTCTGTGAGGCACTGCAAATATTGCTTTTCTGCTGTTTGTTGATAGTCATACACTGTCTTCATTTCTAAGTAATTATAAATAAGTCTGCGTGGTCGCAGTTCATTATTCTTTACCTTACTGTAACAACTTGTGTTTGTGTTACAAAACAGTCTTCTCATATTCTACTTCTAATATGAACTCTGTTGATAGTTATTATATTATATTCCTTTATACAATGTTTCATTCTATATGTAAGACATAAATATTACATTTAATTTTAAATACATATAAATATAGGGAATATGTAACCTCTCGACTTAGACGAAAATTAAGTGTAGATACTTAATTTTCAAAATTCAATGCCCCTAAGGAATCATTTGTGGTTTCTTTTTCTTTTACGTCTGTTATCTTGATCTTATATCTAATGTACATTTTGTGTAATAAGTTGACAGCTAATAATAATAATAAGATAATCAATAAAATGTCAAGACACTAATATTATCGTAGTGTAACTTCGGTACTTTTAGGTCGTTCAAATGTTCTTTTTAATTGTCCATTAATTCCACAGCGTGGTTAAGATTGTCGAGATCCAGATGTTCCAGTTGCATCGGCTTATGGATCACTTCGTTGTCTTCAGTTTAAGGAATCTTGATTTGTAGTTCGAGTAGATTTACAAATTTCTTCGACACGGCTGGGTTTTGATATACTCGAATATTTCAGTTTTTAATTTTAAGTAACAATCTTTTTTTATGTTGATCACTTTGCTCCCAATTAGGGCTAAATTGTTTTCATCTTTGTTACAGTTGGCAGTTGCTATCGCTTCTTGTGGTAAGATAGCAATCCACTTGGAAATCGATGTTGAAGTACTGAATCAGAATTGTCGTTGGGGGGGCATAAGGGAGATATCTATGATAAGTAGTTGGGATTCAGTAGGGATATGCGTGTGACTACTACGCCCAAGGTCCCGGGTTCGAATCCCGACACGGTCCGCTTGAAAAATGTTAGGCGAGCACTTTGCCTAAAAATACGCCCTCGTTCGGATGAGAAGTAAAATGGAGATCCCGTGTGTAAGTGTAATCATGCACGTTAAAGATCCCTACCTTGCCTGGAAAAGCAAGGATTCGACAAAATTCAAAATATTTTTTTTTCAGGTACAAAAAAAAACTCGCTTCCTGGCCAATGTAGTACCTTCGGGTGGAGCATCGAAAAATCACATGTAAGGTATCTTTGTGTCAAGGTCTTTGTAGCGTTTTCATTCTGTAAAATAGGTGTCGAGCAGTTTATTAGATATACGTCCGTGGCTGTTCCTTTAGGTTTTTGGAGTTGGTGTCGTGTCAAGTTTAGTGTATGTCTAGTTGTGCTAAAGTCCTTGGTCCACCACGACGTTGCACGCGGGATTGTTTTATTGGCTGCGGTAAGTATGTATTGGAGTCAACCTTCGAGTATGTGGATGTTGGGACGTGTTAAAGGCATGTGTTTTGTGATGGTGGAAATATATCCAAGGTAAATAGATTATGATCACCTAATTGGAGAATTTGGGAAACAGATCAGGAGTTAATGAGGTTGTATGCTGATAGGGTAGCTATCGTAAGGTACTGGAGACATGATTTAGGGATTCCACGGCGATTGTACTAGAAGGTGAATTTAAAATGCGGAGATGGTGGTGGAGAATGAAGTTTTCAAGGGCAGTGTCGGTCACGTCTGTGTGGTCGTGTGTTATAACATTGATTTGGCGTGGACGTCGGCGGCAATAGTAATTGGTTTGCTGTCTATTGTTGTAAGTATTTGCTATAGTTGATGTATGTAGATGTTGACGTTTTTTCAGAACTAAAAGTACGATGAGATTAGAAGGTGGTACCAGATATCTATTGAAGCTCGATTACAATTAGGCGATATAAAAGCTAGGTAGGTAGCGTCAATGTAGGGGTATGTGACGACGATGATTGCGGTTAATTTTGGGTCTGCAAGGTGGAGTGTGAGTAGCTACGCACGTTGGGATTCATTTTAACAATCCATTTAATAACTTATTTCATAATACTTAATTCATATTCATAACTGAACTAACCATGGGATCATAAGATTATTATATGTAACTAGATAGCATTTACATTATACCAGAATTTTTCAAGTTTTTTGCTTGCTCTATATGTGTTCTTCAAATGCACCCTTGTAGTTGTCAATCAATTCATTGTTTTCTTAATCGCTTTATATCCTTCAATTCTAGATTGTTTGGAGTCACTCTTATTGGACCGCCCCGCGTGTGTATGCAACTCAAGTTGCTTACTACTAATAGGATGTTTGTTGTCTGTTGAATATTTCCTATGGACGGCGAGTCACGCAGGCTGCAAATTGTCGGGTTGCTATCACTTAACCGCAAGGGCGTTAGCACGTTGTTATCAGGGTGTGTAAAACTTCCAAATTATTGCTTCTATTATCGGCATTTACCCTATGACAAATTCATCATCGTGACTTTACTTCACCACACAATTGGACATTCCTTAAAAGGCAAGATTTTCGCGTGATTACCGTCTGTTTATTACCTATGAACAGTATTCAACGAACTTCGTTCGTTTATGAAATCGATTTGTCGTCCGTCTGTCCGTCCGTCCGAGGCCTTTCTAATGGTCGGACATCAATGTGTGATACATCAATCGATTCAGCTCGGTGTCCAGAGCTTAAGTTTTGATGTCAGTTAAAATCGGGCCACGGGGGCGCCGTGCCCCCGCGATATTCCGTCGGGAAAAAAAAAATTTCAAATAGGTCCAAAATTAATGTGCGATACATATTTAGACTCCCCTAACATAGCTGAGTCGAAATATGGTACCCCCCACAAAATCTGACCACGGATACCCGACCCCCGGGAATTAATTTTTATCAAAAATTTCAAATAGGTCCAAAATTAATGTGCGATACATATTTGGACTCCCCTAACATAGCTGAGTCGAAATATGGTACCCCCCACAAAATCTGACCACGGATACCCGACCCCCGGGAATTAATTTTTATCAAAATTTCAAATAGGTCCAAAATTAATGTGCGATACATAAATTGTTTTAAAGTAAGTCTACATTTGGAAGTTCGTTGCGACAATGCCTTGCATTTTCAACTTGTTTTTATTTGGTATCAATCATAAACGGTATTACGATACTCTACAAAAGGTCCTTTGAAAACCCCATAAAACACTAAAATCCTGTACTATTTCTGCGTGGCTCTTATAGCCAATTATGGAACTCTTATAAAAAACATGCATTTTGTTGCAACTGCTAATTGACGAACTTTTTGATAATTACTGACACTATGGTGTCAGTGTTGAATATCACAGATTTTTGTATAATCGACGTCAGCTTCTCTAGTTTCTTACGGATAGCGCCACTCAATATTCAAACTTTTATATTTGTTTACATTTGAGTTTGTTCTTGAACTTTCGCAGAGATGGCACCTAGCTGCTTTTGTGTTTGTTTATTTTTTGTGCTACCATTTCAGCAAAAAGTCAAGATGCAACAATCTTCTTATAATCAAGAAAATTAATTAATATTTATTGTAAGCAGGAACAATATAATAATAAAGAGCTTATTCGGGCAATCAGTACATGTGTAGAACAACCAGCTTGGGTATGTATTAGCCAATAATAATGATTGTAGTTTCACAAGTGAGAGTTCAAGCTTAAAGTTTAATTGTATGTTTTCCTTAACTTGCAAAGTTATAAACAGCTAATTTGGGTGTACGTTTAAATAACAAACTTATTAGTCCCACAAAACTTTTAATAGCTGATAATTTTGTCGTTCATAGTTGCTAATCCTAACCTAATAGCCCAAGTTTAATATTTGTGCCTGTACTATCTCATTTATTACAACCTACTTAAACCTGCCGTATTTATAAAGGCTCTAAAAACTGACAGTTAATTTATAGCCAATGAATTGTACAAGGCTAGATTACAGGAAGCTTTGATGATTGGAAATCTTGCAAAAAAAAAGGATCCTTCAAGCTTTATTTAAACTTTAGTGCCGTCCAGTATAACATATCAATGCTGAATATCATCACAATTACTTTATGGTCTTGCAAACTATGAACGAAGATGAATACATTCTAGGATTATTTAACACGATTAAAAGAAATTACAATTGCTTACGTTTTCTACACTCAGAAATGAATTATATAATTAAAGGTCATATTACATTTTCATTATCAATAAAATAGAACTACAAAATACTCGGCACGCCCTTAGTTGAATGGATAACCTACAACATACAGTTTCAAATAAAAGGAATTTGTATAAAGTAGTACCAAATACTTCCTGTGTTATCATGATTACGTCTTCAGTCCTGAAACTGGTTAGACGCGTACCCTCATTGCTTCCTATTCTGAACTAACCTACACATTTCCTTAAAATTTGCACAGTTTGCTTCTATCACTAATCTGATCTAGGTCTACATCTACCTCTTTTTTCCTATCTCTGCTTGTAATATATCACATACTATTCCCCAAAAATGCCTTAGAACGTATTCTGCAGTTTTACTTCTTCTATTTTTTTCCCCCCGATATTCTTGTTCCTCTACTATTTCAATAACCTACTTGTTATTAATTTTGTCTGTCCAAAGCTATCATCTTCATACATCTGAAGCACAGCATTTCGAAAGGCTGCTACTGTTTTTCTGTCTGCTTTTTATACTGCCCGTATTTCATAGGCATACTGGGCTGTGCGCCACACTTATGCTTTCAACAATTTTCTTCTTGTTCTATGTTTGTTGTCCTTCATCATAGGCGCTGTTCTTTCTTGTTATATGCAGTTCAGTCCCCTTCTATTGTTTTACAATTATATACCCTATTTCGCCGATATTCGGTGGTTGTTAAAGAAGGTAAGCAGCCTGTGGCTGCCAAGTTCCCCCAGCACTTAAACATTTACCGATTTAAAATTTTTTCCAATATATCTTTTCGCACAGTCAACATTAGTTGCAGTTTTTTTACAACCAACACTTATAGTTGTTTATAATAATCATCAGATTTATCTGCGCTTATTTTTTTGTCATTAGGTTTTCCGTCTCAAAACTGGTTGAACACGTACCTGCACTTATTTATATTCTCAACTAGCCTACACAGTTCCCTGAAATCCCACACAGCATGTATACAGCTGGGTTCCCCTTTTATTGTTTTCTAATTTTATGCCCTATTTCACCGAGATTCAGTGGTATGTGAATGGGGTTAAGCAGCCTGTGGATGCCAAGATCCCCCAACACTTAGACATTTGCCGAAATAATAGTTTTCCAGTAAATTCTTTCACACAATTAACATTATTCGAGAATATTGCCCAACCATTTCTTATAATTGCTTATAATTTTTATCATGTTTAGATACAGTTACTTTCTTCGTCATTAAATTATCCATCTTGGGACTGTTTGGATGCGTACCTCCATTGATTTTTATTCTGAGCTAGCCTACACACCTCCCTGAAACTCCTACTGCCTAAATCTTTCACTATCTGTGTGCAGTAGTCTAACCTAGGTCTACCTCGTCTTCTCTTTTTTTTCTATCTCTGCTTCTAATATATTTCGCACTATTCACTCATGCCGTAGTATGTGGCCTATCATCCTATTTTTTACCGTTTTCCACATATTTATTTCTTCCCCTGCCATTTTTAGTACCTCTTCGTTCTTAACTTTGTCGTTCCATGATATCTTCATCATACGTCGGTAGAACCACATTTCAAAGGCTTCTACCTTTTTTTTTGTCCGCTTCTCCTACTGTCCAGGCTTCACAGCCGTACAGTGCCATGTTCCACACATATGTTTTAAGCAATCCTTTCCTTGTTTCTATGTTTGTTGTTTTTGAACACAGTAGTTGCTTTTTCTTGTTAAATGTAGCACAGTCTTGTGCTAATCTTTGTTTTATATCTTTTGTGCTTTTCCCATCTTGCGTTATTTGGCTTCCTAGGTAGAATAGATCTTTAACCTCTTGTAAGTTCGTATTACATATTTGTATTCTTGTTTTTGATTTATTTTCCCCTCCTTTGCATATTAGTACTTTACTTTTAGTTTTGGTAATTTTCATACCATATCTCTCTGTTAGAACCGTTTCCATTTCATTAAGAACAGCTTCTAACTCTTCCTTGCTAGACGCTAATACCGCTATATCATCTGCAAATCTAAACATATCAATTTTTTGACCCTGCATATTAATTCCAAATGTCTTCCTGCATTTGACAGTATTTATTGCCTCTTCTATGTACAAGTTAAAAATTAATGGGGATAAGGCACATTCCTGAATCACCCCTTTCCTGATGTTAACTTCATTACGTTCCTGATCTAATTCTATTACTGCTGTTTGCTCTTTGTATAAGTTATGTACTATTTGTCTGTTCTTATAACTCATTCCAATCTTTTTGAGTATTTCGAACATTTTTTTCCATTTTACATTGTCGAACGCTTTTTCCAGATCCACAAACCCTATATACACGCTTTCCCATTTTTCTATTGTTTTCTCCATTATCACTCTCAGAGCTAAAATAGCCTCCCGTGTTCCCCTGTTTTGCCTAAACCCAAATTGGTCTTCTCCTAGTATTTCTTAAGCCCGTTTTTCCATTCTTCTTTGTATAATTCTAGTTAATATTTTTGACACGTGTGCTGTCAAACTTATTGTTCGAAAATTTTCACATCTATCCGCGCCTTTCTTTTTTGGTATAGTTACTACCCAGATAGCATGTAAGCTTGTGGCTAAGGTTATCATTTACTTGTTTTATACTTATCAAGTCCAAGGTTGACACTGAAACCCCTTTTCACCAGGTTAACAAAAGCTTGCAAAAATACGGTTGTCACTAATACCCTTTTTACCAGATTTACAAATGCTGTGAAACTACGGTTGTCATGGAAAGGCCTTTAACAAGCTTAATATAATCTTTATTTATACAAGGTAGGTTCAGGTAATTATGATTTATTTATTTATTTGTTTCAACTTCAACAGAGGTACCTAACACGACCCAGTTACGTAGGAATAAATTATAATATACCTACACACCACTAAAGTTAACAATATTCTTTTTTTGAATTAATTGAAATGCAAGATTTATCATCTTATTGCACATAATATTGAAAATAGTCATTTTGTATATCATAATATATATATATATATATATATATATATATATATATATGTGTGTGTGTGTGTGTGTGTGTGTGTGTGTGTCTATATATATATATATATATATATATATATATATATAAAATACTCATATTTAGACCAGGGTAGAAAATTAATGGATTACATCAAATAATTTTAATCACCGTGTATAAGGAAGTTTATTAGATAATACGCTTTATTAAAACCCGTGGAGAATAAAAATTCATTCGTTTTATTAAAAATAAGAGATTAAAATTATTTACAAGACGCTTTATATAAAAATAAGCAGTTTTAAAATGCTCAACGTGTAATTTAATTATTCCAAAGTAAAGAATCAAATGGAAATTACGTGCAAGATTTATATTAATTGATTCAAGTTTGGGCAACGAGTATTAAACGAAATGTACAAATAATAATTGAATATTTAATTAGGATTCACTAAAAATTAAAGAGTATTAATTTTAATTGAAGTTAATTGAACCGTTAGTAACAGATAATATCTATAGAAACTTGTAAAAACCCAAGATTATAATACCAGAAAATAAAGCTCTGAGAATTAATATTATGTTGAACACCTGCGTAGTTTAAATGTCAAATACGGCGAAAAGTTTGCAGATAACGAATAGTTTCAGAGAATCTTGGGGAAAACGTCGCATAATAGTTACGAGAAATGCTAAAGGTGGGGTATTTCACACTCCATGTGGACTAAAATAATCGATAATAAAGAATATCAATTTGCACCAATACGAACAGGTTAGAAAAGGAAAGAGAAAATGCGTCAAGCAAAGACACATATAGTAAAAGGCGGGATTTAAGCAACGTCACGAGGGTCACAATTGGTTGAAAATAGGATGCAAATATCAGAGGTAGAAACAACAATTTCTGTACAAAATTAATTAGTTTTTCTCGGACATGCTTGCGTGCCGTGTGTTGAAATTTCTGAGATTTAAATGGGACGAGTGAAAATTCGTAAAAATCGACGCGCGAGCGACAGACTGGGAACATAGAATGAGGAATTCTTTAGAATTACCCGTTTTGAGGACAAAAGCGACGTGCCGGCTTTTTGCTATATATACCGAGATGAATATAAACAAGCCCTCTTAGACTTTTGACTATTCGATGCGTTAAAAGCTCTTACATCCGCGACTTGATTGAAGATGTTAAACAGTGCATTTTAGTTTGATAAAATAATTTAAAATTTTGCTTGTATATTTTAGTGATTCAAAATAGTTGGTTATTTACGTGCTAACATGAATGTACTTCAGTGCACTTAGATACAAGGTAATAAAATTTAGTTTCACTGTACCAATTAGCAAAATTTACAACGACAAATGTATACACAAAAGTAGGCAGTTTTGGCGTATATTGGTGAAAGAAATATGAAGTTATTTGCTATTTTTCGGGGGTGTTAATAATTAAATGGTTCAAATACGTGTCTGGATACACGAAACAAGGGTCAGATATACATAGATGAGTTCCGGAAAAGCCCAGAAACAACTGGTGATGGAGAAAATTTTTAAAGCGTTGAGAATTAGAAGCCGTAAATATAATCCTGTTGGAATGGTGTGATTAACTAAAGGGACGATGTACTTTGAAGCTACGAGGACAGTGACCTTCAGGTAAATTATACTATTTTGTTTGACATTTTTGTGTGTGTTGAATAACTTTATAATTGATTTACTTTAAATGGACATTAGTGAAATTGTACTAACCATAAAATTTTAATTTTAAGATGAAATTTGCTTGTTGAAGTAGAAAGGGGTATTTAGTTTTGATGTTCGGTAATATGATGAAAATTTGGGTATGTCTTTGAGCTCAATTAGACGAACCTGGTTAATTAACGTAAAGGGTGGTAGATGCTCCTTTATACTCAGACTCCGGTCTGCTTATATTGTTATATTAATTAGTAGGCATCCAACAAGGACTTTAATTTTGGATGCACATTAAAATGATAATAAAATTAATCTTGAAATTCTTTTAAAACTGAAATTTATGCTGAGTTTTAATTTTGAAATTTTAATGTATTCTGAATATTGATGTATATAGAGTTAACGTTGATGTTTTTGGTAGGAATGTGTTGTTTTTTTTTTATGAATGAGGAGGTTTATAACATTAGGTGAGCAGCCGAGGCGAAAAGAGGATCACAGCCGTTTATGACGCCCAATCTGTGGGACTAGAATTTTTTTGTTGAAAGGACCCAGTTCCCGCATTGAAAGGAGTATATCACAGCAATATATATATATATATATATATATATATATATATATATCAAATATCATATTCAAAGGAGTATCTGTAGCAGATGACTTGAAAAGTTTGTAATGAATTCAAAATCTGCACTAGTTATTTTACTGCTTTCTGAAACAGAAGTTGGTAGAAGAAATCACGGCTACACTGATCACGATTGTAACATAACCTACAATCTACGGTTTAGCGCGCCTAATTTATCCATCACACGCTTTTGGTACTAGTGTTGGTGATGCTGTGAATGTTAACAATATAAGAGGTAAGTTTCATAATTTATAATTATATACGTTTTGTATAAAGTGTTTAGTATACATAGGTTCACTGTCCCAAGTAAAATTGTATATTCGCAATTTTAAAAATGACATTTTATTGTTACATTACCTCACAAATATTGGAAATATATTAGTAATTTTTTTTGTAAAATATATAATCATCGGTATATAACCCATAGGTTCATCATCATCATTTTGTTTTCAACCTTGCTTAAGGTCGGTTTGACGCAGCTCTAACTTCTTTTCTATTCTGTGCTAATCTAAAAAGCTCTACATACCCTTCACAACCTAAATTTCTAATAATTTGACTAATATAGTTTGGTCTAGGTCTTCCTATATCCTTCTATCTTTTTCCTATCCAGCTGGCTCTACATAGATATTAGCAACCTGATGGTTGTTAAAGAACTCTAACATGTTTACATGATTACCATTTATAGGGAAATGAAATATAACCTGGTTATCCGCTTCAAAAAGGAAAAGTGTTAAATTATATGTTATGGTAAGGCTTAAGCAATGAATCGCTGTCAACATGCCAGACCGCTACCTAATTGTGAGTTATGTTATGGTGACGTTTATTAAATTATATGTTATGGTAAGGCTTAAGCAACAAATCGCTACCAACATGCCAGACCGCTACCTAATTGTGAGTTATGTCATGGTGACGTTTATTAAATTATATGTTATGGTAAGGCTTAAGCAACGAAACGCTACCAACATGCCAGACCGCTACCTAATTGTGAGTTATGTCATGATGATGTTTATTAAATTATCTGTTATGGTAAGGCTTAAGCAACGAAACGCTACCAACATGCCAGACCGATACCTAATTGTGAGTTATGTCATGATGACGTTTATTAAATTATCTGTTATGGTAAGGCTTAAGCAACAAATTGCTACCAACATGCCAGACCGCTACCTAATTGTAAGCTATATCATGGTGACGTTTATTAAATTATATGTTATGGTAAGGCTTAAGCAACGAAACGCTACCAACATGCCAGACCGCTACCTAATTGTGAGTTATGTCATGATGATGTTTATTAAATTATCTGTTATGGTAAGGCTTAAGCAACGAAACGCTACCAACATGCCAGACCGCTACCTAATTGTGAGTTATGTCAAGGTGACGTTTATTAAATTATATGTTATGGTAAGGCTTAAGCAACAAATTGCTACCAACATGCCAGACCGCTACCTAATTGTGAGCTATATCATGGTGACGTTTATTAAATTATATGTTATGGTAAGGATTAAGCAACGAAACGCTACCAACATGCCAGACCTCTAACTAATTGTGAGTTATGTCCTGGTGACATTTTGTTAACTGATTTTTATTTTTTTTTTGTTTTGTTTTCGAACTTACTTAAAGTCGGTTTGACGCAGCTCTAAATTCTTTTCTATTCTGAGCTAGTCTAAAAAGATCTACATACCCTTCACAACCTAAATCTCTAATTATTTGACTAATATAGCTTTGTCTAGGCCTTCCTACTCTATTTTTATTTGGTAGTCTATAATCTAAGACTTTACTAAATAGTCCCTCATGTCTTAAGTGGTGCCCTATCATTCTATCTCTCCTGACCTTCAATTGTTTCCACATACAGGGTTCCTCACCTATCCTTCTATAAACTTCCTCGTTTGTTACTCTATCTGTCCAGCTAATCTTTAACATTCTCCTATAGCACCAAGTTTCAAAAGCTTCTATCCTTTTCTTATCTACTTCTTTAATTGTCCAAGTCTCACTACCGTATAGTAGAACGCTCCATACGTACGACTTTAAAAACTTTTCTATTATCTAAACTAATACTATTAGCTATTAGTAAGTTTTCTTTTTAAAACATTTTTCTAGCTTGAGCTATTCTAGCTACTATATCCCTTCTGCTACGTCCATCCTTTGTAATTATACTACCTAAATAGCAAAATTCATCTACCTCCTCTAACTCGGTATTACCTATTTTTAATTTTGGTTTATAACTAGGCTGTAACTCACTTGTCATTATCTTTGTCTTTACCGTAGTATCTCATCTAAAATATTTAAAAACTCTCCTAACTCTTTTCTAGACTCTGCTATAATGGCTATATCATCTGCAAAACGTAACATGTCTATTTTCTGTCCCTGTACACTAATACCTATCTCTGTTCTCTCTCTAGCTAAGTTTAAAGCTTCCTCAATATAAACATTAAAAATCAAGGGAGACAGTATACAACCCTGTCTAACACCATTTCTAATCTTAGCTTCCTTTTCTATTTCATCAAATCTAATTACTACACTTTGGTTTTTATATAGACTGTAAATAATTTTTCTATCCCTATGAGAGATTCCTATTTTTTGCAAAACCCTGAACATAACAATCCAATTAACCCTATCAAATGCTTTTTCTAAATCTACAAATGCGAAATGAGTCTTTTATTTTTTGTAACCTTTTTCGATAATTACCCTAATCATTAGTATCGGTTCTCTAGTCCCTCTGTCTTTACGAAAACCATATTGGTCTTCGCCTAAATAATTCTCAGTCAAAGCTTCTACTCTATTTTTAATTATTATTGTTAGTATTTTGGAAGCATGAGAAGTTAAACTAACCGTTCTAAAATTCTCACACCTATCAGCTCCTGACTTTTTTGGGATTGCGATAATAATATTTTTTTCGAAATCTATTGGAACCTCACCTGTATCATATATTAATTTCACTAGTTCATATAATCTATCTAAAGTTTTCTGACTTGCATATTTTATTAATTCTGCGGGAATATCGTCTATCCCTGGCGCTTTATTTAGTTTAAGATTCCGAACAGCTCTATCAAATTCCTCTCTTAATATTGAGAACCCTATTTCTACATCCTCTTCTTGCTCGTACTCTAACTCATCCATATCGTCTCCCTTATATAAATCTTCTAAATATCTTTTCCATCTATCTGCTACCTCAACTTTATTTATTAGAAGCTCATTATTCTCGTCTCTAATACCATTATATTTTTCCTATCTTCCCAAAAACTTTTTAACTGCCCTGTATGCCCTGTCTGTCTTACCTACTCTCATATCATCTTGTATTCCTTACAGTTCTCTTCCATCCATTTATTTCTAGCTTTTCTACACTCATGTACTATCTTATTTCTAACTGTATTATATTTTGCTTACTTTCACTATCCACTTCTCTGAAAGGTTTAAGCTTTCTTCTATTCTCTATTAAATCTAATATCTCCTTTGTTACCCACGGTTTTCTCGCTTCTATTTTTTTCTTACCTATAGTCTGTGTTGCTGTATCATGTACAGTCAGTTTTATTTCTTTCCATCTATTTTCTACGTTCCTTCCTACAGCTATCTCTTTGCTCTTATTATCTAATACTTGTTTATATTCCTCTTTACCTTACTATCATTAAGCTTACCTAGATCCCAAGTTAAAAACTGTCGTAGTTATCCAGGGGCTGACATAGATAGCGATCATAACTTAGTTAAAATGAAGTGTAAACTAAAATTCAAAAAACCCATAGGTTATATTGACAATTATGTTGATGTATTAAATCTGATTGTTTTTGTTCATAATTTTACAGCAAAAGAAGTTTTCTCTGTCATAAGCAATTAAAGTTTGTTTACAAAAGAATCTTTATGATTGCATCCCCCGAAGTAGTCCCCTCCCAGAGATCCGAATGGTAAACCATTTTAAATCCGAAATCTTTTACCCCAGAAAATGCCATCATTTTATTATAATTTAGGTACACTGTGTACTTGGAAGGTAATGTGGTGGTTTCCCGTTGCCTTCCACATCGCGGTAGTGTGTGTTAGACTGCCATACCGACCCCTATGGTCTCTGCCAGTCTAAGTACCGAAAGAGCCGCTGCCCTCTTTCGGGGACCTGTCTTAGTCTGGTTCCTCACTAACGACCCTGCTACTTTGGTTGGACCTGTAGTTTGGCTCTTTAGCTCATTAGAACACGCAAGCCATTTCACCTGTTCTAGTTATCTTGAACTTCGGCAAGGTGCAGGTCCATTCGACATGGTTTTGTGTTATACAAAATGCAAATTATATCAAAAGTGTGTGATGTAGTCATAATTTAATATGAAGACAAGAACGCTTTATAAAAGTACAATATCTGTGGGTACTTACCGATGTTTTTTTTTATAGTGGTAAAAGATTTTATATCCGCTGTGTGGGACTCTTCCTTGCCGGAGAAAGGACGTACCCACTAAAAACCACTTTGGTGTCGGACTCGAGATCCCTTGTCAAAGGACGTTTATAGGGATCCCGTGACTAGCGTACCTGGACTAGGTCCTTCACCGTTCATTTACATTTCCAATGCTCCACCCGAAGGTACTACATTGGCCAGGAGGCGAGTTTTTTGTTGCCTGGAAATTTAGAATTTTGCCGAACCCTTGCCGTTCCAGGCAAGGTAGGGATCTTTAACGAGCGTGACAACACTCACACACGGGACCTCCATTTATCCTCTCATCCGAACGAGGGCGTAATATTTGTGAAAAATGCTCACCTGCCATTTTTCAAGCAGTCGGCCGTGTCGGGATTTGAACCCGGGACCTTGGGATCCGTAGTTTTACGCTTACTACATTGATCCACGGCGACGCCTACTAGGTCCTTCACCGCCGTCGCGATTGGAAATAACATGGCGTTACGCTCAGTTTATTCCTTTCGGACGTCTGATGGAATCGCAGCAATTTTCATTGCCGGAGCATCGCTACTTACCGATGGTTGATTATTATATATTTTATAGTCAGGAAGTGCACACATCGTCAACAAGCAGTTTGAACACTTCAGGTTATAACATTTATTTACGCGAACTATCACACAAGGCTGGTGCTATACTAAAACCGAAATAAATAGTTCTAGTTCTAGAATGACATTATTTTGTTTGAAGACAAAATGCACCAAAAATGACTGCATCCATAGTATGACAAATTGGTATTCCTGCTGCATCGACATAATGTGGGCAGAGACACGCCACCCGAATTAGTAGTGTATAAAGTTCAAATTCGCCCAATCCCTAGTTTAGGAATATATGTAGAGCAATAAATTAGGTATTTGAGAAATATTCGAAACTCATTGAATTAGAATCATTGTCTTAAGGGAAGGTTAAGATCAGTACTTTTTAATTAGTCACGATGGTTAAACAGATTAAAATCATCAAATGGTGTTTATACATGGTTATGAAGATCGACGGGGATGCGTTATTTTGACGTGTCTTTTGGAGACGTCATATAATTGATTTCGTAATGTCGTCATTCAGACATCAAATTCACTGACATCTTTATGTCGTATACAAGAATGCTGTCAAAACGACGTCATGTTGATGACATATTATGTGTCAGCAGCGACCTGATTATGACGTCATAATGATGAGTGCTTGCTATCTAGAACGTAGTAATGTTTAATTTTAATTTAATCTAATATTTTATTTTTAAAGGAATTTGGGATATATTATATGAAAAGAATAAAAGACAATGTTTTAGTTACAGCTACATTCATCATCATTAGGTCTTCGGTCGTAGAACTGATTGGACGCGTACCTTCATTGTTTCTTAGTCTGAACCAACCTACACATTTCCCTAAAATTTGCACAGTCTGCATCTATATGTGCTAAAGTCTGATCTCGGTCTGCCTCTACCTCTCTTTTCCTATTTCTGCTTGTAGTATATCCCGTACTATTCCCCAGAAATGCCTTAGAACGTATCCTGTGCTTCTATTTCTCCTATATTTCATTTTCCACAGATATCTTTATTCTACAACCAATTTGTTATTAACTTTGTCTGTGCATGCTATCATCTTCATAGGTACGTCTGAAGCACAACACTCCAGAAGGCTTCTATCTCTCTCTGTATGCTTTTCCTACTGCCCCTATTTCATAGATGTACTGTGCTGTGCTCCACACTATGCTTTGAACAGTTTTCTTCTTGTATCTATGTTCGTTGTCTTTGACATAGCTGCTGTTCTTTTTTTTTATGCAGTTCGAGCACTTTCTATTGTTTTACAGTTATATACCCTATTTCCCTGATATTCAGTGCTATATAAAGGGGGCGTCGCCGTGGATCGATGTAGTAAGCGTAAGACTACGGATCCCAAGGTCCTGGGTTCAAATCCCGACACGGTCGACTGCTTGTAAAATGGCAGGTGAGCATTTTTCACAAAAATTACGCCCTCGTTTGGATGAGAAGTTAAATGGAGGTCCCGTGTGTGAGTGTTGGCACGCACGTTAAAAATTCCTACCTTGTCTGGAGCGGCTACATTTTCTATATTGACTTTTCCTCCCGCATCCCTTATATTTTTGCTATATGGTTTTATATCCCTAAAATTCATTCTAGTTAATTTGTATGCTTCGTCTGTCTTTCCTATTTCTATCTTAGTTTGTACCTCGTTGCACTTTTCATTAATCCATTGTTCTTTAGCTTTCCTGCATTTGCAAATAATTTCCCATTTTATGCCTTTGTATCTTTGTTTTCCTGTTTTGTCTGATCCATTATTGTATTTTTGTCTTTCTTCTATTAAATTCAGGATATTCTTTGTTATCCATGGTTTCTTATTTTCTTTTTGTGTATACCCAAAAATATCTCTGGCCGACATGTCTAAGCTGGATTTAAAATTTTTCCATTCTGTTTCTACTTCCTTAGTATCAGATATTTTCCCGATATCTTTCAGCAATTCATTTGACTTTTTTCGAATCTTTCTTGAATATCTTTATCTTTTAGTTTCTCTAAGTCCAAGTGCCTTTTTCCGTTTCTTTTTTTCAAATTTTTTAATTTAAGTGCGGCTTTCATAATTACGATGTTGTGGTCAGTGTCCATATCTGCTTCCGGGTACCTTCTACAGTCTTTTACTTGATTTCTAAACCGTTGTCTAACAATAATGTAATCTATTTGATACGTTCCTATATCTCCTGGCGTCTTCCACGTGTATCGTCTTGTAGCATGATGTTGAAATAATGTATTTGTGATGGTTAAGTTGGTCTTGTCGAAAAATTCTACTAGCCTATTCCCTTGTCATTTTTCGTACCTAAACTAAATAAACCTAATATCGCTCCTTTTCTACCCTTTTCTACCACTGCATTAAAATCCCTCAAAATTATTAAATTTTCATGTCCTTTCACGTATCTTAGAATGTCTTCGATATCTTTGTAGATCGTCTCTACCTCTTCCCCACTGTAGCTAGAGGTGGGCATGTATACTTGTATTATTACTGTATTTACTGGTTTAAATTCAAATCTAACCACGAGTAGTACTCTTTCGTTCTTTTGTTGGTAGTTTTCTATCCGTTGTCCTATCCCCACATCCGAATTTCCTTCCTTGATCCTGTATGAATTACCCTGAAGTCTTCACTCAAAAATCCTCCGTCTCTAGCCAGCGGACTTCACTGATTCCTACTATGTCTAGTGCTAACCTATCCATTTTGAGTTTCAGGTTCTTTAGCTTACCTACTTGTTTCATACTTCTGACAATCCACGCTCCGACTCGCAGAATGTTCACTGATCTTTTTCTATTCTTTCGGATCACATCCCCGAAGTAGTCCCCTCCCGAAAATCCGATTGGGGGACCATTTTACCTCCAGAATTTTTTACCCCAGAGATGCCATCATGTTTAACAATTTCTGTACGCAGTGTACTTGGGAGGTAATGTGGT
Source organism: Platerodrilus igneus (assembly GCA_036346225.1). Lineage (NCBI taxonomy): Eukaryota > Metazoa > Arthropoda > Insecta > Coleoptera > Lycidae > Platerodrilus > Platerodrilus igneus. The sequence goes on from JARFIW010000376.1 coordinate 105,108, forward strand.
GGTTTCCCGTTGCCTTCCACATCGCAGTAGTGTGTCTTAGAATGTCATACCGATCCCTATGGTATCTGCCACTCTATGTACCGAAAAAGCTACTGCCCTCTTTCGGGGACCTGACTTAGTCACTAAAGACCCCACTAATTTGGTTAAACCTATAGTTCGGCTCTTTAGCTCATTGAAACGCGCAAGCCATTCTACCTGTTCTAGTATTTTAGAACGTCGTCAAGGTGCAGGTTCGTTCAGAATGGAGAGTTACATTAGTTAAATTTATTAATTTAGATAATAAATAAAAACTAAAAAGCTTGATTATATAATTATAAATTTACTAATCAGCCACTAGACAGAGCGACAAATTATTACGCTCGACTCTCCCAATAAACGTCCGCGCAAGTAAATAATGTTATAGAATACCTATCCCGACATTTAAATGGACGCCGACGTCTTTCCTAGTGACGGTAGTTCTCCGTTGTTGCTCTGTTGCGGATTGCTGCTCCTGCTGGTAGTGCTTGATTAAACGATACGATAAGGATATGGGTAGAAGGGTGGGAAACAATACGAAGCACTCACGACAGCATTACCGGTAGACGATACTGTAACTGTTACTCCACGAAAGTCGGCACGGTAATTGTCTAGATAAGCGACGTTCCAAGCCTTAAACTGCTCTCCCCTCCAACCGAGATTGACGCTCTTACGCTGGCGTTCATGGGATAATGAACGTTTTCTCACCTACAAAGCCTTAAGTAGCGCTTACGATCACAAAGACAAGCGAGTGAAGTCAAGACCCGTGTGAATGCTAATAATCCCGGGATTTCACAGCGTCAACGAAAATTGTAGTATTCGGCTGGGAATTTTCCCGAATTCTAAAAAAGTTTACACGATAAACCGTAACAACGTAAAAAATTCTTTAACGATATTTGGGTTGCACTCCTAACAGAAACACCTTTACCTGAAACATGCTTTTCTTTGAAATAATTTAATTTCAGACTATTCTACAATTGGGGATTATTAAAAACTATCTCAATTTTATCATATTTTAAGCAAATAATGTATTATACACATAACATAATAAAAAAGAAATAAATAAAAATAAGACGTATTGAACAAGTGAATATATCACTAATGGAATAAATAAAATATGTAAAGCTAAAAAATAAATAAAGCGAATAAAACAGTAAACTGAATAATATAAATTAAAGAGCAAGAAATTAACAAACTGAATAACTAAAACAAGTAAAATTATTAAAATAAAATTAATAGAAAAGTTAATTTAAATAGAATATTATATGTATAATACAGAATACTGCATGCAAATGCACGGCAAATGTGTCTGCAGAATATACCCTTCTAATGTGAAATAATTATACAAATTGCATGCAAATGACATTTGTTAGTATGGGATCGCACATTTGCTTTATGTTATTTTTTTCTACTCCGAAATAATCACATACTGCAAACAAATAGGCGTTCGTTGGTATGTGCCTTCATGTGTCTTAGTAAATTAATTTTTCGTGATGTAGAATAATTACACAAATTACATACAAATGGACGTTCATTAGTATGCGACAGCAAATGCATTTTCAAGTTATCTTTTCTTGTTGCGGTGTAACAACACCAATTACATGCGAATACACGCTCGCCAGTATGCGAGCACAAATGGTTTTTAAGATATTTTATTCGCGTTGCGGTATAAACACACAAACTACAAGCGAATAAGCGTTCCTTAGTATGCGTTGCCATATGGTCTTTTAGAGTACTTTTCTCTGAAGCAGAATAATTACATAAATTACATTCAAATGGACGTTCCTTAGTATGCGAAAGCAAATGCCTTTTTAGATGACTTTCTTGTAATGCAAAATATTCACACAAATTGCATACAAAAGGACGTTCATTAGTATGCAACAACAAATGTCTTTTCAAAGTAGTTTTGTATGTTGCGGTGTAACAACACCAATTACATGCGAATGGACGCTCGTTAGTATGCAAGCGCAAATGGTTTTTAAGATTTCTTATATGCGACGCAGAATAATCACACAAATTGCACGCATACAAGCGTTCCTTAGTATGTGTTGTCATATGTTCTTGTAGAGTGCTTTTTTGTGATGCAGAATAATAACATAAATTGCATGCAAATGGACGTTCGTTAGTATGCGAGAGCATATGCCTTTTTAGATTACCCTTTTGTGATGCAGCATAACTACACAAATTACATAAGAATGGTCGTACATTAGTGTGCGAAAGCAAATGATTTTTCAAAATATTTTTGTTTTTTGCGCTATAACAACACCAGTTGCATACAAATGGACCTTCGTCAGTATGTGAGCGCAAATGGTTTCGAAGAGTTCTTATTTGCAATGCGGAATAATCACACAAATTGCAATAGAAGAAGCGTTCCTCACTATGCGTTGCTATATGGTTTTTTAGAGTATCTTTTCGTGATGCAACATAATCACATAAGTTGCATGCAAATGAACGTTCGTCAGTATGCGAAGACATGTGGACTTTGAAAACAGTTTTACGTGATGCACAATAATTACATAATTAAATGCTAACGGACGTTCAGATTTCGTATCCCACCTCTTGCATACTGATCAGGGATGTATACGTGGCATTTGGTTTTAAAAGCTTGTAAATGCTTGAATGGCACTTTACAATTAAATCAGAGTTCAAACGGGGTTTTGTCCTTTGAAGGAGTGAATCCTGGCACAAAAGTTACCATAGTTCTTCTGTTCCTCATCCATCCATTTTCATTTACTTTATGTGTTATTCCACAAGAGACTTTATAATCTGCAAGAGACTTTTTATAATTTTAGAATAATTGTAATACTTTATCAAAGAATCGAAATGATACGTATCAGGTAAATATCCCACTGCAGAGAAAAAGTTTACGCATTTTTCTTCTATAACCGCATACATACAGAGCACAAAATCAGTTCCAGACCGACCATTCTGAATTATCATATTTTGCATAATTACTAAAATGCAAGCCATCGCTATCCGGTACTCGTAATGATCACGATCAAATGCACCAGAATGTAATATTCTAAGCCTGCATTGAGGCAAAGACGTAATTTTGATAGTGTCAAAGTTTAAAGGTTAATTACTTACGTTTTCTCAATTTTGTCAAACTTATTCAAATGCAGACCATCTTTTAATTTGAGTAAGAGCCGCTATGCTTGCGGCCACATCTTTAATGCTCCACCCCAAGGGACTACATTGGGTTTAAACGCGGCAAATAATCGTGCTTCAAATGAAATCTAACTTCAAAATTAATCAATCCTAACTCCTAACTAGAAAACTAACAAACTGAAACTAAAACTAAAAATGGAGTTTAAATAATGGTATTCCTTGTTGATTTTGGAGTGTGTTCGATCAACAAGACACAAGCAAAAATGAAAGAGGAGGGATCTGTAATACCAGATAGCAGTCGCCAGCTCTACTTACCGGTGCAATTTAAAGGGTCGTCTTAAAATTATCCAAATCTAGCTAACTAATTTCAAAGGATTCAAATTTCAAATTATACACCAAATGTATTAATAGTTCCTTGTGTTTTTTTTAAATTAATCACTTTATACCAACACAGCTGACATCAGTGTAGCGGGCTGCTATTAATGCGTTCATCAATTTAGGACAAGTAGTAACAGAAGTCTTTATTATTCATCATTCACACGTTTAATTAACAGTATATGCTTTATTTATAGATGTTTTCAGTCCAATCAACAATAAAGCACTATCACACTAATGAATTTACAAGCACTGATATCTTCTGAAACTAAATTCTTAACCATAAAGCTTCTCAACACTACTATAATTTATTTATTACTCTTTTGTCTATTTATCTACATGCTGGCAGTACAATATGCACGTTCAGATAACACAAATTTATGTTTACTATAGAACCTTTATAACGTAATAACCAACTAACTATACACGATATGATTTATATACTGTAAACTAAAAATCCCTCGTGAATATCAGATAGCAAATTGGATCTCCATATAACATAAACGACTACCTTACCTGATATCACAAGGTCGAGAATTTCTTATTAATGATGGAAGCCCAAAGTAAAGTTGGCTTGAGGAAAAGAAAAACTCTTTAGAGATAAACGGCTAGTAGAGTATTAGCTCTGGGTAGATCATGAGCTTGGGTCATGGGTTGTCTGCTGACCAAAAATATAGATAAAGAGCGCCACCGTATTTTTCAATACAACAACATACAAAGATACATGTACTTGTATTAGGGGAATGCGGAAACCTGAAATCTACACCGCTTATATAGCTACAAAACCTCTATATTAACCTGGCCAAACACTTACCAAAATATCTATTTTCAGATGTGTTACAGATGTCTCGACTTAACCTGTGAACAAACAAATACACAACATGGACACCGTTAGTGTCCTTAATTGAATTTAAGTTCCAAAAATATATAGGGGAAAGTTGGGTAAAACGGGATGGTCTGGTAAAACAGGATACCCTGTTTTATTTCAAAACATGCAGTACGATCTATCGGATATGACCGTAAATGATAACTCTCGGTACCTACCGATGGCCAGCAAGTCATTTACCAACTCTAGTTTCCCTCTAGACGGCGTAAGAGGTGCATGTATCGAATTGTGAGGTTAAACTAAAATATTTAGCGTGCTTTCAAACGGTGATTTTTTAGTTTACAGACAAAATTAATTGAAGGTGAGTAGATTTAGGGATACTGTGTTTGTTTACTATAGTTATGTACAATAGGTTCTAGGAATTTGCTTTGTTTGTTATTAAAATATAGTCACATGTTTTAGCAATCCACAGTTGGGTAAAACCGGACACTGTGTGGTTGGGTAAAACGGGAGGCATCCCGTTTTACCCAACTACATCGTCAATGTCTTTTTCAGGCTAGAATTCCAATGGGAAAGTATACAAGAACAACGCAAAGGCAGTCTTGGGATGAGAACAGTATGCGTCAGGCTGTTGAGGAGGTACTGGAGGGAAGAATGGGGTATCTCAAAGCTTCTAAAAAATATGGGGTTCCTCGTACAACCATTGAAGCAAGGGTGAAGAAAATTAAACAGGGTGTTCTTAACAGAGAGGATTCAGCAAAAAAAAGGACTAGGACGTCATAAACCTGTTTTTAGTCCTGCTCAGGAAGAGGAATTAGTGGAATATATTTTGTGTATGGAATCACGCCTGTTTGGTTTAACTCTCAATGCATTAGGGTGTTTGGCATTTGAATTAGCAGAACGCAACGGCTTGCCTAATAAATTTAATAAGAGCAAGAAAAAGGCTGGTAAAGCATGGCTGTATGCTTTTCTCAATCGGCATCCGACTATTAAACTTCGATCTCCTGAGCCACCCTCACTAGCTAGGGCAATAGGTTTCAATAGGCCTTCCGTAAACAAATTTTTCTCGCTGATTACTGAAACGATGGAGAAACACAAAATACCCCCTGAACGTATTTATAACGTCGATGAAACAGGGATTATGACAGTACCAAAAAAACGGTCTAAATGTTTATCATTGTGTGGAAAGCGACAAGTTGGCTGCTTGTCTTCGGCTGAACGTGGAGTTCTGGTTACAGTGGAGAACTGCATGAGTGCTAGTGGTGCATTCATGTCACCGTTGTCCGTTTTCCCAAGAGCTAAGGCAAAGCCAGAACTGTTAAATGATGCTCCCCCTTGTAGTACAGCTCATTACCATCCTTCAGGGTGGATGCAAACGGAAATATTTTTGAGTTGGTTCGATAAATTTATTGCTTTTTCCAACTCTTCTAAAGAAAATCCAGTTCTTTTGCTTCTAGGTGGCGACGCCACCCATACCAAGAATATAGAGCTAATTCATAGAGCTAGGAATAACGGTGCTGTGTTACTGTGCTTTCCACCGCATACAACACACCGTCTACAACCAATAGACGTAAGTTTTATGTCACCAATCAGCTCATATTACAGTTCAGAGGTCCAGAGATGGATGCAACAACATCCAGGCAGGCCTATTACTATTTCTCAAATAGGCAAACTTTTTGGAAATGCTTTTATGAAAACCGCTAGCGTCCAAACCGCAGTTAGCGGATTTAGAAAAACGGGGATACATCCAGTAAATCCAGAGATCTTCCCAGACTGGATGTTTGAACCGGCCGAGACTACAAATAGGCCCACTCAAGGTGAAATAAATGATAACCAGTTACCAGAACCTAGCAACTCTCCACCTAGAACACCATTGAGAACACTACCGAGGACACCACTAAGGACACCACCAAGAAGTTTACCGAGATCACCACTGAGAAAACCACCTAGCACAACACCGATTCCTACAGAGCAGTTTTATGCAAATTCGACTCCTTCATGTTCCCATACCACGCAGAATTTTGTTATAACGCCACAACAGGTTGTTCCAGTTCCTCATTGTGAACGAAAATTAAATCTAAATGATAGAAGAAGGGGTAAAACTGCAGTGTTAACATCGACACCATATAAAGAGGAACTAGAAGAATCAATTTCTAAAAGACTTTCTACAAAGAAGCCAAAATTAAACTTAGGAGATACTGAAAAAACAGCCCATATAGCCAAACTAAATAAAAAAGGCAAAATAAATGACAATGGGATGACGACTAGAAAAGACGTAACAGTAAATAACGCAAATAAGAAAGACAGCAGCAGTGCAAAAGAAACGAGCGTGAGAGACAAAAAACAAAATGATACCAAGGGTCAAAAAAATATAAAAAGAAGGAAGTTGAGAGAAAGTGATGATTCAAGTTCAGAAGATGAATGCGAAGAAGCAGTTTGTATATTTTGCAGTGAACTTTATTCCAATTCTAAGGCAGAAGAAGGTTGGATAAGGTGTCAACATTGCGAAGGCTGGGCCCATGATGCTTGTGCGGGAGTGGGGGAAGACGAAGACGAAGTTTTTACCTGTGACTTCTGTCAGTAACATACTTAAATTTTTTTTTTGTTAACCTTTCCTTTTACATTATTAAGAATAATAATAACTTTTCTTTATTTACCATGTTGTGTCTTATTTGCTGGGGACTAAACGTTATAGAAACTATACAAGCTTAAGTATCCCGTTTTATCCGACTAGGTGGATAAAACGGGATACTTGCTGCTTTTTTATTATGCATTTTTTTTTGTCGTGTGGCTTCTGTTATTTGCATAAAAAATGGTATCAATCAAAAGCCAATTAATAACTGAAACTGGAGCCAAAAAATAGTCCCCAGCATTGCTTTATTCAAGAAGACTAAGAACACTAAGTATCCCGTTTTACCCAACTTTCCCCTACACGCAGGGTATTTGTTATCTTTAAACACGGTTAACCTTTTTCTCATTAAGGACCTATAAATTTTACTTGAATTTTTAATAATAAAAGAGTTAAGCAAAAATAAATTTTATTCAATTAAATTGTCTTAGCTTGTTTCAGTATTAACTTTTTCAACAAAAATTCACGTTAAAAAAAACTAGTATGGTTCTGTCTTCAAAAAAAAACAACACAAGGACCTTTAAATTGAATACTTCTACATAAGTTTACTATAAGGTATATACTTTCTTAATAATTCATATTTCAAATTTTAATTATAGTCATCTGTAGTACTACGGTCGACTTTACAAGTAAGAAATTAGATTTTTTAACGTCTTATAAAAATGTATCCTTCAAGCAAATAGTTAGCTTTACTTTATATCTTATAAAAAATTCATCATGTTTTTTAGAATTAAAATACATGACCTCAAAATAACCAAAGATATTTTTAAAGTAACGCAAAATAACATGTGGTAATTATGTTGAATAACTAGATATTTTTGACATCATATGTCAATAACAACTTTTTTACTATAGTCACTATTGTCTGCTTGTGAAACAATACGATAGGCAAACTACATAGCCATTTTTAAAATTTTGTAAAGTTACAACATTAGTACGGGATCTTTTTTTTTCTAAATGTATTTTAAGATAACTAAATCAAAGTATAATTTCAACTATCGATCATTCATAAAACATTTAAATAACTATAACTGAAATTAAAGATTAAATGTCACTCACGTGCCGAAGTACAGTTCAATCAAAAAGAATTTGAACTTTTAGACTAGAACCAAATAACACCAGATGTGGATTATTCCATATACATCTGCGATGCACGCAACAGGAAACATACGATTACGAGTGAATTTTTACGCTGGAATTATAAAAGATCTTCCGAACAAAATATTATCTAACCAAACCAAATCTCTATTAAGTATGTCCTATTATTTTCTTGTATTCTAAATCTCAAACTCAATTTTCATTTCAGTGACATTTATGGTATTTATGTTATTTATAATATTTATGATATTGCACTACGAAGAAAGCATTAATAAAATTTATCTAATTAAGTATACCAACTGTTTTAATGATGGGGGCTTCTATGTTCTTCGGTCTGCAGGAAACAACTAACTCGCTGAAGGTGGAATACAAAATAAAACCATCACCCAAAAGCTGTCAGGAACCACATTCAGACACCAAGATTAAACTAATTAAACCTTCTTGCGAACCGTATTGCAGACCATGTGCCTGGATACGATATTGACCTTTCTACGCTGCGGAGAGCAGCTTACCTTGTAACAATTTTATTTTTGGTTAATAAATTCCTTCATCAAAGTGCGAGAATAATAAAACACTTTTATTAAAATAATGGTAAAATACAGTTAACAACTAAGGTAATACGTTAGAGCGGCATCTTTATTTGGCATTCTATTTGTAGTTGAATATCTGTGTCTTCTACAGCCATTCGCAGGCGCGTTTCGGTTTGACAACCACCTCCTTGGGCCCTCCGGTCGCCCGAGCGAGTTTGATAATGAGTCGGCCATACGTGGAGGAAGAGATAATATGTACCAGAAACTTCAGGCCGGCAATTTGCGTATCAATTTTGATGAGTTAGGACACATTCTTGAATAGCGGTTGGTAACGTATAAAAGTTAGTATCTTGTTTAATTTGAGATTTAGCGCGACGAGACACATTGCTACAATTAACCATGCACTTTGAAATTAGAAAATTTGATCTATTTTAAGAAAACCGCTTTGTTACACGAACGACATGAACAATGCAACTTAGAAGATAGGAAATTCAATCCCTTTGTTAAAACCACTTTGTTTTACGACGTGTAAAATGCAACTTAGAAGATGGAAAGTTTAACCAATTTAAAGAAGACCACTTTGTGAAACAGCGTAAAGATGCTACTTTGGTAAGGCAGTGTGATTCAACATATTGCAGCAGCTAACGAATGTATTGTGACCGTATTTAATTCTACACCTGGAACAACTCCATGTGGTAGAAGCTGTCTAGGATGAGCTGGGTTCATACTACATGCAGTAAACATCGCATGATGTAACAAGTACCTCATCTAGGCGAGAAAAGCAGTTTTTGGTTCGTAGTTAGCTTTAAGTAATTTTTCGTGTTTCAAATTAGAAACACGCTAATTTGTTCTTATGTGTAAAAGCACGAATATGATATATGTTTCAACTATTGCTGAGCTGGAATTTCCAGTGTCAAAATTAAAAATTCACTAATTTGATGTTCGAAGAAACCGTTAGTTACAACAACAGGTGTTACTGACGTCACTTATTTTTCTGTAGTATACTACTAACAGATGCGTTCTTGAAAGCAAATGCTTCGAACAGCTCTAGCACATCTTATGTAAATAAGAGTATTTTTGTGATCATTTTTTTTGGAAACTAAAACTAGTACATTTAACTTAAAAAGGAAAACTTGATTAGTAACATTTTTAATGTAACCTGCCTGAACAGATCTGCACGGGTTGGAGTAACAAGTTTACAATATGCTGTAAAATGTTTGATTATGAATAATTTTGATAAACCTTAATTTAAAATTCACGAAGTAATTCAATTATTTATTAAATTTTGTTGCATTGCATTTTATTTTAAAAGAGATTTCTTTTTAGTAAATTATTGGTTCAAGATTAAAATTTTTTATTTTGATCAAATATGATCAAACCTAACCACAGAAAGCTAACATCTTTAAGAGTAGAATTTTGATGCCAACTTTATATAGAAAATACCTTTTTACTATTTCGTTATGTATATTTGCGGGACATAAATAGTGTTCCACCTTTTTTTATTAACCTAACTATTATAATTTCTTACAGGAACAGCGCCTTATTTTATTAAGACAGGTTTTTGTCATCGAAGGCGATCTTTCTTTCTATGGGTCTCCACTTCCGCCCTTAGAAGTATGCCATGCCATTATCGTGAATAAGTCTGGACTTGGTGGCGCCTATTTGTCTGAGATTAAGTTTGACATACAAACAGATTTCGACTTACCCCCCCATTTCTCATAGCTCTACCCAAGGAATAGACCCCTAGTTATGTCGGAAGACTTCGTTTCACTAGCGCCCAACGTCTAGAGTCAGATATAAATTAGAAAAATACGCTTCACTGGCGCCCATTCGAAAAATACGCATCAACCTGTTCAAGCGCTGATAGAAAAGTGACACGAAATGATAGACAGACGATTCGTATTATAAAAACTTAGACCTCTAAAGCGAAGGAGCGCATAATCTATTATATATTTTATGAATTATTTTAAGTGATCAGATATTTATAAATTATAATTTTATTTTATTGAAATATTATATTAAATTAATAAGGAAAGCGTAACTGAGTAAAAAAATTCGTTACAATACGATATTTTAATATAGACGAACTGATGTACAATCATCACCGATCTTATATATACCCTAAAATTAACTAGATGATTCATAGTCTGGTGTTTGCTCGAATGTTCTAGGCTTCTGTAGAAGTCAAAGAGTGTTCGCCCAGAATATTTTGAATATTTCTAGAATATATAAAGATATTCTACGAACATTCTTAGAATATTACAAGGTGGACGGCTTTTCATATTCTCAGAACATGCCAAGAATATTCATTTGAATATTCTTGGAATATATAAAGATATTTTGCAAATATTTTTAAAATATTACAATGTAACTACTTCGGTTATGCAACTGGCATGTTTGACGGGTTGCTTAATAGTTCGTAACGTTATGTTCAATATCTGCTTGCGTGGAAGCATTTGAAATACCCAAAAGCAAATGTATAAACGATCGACTGTTGCCGCAATGGCGTCTGTGGCTAGCCAAAACATGTAGGTACACAGTGCGGATGTGCGGAACACCAAACGCAACGCTTCTTCGGGTAAACCTAGGTTAGACTTATGCACACAGATAGTGAAAGATGTAGGCTGTGGGAATTTCAGAAAAATGTGCAGACTAACTCAGAATAGAAATCAATAAAGGTACTGGTCCAACCAATTCCAAGACGGTAAACCTTCTGATGAAAAAAAATAATTGTACTTACACTTTATGATTATTACAAATAACTACAGATATTGGTTTTGCAATATTCTCAACTAGCGTTAATTGTGCGAATAGATTTACTGGAAAACTATTATTTCGGCAGGTGTTTAAATGTTGGGGGATCCTTGGTCCCCGCAAGCTGCTTAACCCTCTTCACATACCCCTGGTTCTTGGTGAAATAGGGCATTTAACTAATAAACAACAGAAGGGGAACCAAGCTGTATCTAGGCTATGGGAACTTCAGGGAACGGTGTAGGCTAGCTTGGAATAGAAATAAGTGACGGTACGCGTTCAACCAGTTTCAAAATGAAAAACCTAATAACGAAAAAAATAATTGCACTTAAATCTGATGATTATTATAAACAATTACAGGTGTTGGTTTTGAAATATTTTCAACTAATGTTGATTGACAAAAGGATTTACTGGAAAACTATTAATTAGGCAAATGTTCAAATGGGATCTTTGTAGCCGCAGACTACTTCACCCCATCACATACTACTGAATATCGGGGAAATAGGGTATATATTTATAAACAGTAGAAGGGGAACCGAACTGCATCTAACAAGAAAGAGCAGCGACTATGTTCAAAAACAAGAAACAGAAACAAGGAGCTAATTGTTGAACGCATATGTGTGGAGCACAGCACAGTACGTCTATGAAATAGGGACAATAAGAGAAGCAGACAAAAAAGCGGTAGCAGTCTTTTGGAAGAATGTTGTGCTTCAGATGTATGAGGATGATAGCATGGACAGGCAAAGTTAATAACAAAGAGGTTATAAAAATAGTAGTGGAATAAAGATATCTGTGGAAAAAAAAATAGGAGAAATAGAAGGGCACGATATACGAGGTGTTACTACTAAATAACGGTGCTACAGAAGAAGTGCGCATGCAGCAAACTGCAGCGACCGATAGATGTTTATCGTAAAGCCTACTCTTTCGAATGCAGTGCCTCTTGCTTCTGTAAAAAAATTAGTATAGCCGCCCGTTCGCATTAAAGTTGTGTTTTTGTTTTGTCCGAAAAATGTTAAGTGTAACAATAGAGCAACGAATTGTTGTGAAATTTCACATGAAACTTGGAAAAATCGCTACTGAAACTTATAATTTATTGAAAGAAGTGTATGGCAATGAATGTTTATCGCGTGCACGTGTTTTGACTGGTTTAAGCGTTTTCAAGATGGCCGAGAAGACGTTTAAGATGATTCACGCCCGGATCGCCCTTGTACGACAAAAACGTTGACAACATCGAAAAAATCGTTAATGTGATTCGATCTGACCGTCGGTAAAGAGTATCTCAGTCGCATTGTGTTTGGTGGCGTTACATCTGAACTAAAAGTTCATAATCGTTATACCATTACTGTTTCTTCACATAACGAATCTATTTGGTATTCATTTGCGGCTATGGATCAATCATTAATATGTGGTGCTGTTCCACGTTTACATAATGATTCATTACTGAATGAACTTCGCAGTCATAATATGACTTTCAGATGTTGGGGAAGACCATCCACAAATTGAGTTGCTAATTGGTGCAGATGTTGCTGGTAATTTTTTAACCGGAAGGATTTTTAAATTAGAAAGTGGACCGGTAGCCGTTAAAACAAAATTAGGCTGGACAATTATGGGCAAAGTGCCTGCTGTTGATCCATGGGAGAATGCGGCCTTAATGGTTGTTTCTTGGTGCGTTAATAGCGCAACCATTACAGATTTGTAGGATATAGAGATTATAGGCATTCGTGATCCTGTGGAAAAGAAAACGAGAGATGAACTTCATGAAACTAGTTTAGCCAACTTTAGTAAAAGTGTAACCAGAGATCTAGAAGGACGTTACGAAGTATGTATGCCGTGGTTGGAAGATCATTTAGTTTTACCGAGCAATAGAGGTATTGCAGAAAAAAGATTATTTTCAATGTCGAAAAGACTTCAGGGTACGGGCATCTTGTTGCAGGCGAAAAAGCTACTAAGTCTCTATTTTCCAGTAAAATTATAAAATGGGGGCGGCCTGTAAAACAAAAATTAAAGGGAGGTCACCGGCACTAGCTAGCGGGAGGTCGTGGATCATATAAAGGGTTAAAATTTTGCAGAAAGGGTTAAATTAATTTATAATATACCACCTTTCATAAATATTGTGGCTGAATGACAATTACCAAGGGCGCCAGACAAGTCGAAAATGTCCAAATGTTCGTGCAAAACCTTGAGAGACTTGTCATCCCAAGGAGGACAATTGTTCTTTTTAATCAATTCCTAACTTTTTTACTACTTATGCAACTTCCATGATAAAAAAATAATAAAAAAACTATTGACTTAATCAACGACAAACAAAACTATTTAATTAACAGAGCAATAAACGTGAACCTCTTATATTCATTGATTTTAATTTAGAAATTTAATTGAATAGGTGAATATGGAATTATGAACATTTTGCGTACATAAGTAATTCCCAAATACTTGTATATGAAAGAAAACTTATACTATAAATTTTACACTAAATTAATCCTACGGTTTATGGCCAAAACATCCTAACAAATAAATTAACTAAAACTTGGTCATGCTACTTAACTATAAAAACTTACTTACTAAAAATTGTCCATTGTTTGATGGCTTGCCTTCAAACGTAAAGCAGCTCTTAAGTTGGGGGAGAGAATCTCGCTCGTTGCTCTTGTTGTTTGTAATTTTTAAATAATAGAATGGCACACGAACCCGGCAGGATCTTATTGACAATATCACTTAACTTGTGCGTCACACGCCTACAAGCTTATTATTATTACTTTATACCACTATAATTCCGCAAACATACGGGCGTAACCCTCGCGAACTGGAAGAGTTAATTACTCCTTTCCAATTTCACTATCTCGATACTAAGTGCAATATCATATCTGTGATGCCGGAGAACGCTACCCGCGAACTTCTGTGGCTACGTTTCTACCTCTTGACCACGGACAGCCCCATAGGAAAAATCTCTCTCTTTTGGCTAAAGCCTTAAGCTATATAGATTAATTCCTACTCTAACCATTATTTACGTCATATTTCTGTTATCCAATGACTTAACAGAACCTCCCCAAAAACAAGATTTTAGAAACCAAATCCAACCCCTTTTAAGATGAGGGTCACAGAAGCAATTATTTTTCTAAGGGTTTGAATATATTGTATCTTCTCGAAATTTTAATTATTTAATTGTGGACCATACCTATGGCGACAGTTGTCTGCCATTAACAAAAGACCGATTAGCCCACTTGAGTCGAAATGGATTTTAAATACAATGGATGTCTCCAGACTACTTAGAATTACTTGCAATCTTGGAACAAATCAAATTGGAAATAGCTTTCGCTATTTATAATGTTTCGTTTTTTATAACACGCTGTCAATCAAAAAAATTATTAAGAAAATTAAGCTTTTCAACAGAAAATTGCTTTTTTTATTTACGTTAAAAGGTATTATTCATTTAATTTTATCAGATTCTTCAATCTGTAACCGACCTAAGCTTGAAAAGGGTTATTGTATTTGATTTACAAGGGTAGAGCTTTAAATTGTGATGACCTGCCGCTGGAATTTCTAATAGATTAGCCTTAAGTATTTGTAAACCTGGTCTTTTATGAGGGATGCTAACTAAAATATGAAAATAATTTATTATTGAATTCTTCTTTATAAGTTGTGCAAGTTAATGAATTTTAATTAAGTAATTAATCTGTTTATTCGTTAACATTACAAAATAATGTACAATCTCTTAAGCATATAGTCACATATTTGATGAATGTGAGCCGATGGTATTTTTGAAAAAGTACCCACTGAAGATAATGTTAGTTCCTTGCACTATTTGTCTCATACAGCAGTAATATAAGCTTGTAGCCAGAACACTAAGATTAGACCGGTATTCGACGCCTCAGCTCATGAAAAGGGCTCGCCATCTCTTAATGACTGTCTTGAGTAAGGACCTAATTTGATAGAAGTTATACCAGACGTGCTAATTAAGTTTCGGTTACATCAGTATGGAGTTACTGCAGATATTCAGAAAGCTAATCTGCAAATTAGACTGGCGCTTGAGGATCGAGATTTTGTTCAACTTTTGTGGTGGAAAAATTATAACATGGAAAAAATAATTTAATACCGTCACAAACGTGTCGCTTTCGGTGTGACATGTAGTCCTTTTTTACTTGGAGCATGTATTATTCACCATTTAAATTCTGTTTCTCGGTTGAAATCTACATTTTATGTGGATAACTGTGTAACAAGTTTTGAAACAATAAGCGATTTAAATAAGTTTATGTATGAAGCCTCCCAAATCATGGGTGGGAGCATACACATATACCTACTGATGCTACTATTTGCACTACAGAGGATTCTTCTGTTGATTTGTTAGGTATTAATTGGGATTAGAATGAAGACTTGCTATGCTGTAATGTAACTGAAAGTATGAGAGATGTAACTACAATCACTAAACGTACCATGTTGTCGATTAGTCATAAACTGTACTACCCTATAGGATTTACTTGTCCAATTACTCTGATACCAAAATTGTTATTAAAAGAAACTTGGAATCTGAAAATTGAGTGGAATGCAGAACTTCCACTTCACATGTGTGAGAGATTCTTAAAATGGTTAAAAGAGTTATTCATTTTACCCAATATAAAAATACATAGATAGTTAGCTAGTAGCCATTCCTGTGGAGGCTGTACTAGGCCGCCCCTATAATAAGAGGGAGAAGTATCCGTAATGTTTAAGTGGTCCGATAGGTAACGGGGAGCCGAAGTGAAGCGCGCGAGGGAGCACGTCACGTTATTCTAGCGCGTGTCGGGTGTTTTAGAATTTATAGTTTAATTGGTGAACTTTGCGTTGAAATTAAATTATAAAGTGATCCGTAAGAGTGTGGCAATGATAGGATGTTAATGTGGATCAGTTGGATTGTACTTTACAGATAAGTTATAGTGTAGTATTATTTTTTTGTTTGTTTTTTAATGACAACGCCGCTGGCCGCATTGTAGTTACGGTGCATGCTGTGAATTTTCATTTAGCTGTGTTTGTTTTCTATGTAGTAATATTGGTTACAAGTCATTAAACTACATAAATCCATCTACGAGTTATTATTAAATATCCACAGGTTGTAACAGGTAAAACTAAAAGAATCACGAAAATACCGCAGGAGAGGGGTTGCCGCTAGTCTGGGCCGACATTTACAAGGGCAGCCACTCGTTTCCACGCCTCCGGGAATGTCTGATCTTTCTGAGAGTGCTTAGTGCAAAGCACATGGATCTTACATGTGTCCTAGATGCAACCCAGAAAGCGTATTCAGCTTGTATCTTTCTACGGATTGAAAATGCTTCCGGAACGTACGTGCATTTTGTGCAAGCGAAATCTCGCGTTTCTCCAATGAAAAAGGAAACTATACCCCGTTTAGAGTTATTTGCATGTTGTATCGCTACACGCTTAATGGAAAGCGTGAAGAAAGTTTTAAATGCAGAATCAATTCGTGTTTTCTATTGGTCGGATTCGATGGACGCATTGTACTGGATTAAAACAGATGATCGAAGGGGTATTTTTTATCTCAAATCGAGTAAAAGAAATTCGATCAGTAAGTTGTCCAGATCAATGGTATCATGTACCAGGCGATATGAACCTTGCCGATTTACCATCCAGAGGTTGTACTCTTCGACAGTTATTAGTATCGCGATGATAGAAGGGTCCTAAATGGCTTTATCAACATGAAAAACGTTGGCCTGTTACACTTATACAATGTAACTATGAAGTGGTAAACCGCAAGAAGAAAAAGAGTGTCACCTTGTTGACAGTTAGTCCTAAATCACAGTTTTCAAACGATATATGTCGACATGTTTCTCGATTCTCTTGTCTAGTTGGAATGATTGCCAGGATGTATCGATTTACTTGGTTAATCAGTAAATCAAGAACGTTAATTTTTGGTAATTCATTGAGAGTAGACGAAGTTGATTATGCTGAGAATAAACTTTGGTTGCTTGTACAAAGAAAAACGTTTGTTAATGAGTATCATAAAACGTTGAAGAAATTTTGTGTGTTTAAAGATAAAGACGGTTTCGTACGTCTAAAAATTAAATTACTACAATAAGACGATGCCTTCCATTTTAAATGTACAATACTAAAGGGCTAGTTTATAAGATACTAGTTTATTCATCAACATAATAATATTATATAAATAAATAACAAATAAATACTGACTAGCTTTACAAAATTCGTATAGTATTAGAACGTGAATTATACTTTACTAATCTATCATGTAATATGAGACAGTAACAAAATGTATTTGCAGGAACATTTTTATTTGTTTCAAATTCCAACCTAATGTTAACAGTACCAAATTTAAGTGCTTCGTTTTGTATAGAACAATCTATCACAGCAAGTGGCGCTACATTTCTAAATTCTTCAGGGTTGAACAAAGGATCATTTTCCTTTTCGTAGTGCGATTGCTAAAACTGTGCATACATTTTATATAAAGATGCAGTCTGATTAATATCAAAATTTAAATTTAGATTATCATATGGATATATCTCCTAATTTAGATACAGTTTAATGTTTGTTAAGTTCCAGTGATCAAATCGACTATAATCACTTTGATTTTTATTTTTTCGGTTTGTTTGAAATCCAACAACAACAAAGCGAGGTTTTTCTAACTGTGTGGCTGTTTTATATTCCATGTATGACGTTGCATTTGTTGCAGAAGCTGATTTTCATGCAACTCCCAACCTCTAAAAGGAATATGCAATTCCTGGTTTTGTGCTACGCATTCAACTAGTTTTATTCTTTGAACATCTTCGACAGAGATGTGTGAAATTTTCCAAACAACTTTGTTTAAAACTATTTTTACCTCTTCGTCTGCTTTACTATTAATTATGGCATTCGTGTCAAAACTGAATCGAATTAGATCTAGTTCTTGACGCAAGTTTAATATAATTTTTTTAAAATCGTATCATAATCCCAAAATGAGAGGCAATTTATTGCAACATTAAAATTTCCATTAGCATCAACTTTTTGAGAATCGTCTAGCGGAACTAACCAGCATTTTGAAGATGTTTGCTTTGGTTAGCATTATAAGAAACATTCCCCTTCATAATGGATGTTAGCCCCGGATTTCGAACTCGATCTATTATAACGCCTCCAATTTCATATCTAATTTCATCAAATAGTAGTAAAACACCATTGTTTGCAAACTTTGCTGTTGGAGAAGGTGTTCCGTCAATTTTAACTAACTTTCCTTCCACATACAACAAGCTTTTAAATGTAAAGTGTATACGTCCTGTTGTTGAAACAGAATATTTATTGCTACATTGACTTTACAGAAAAACGTTTCCATAAAGAGACTTCATAGATTCTTCATATAATGTAACGTCTTTTTGTTCTATTGTACTGAAAACACCACTGAAACGTTATTTCTTCTACATTAAGGCGCTAGTGAACAAAAATCTTTCGACATAGCTAGGGGTCTATTCCTGGGTAGAGCAATAAGAAGTGGGGGGAGGTAAGTCAAATTCTGTTTGCAAACCAAAGCCAAGCTAAATCAAATAGGCACCACCATGTCCTGAGATAATTACCATACAAAGCACAGTTCTAAGGGCGGACGTGGAAACCCAAAGATAAAATGATCGCCTTCGTTAACAAAAACCTGTCTTATCTAAATAAGACGCAGCTCCTGTAAGAAATTGCAAAGATTAAATAAATAAAAACAGTAGAACACCATTTGTGTCCTATAAAAGTATAAAAAAAAAATAAAAAAATGTATATCCAATATGATATTGGCACCAAATTATTACTCAAAAAATTTTACCTTTGTGTAATTAGATTTGATCGCATTTGACTAAAATAAAAGCCTCAAATTTGAACTAATTGTTTACTAAAAAAACTCTTTTAAAATATCGGAACTTTTTAACAAGAAAAAAAATTTGTCATTAACAACTACATCAAAGTTAAAGTTTTGACTTTTTTTCAACAACCAACTATACTTTAAACATGAACCTGCTATAAATATTTGAGTGAAAATAATTTGTAAGCATAATACACTGAATTACGTTCTAACCTGGGCAGATCTTTTCAGGTGGATTACAATTTCTAGCATCTTACATAACGTGGATTTGAACTTTCATATTTAGATTTAATAATTTGTATGTAGATAAAAGCTAATCACAAAAATAGGAATGTTTGGTTTAAATTCCATGACCGCTGCACAAAGCATCTGCTTTTATGACAACATCTGTCAATTGTTCAACACAAAAAACATGACGTTGAAAACATACGTTGAAATTATCGAAGGTTCAAATGGAACAAAGCTTGTAATTATAGAAACCTAATCTGACAAAATTTTGTTCTACGGCTTATAAAACCAGTTCAACAATAATTGAAAATTACACAATTTACATGTTGTAAACATAATAGCAACTTTACGTGCTTTAACCTTCAAAACACATGCATGAAATATCTTACAACTAATAACGAACCCAACTGCTTTTGTTGCTCCACGATAAATCGAGATGGAAATTTACGTTCTTTAAACAAAGTTACCAGACATTTCTAACTAGATACGACTGCATCCAAACTAACGTCCATAATTTCTTAGTAGACAAATTTCTTATCGACAGTTCCTAAATAACGGTAATTCTAAATCTTTGGATCCTACATGACGCGCTAAATAAATTAATTCAAATTAAATTAGTTCGTAAAATATATACTTTACCAACCGTTAGTAGAAGATATATTAATAGTTAGTAATTGATGCGAAGGTCGCCAGCCTCTAGCCGAGAATACATGTTTATAAAGCTGTTGCCAGCGGCCGACTAACTTGACGAAACAAGAACCGAGTGGTCGCGACGTTAGAGGCGTGGAATACGAAAGAAACAACTAGAGATGCGCTTGGAAATAACTTTATGTGACACAGATATATTAATATAAGTAGATCAATAAGGAATAATGCACGCTTAGCGCATTATCCTCGTAATTCAATGCGGATAATTACTACTGAAATTAAACATGTTACAATAAGCCTCGATGTAATAGTGCAAATGTGCAAATACTATTTACACAACTCATCGCCTGCAGTTAAGCCTATTCGTGAAACAACTACCCGTTCTTTTAACAGATACGCCTGAAAAATAAACTTCATTAAAATGGAGATCCTAAGAACTTGGTTATGCCGTTTCGTGGTAATGTGAAGGACTTATAGTTACCGGGTGTAGAATTATTGGATCACGCACAATAGGGATTTCCATGTTAAATTCTTAATGTTCAAATATTGGTTCCCCAAATACCAAATCCAACCATATCACTACTTTTCTTTTTAACAAGGGTTAAATTTACTACTATTTTAACAAAAATAGGTTATGACTTGTAATTGTTGAAACACTGTTAATGTTTTCACTGCAAATTTAAACTTATTTTAAGTATAGTTTTGCGTTTAGACAATGCATACTAATACCGAAAATGTATTTCCCTTTCTTAAAACTACTTTAAATACGTTTCAATTTGTGATTGAAACACTACCAGTGTTTCAATAAGTTCAAGTCATAACCTATTTTTGCAAAAATAGTAATCAATTTAACCCTTGTAGAAAAATAAGTGATGATATGGTTAGATTTGATATTTGGGGACCCAATATTTGAACATTAAGAATTTAACATAGAAATTCTTATGGTGTATGATCCAATACTACACTATGTATAGGAACAGTTTGCTTTTAAAAAAAATAGAATGCCGTTTTTCTGGTTGTAACTAAGTACACAATTTTTAGAATCAGTATTAAAAAACAATACTGTGTGGTTATCCGAATTAACGTTGAAAGAATTTTTCTGTTGTGTAATTGAAGTACTTGACTACAAAAAATCACACACCACAAGCGTTTTCTAGTTCAACGAAGGTCCAGTCTAGTACATTGAACTTCCATTGGGTATTTTATGCATGCATTTGCATTTCCCTAGTTACGTACTGAAACCAACGCTAATTTCAGCCACAAAAAAATTAGAGCATTTATAAGAAATATTAAATAACTCATAGCACGTTTAATATTAAACTCAGATTAAAAGTCAAAAATTGTTTTGCACCGTTTTGTAAACTGAGATTAAATCAGTAAAATAAAACCTAGATTAGTTAAAGGTTGTTTAAAGTAAATACGGTGCAAGTGGCCCTTAATAACTAATACATTAATATTGAATAAGTTTTAGATTATTGGGGATATTTTAAATTGCAGTGAATTGAAACTTTTTTCTGCGTTGTCCTAGGCGAATAAAATTTACTGAGAATCTAGAATATTTCAATTTACTTTTAAGTAAAACTAAAAAAAATTGACTTTTAAACATTTAATTGCCTTTACATCCAAAGCAGTTTGTATTTTATTTTTGATAACAACAGAGTTCATTACATGAGTCACGCATCGTCAGGAATTTTTTCATTGTCAAGGTGCTGCAATATAGCTTACACGAACGGGTTGTTTATATATAGAAAACTTGTGGTTTCTCAATTGACAACATTAATTTGGAATTCTTAATGAATAGCATTTTTAAAAAAATTTTAAACATGGTATAATAATTTATAACTAAGGTACGAAATCATGCAATAATTATTTTCTGAAATTAATGTGTTTAAAATCTATGGGAAACCAGTAACCAGCTAATTTTAGATTGCGTTGATCAATTATAATTGCTTTCAGTCCCATTCGTGCTGACTGGGTTCAATCGTTTTTTTCTGCAGACAGCATTATTTTTCTTGGTGACTACGTCTATTTATTTTTCTGCAAATGTTCGCATTAAATTCTTTGATGACTGGGTTTATTTATTTTTGCAGTCATCAGCGTTAAATTTCTTGCCGAGTGGTTTATTTATTATTCTGCGCATGTTAGAATAAATTTCTTGCTGGTTAAGATTAATTATTTTTCTGCGGATGACCGCGTTAAATTTTTTGTTGACTGGGTTTATTCATTTTTGCAGACATCAACAATAAATTTCTTGCTGCCTGGGTTTATTTATTTTTCTGCAAACGTCCGCATTAAATTTCTTGATGAATAGGTTTATTCATCTTTGCAGACATCAGCATTACATTTCTTGCCGAGTGGGTTTATTTATTATTCTACGGATGTCAGCATTAAATTTCTTGCTGATTAGGTTTATTTATTTTTCTGCGGACGTCCGCATTAAATTTTTGTTGGCTGGGTTTATTCATTTTTGCAGACATCGAATATAAATTTCTTGCTGCCTGGGTTTATTTATTTTTCTGCGAACGTCCGCATTAAATTTTTTGTTGACTGGGTTTATTCATTTTTGCAGACATCAACGTTAAATTTCTTGCTGCCTTTTATTTTTATTCAAACGTTCGCATTAAATTTCTTGATGACTAGGTTTATTCATCTTTGCAGGCATCAGCATTACATCTCTTGCCGAGTGAGTTTATTTATTATTCTGCGGATGTCAGCATTAAATTTCTTGCTGATTAGGTTTATTTATTTTTCTGCGGACGTCCGCATTAAATTTTTTGTTGACTGGGTTTATTTATGTTTGCAGACATCAACATTAAATTTCTTGCTGCCTGGGTTTATTTACTTTTCTGCAAACATCCGCATTAAATTTTTAGATGACTAGGTTTATTCATCTTTGCAGACATCAGCATTACATTTCTTGCCAAGTGGGTTCATTTATTATTCTGCGGATGTCAGCATTAAATTTCTTGCTGATAAGGTTTATTTATTTTTCTGCGCACGTCCGCATTAAATTTTTGTTGGCTGGGTTTATTCATTTTTGCAGACATCGAAATTAAATTTCTTGCTGCCTGGGTTTATTTATTTTTCTGCGAACGTCCGCATTAAATTTTTTGTTGACTGGGTTTATTCATTTTTGCAGACATCAACGTTAAATTTCTTGCTGCCTTTTATTTTTATTCAAACGTTCGCATTAAATTTCTTGATGACTAGGTTTATTCATCTTTGCAGACATCAGCATTACATTTCTTGCCGAGTGAGTTTATTTATTATTCTACGGATGTCAGCATTAAATTTCTTGCTGATTAAGTTTATTTATTTTTCTGGGGACGTCCGCATTAAATTTTTTGTTGGCTGGGTTTATTCATTTTTGCAGACATCAAAATTAAATTTCTTGCTGCCTGGGTTTATTTATTTTTCTGCGAACGTCCGCATTACATTTTTTGTTGACTGGGTTTATTTATTTTTGCAGACATCAACGTTAAATTTCTTGCTGCCTGGGTTTATTTATTTTTATTCAAACGTTCGCATTAAATTTCTTGATGACTAGGTTTATTCATCTTTGCAGGCATCAGCATTACATCTCTTGCCGAGTGAGTTTATTTATTATTCTGCAGATGTCAGCATTAAATTTCTTGCTGATTAGGTTTATTTATTTTTCTGCGGACGTCCGCATTAAATTTTTTGTTGACTGGGTTTATTTATGTTTGCAGACATCAACATTAAATTTCTTGCTGCCTGGGTTTATTTACTTTTCTGCAAACATCCGCATTAAATTTTTAGATGACTAGGTTTATTCATCTTTGCAGACATCAGCATTACATTTCTTGCCAAGTGGGTTCATTTATTATTCTGCGGATGTCAGCATTAAATTTCTTGCTGATAAGGTTTATTTATTTTTCTGCGCACGTCCGCATTAAATTTTTGTTGGCTGGGTTTATTCATTTTTGCAGACATCGAAATTAAATTTCTTGCTGCCTGGGTTTATTTATTTTTCTGCGAACGTCCGCATTAAATTTTTTGTTGACTGGGTTTATTCATTTTTGCAGACATCAACGTTAAATTTCTTGCTGCCTTTTATTTTTATTCAAACGTTCGCATTAAATTTCTTGATGACTAGGTTTATTCATCTTTGCAGACATCAGCATTACATTTCTTGCCGAGTGAGTTTATTTATTATTCTACGGATGTCAGCATTAAATTTCTTGCTGATTAGGTTTATTTATTTTTCTGGGGACGTCCGCATTAAATTTTTTGTTGGCTGGGTTTATTCATTTTTGCAGACATCAAAATTAAATTTCTTGCTGCCTGGGTTTATTTATTTTTCTGCGAACGTCCGCATTACATTTTTTGTTGACTGGGTTTATTTATTTTGCAGACATCAACGTTAAATTTCTTGCTGCCTGGGTTTATTTATTTTTATTCAAACGTTCGCATTAAATTTCTTGATGACTAGGTTTATTCATCTTTGCAGGCATCAGCATTACATCTCTTGCCGAGTGAGTTTATTTATTATTCTGCGGATGTCAGCATTAAATTTCTTGCTGATTAGGTTTATTTATTTTTCTGCGGACGTCCGCATTAAATTTTTTGTTGACTGGGTTTATTTATGTTTGCAGACATCAACATTAAATTTCTTGCTGCCTGGGTTTATTTACTTTTCTGCAAACATCCGCATTAAATTTTTAGATGACTAGGTTTATTCATCTTTGCAGACATCAGCATTACATTTCTTGCCAAGTGGGTTTATTTATTATTCTGCGGATGTCAGCATTAAATTTCTTGTTGATAAGGTTTATTTATTTTTCTGCGCACGTCCGCATTAAATTTTTTGTTGACTGGGTTTATTCATTTTTGCAGACATCAACATTAAATTTCTTGCTGCCTGTGTTTATTTATTTTTCTGCGAACGTCTGCATTAAATTTCTTGGTGACTAGGTTTATTCATTTTTGCAGACATCAACATTAAATTTCTTGCTGATTACGTTTATTTATGATTTTGCGGACGTCAGCATTCAATTTCTTAATGACTGGGTTTATTTATTTTTGCAGACATCAGCATTAAATTTCTTCCTGACTACGTTTATTTATTTTTCTGCGGACATCAGCATTAAATTTATCAGGACTGGGTTTATTAAATTTTCTGCAGATTTGATATTTCTACAATTGTTATCTAGACAATACCTTAGCATTAAAATTCTTGCTGACATGGGTTGAATTTCTTGCTGTTCTTGTTCTTTAATAATTTTATATACTCAAGATGTGTGTGTGTGTGTGTGTGTGTGTGTGTGATATCGCTTAATCTTTTTTTGTCAAGTTGTAGTTGTTTTCTGTAAAACAAGTCAAAAATGAAAAATTTAATTTTCTCAATGCATTTACTTGATCTAATCTTTACCTGAAGAACAACCAGAGACGACCGCGCATCAAAGATGAAGATGACAGCCCTCACAGAACCGATAAGGTAATATTTTACCGTTCAGAGTTGAAGTGAGTTAGAACTGTTCTTTAAATTTGGAATGCTTGCTCATTTGAATAACGAAGATATAAACAACTTAGGTGAATTATAATATCGTTATTCTAGAGTACATAACATTATATTTTATAATTGTATATATTTTATAAATTACAATAGAGAAAAATACATTGTGTTTTCATTTCACATTACTCGCGATTTAATAATTATGACTTGTTATTCTTTAAAAGCGAGAATGAAAAATTAATGCAATATGTCTCTGTCTGTATTTGACAAATTTCGAGATATCTGTACAATTTGTTAAATATTTGGAAACCAGTAAATTACTCATAGCATATATTTCAATAGATATATTTCTAGTTTTAAAGTTGGAGCATTTCATAAATTTCCCAGTTTATAACTCTTGCAGAAAACTGAGTTCGCGATTTAATAACTACGACTTGTTATTTTTTAAATGCAAAAATGAAAAATTGATGTAATCAGTCTGTCTGTCTTTGGCAAATTTCGAGATATCTGAACATTGGGAAACCAGTAAATAATTCATAGCATATAATTCAATAGATTTATTTCTAGTTTTGAAGTTGGAGCATTTCATAAATTTCTCAGTTTATATTTCTTGCAGATAACTGAGTTCGCGATTTAATAACTACGACTTGTTATTCTTTAAAAGTGAGAATGATGCAAACAGTCTGTCTGTCTGCCTGTCTTTGGCAAATTTTGAGATATCTGTCTGTCTGTCTGTCTTTGGCAAATTTCGAGATATCTGTGCAATTTGTTAAATGTTGGGAAACCAGTTAATCTTAAATTACGTTGATCAAGTATAATTGCTTTCAGAGTTGAGAGTCCCATTCGTGCTGACTGGGTTCAATCGTTTTTCTGCAGACATCAGCATTAAATTTCTGCGGATGTCAGCATGCAGGTTCAAGTCGACTGGCCTACTTTGGGTTCATAATCGCATAGACTTTGGGACCAAAGTATCACACTCTCAGTTGGATGATCTACTTTGGGTCTATAGTCGCATTGACTTTGGAACCAAAGTATTACACTTTTTTAGTTGAATGACCTACTTTTGGTCCATAGTTACGTTGTTTTAGTCGATTTACCTACGTTGGGTCCACAGTAACATTGACTTTGGGACCAGTTTGACCTACTAACCCACTTTGGGGCCATAGTCGCATAGACCTTGGGACTAAAGTATTACACTCTTTTAGTTGAATGATCTATTTTTGGCCCATAATCACGTTGTTCTTAGTCGATTGACCTACATTGGCTCCATAGTAACATTGACTTTGGGACCAGTTTAACCTACTGACCTACTTTTGGCCCATAGCCACATTGACTTTGGGACCAGTTGACCTACTTAAGTACTTTGGTTCCATAGTCGCATAGTTTTACTACTGGCTACAGTTGGTGAAAAAAAGAAGAGTGTTGGAACAGCATTGCATTTCAATTTTTTCTTGTCATTAGTTTGATGTATTTCTTTCATTTCAGCATAGAAGTGAACCTAAAAACCTTAAATATTAGAGTCTGATTAGGGTTATGCCGTTTAAACACTTAGTCATTATTACACGTCAACGATTTGTCTAAATATTTAAACAAAAAAATATTTAAAAATTCTAAAAATCCCACCAACAGAACATAATATATACGTAGGGAACAACGTAACAAATAAAGTGCTGAGTGTTTCCATTTATTATTGTACAACCGATGATTGAAAATAAAGCCATTATTATTATTATTATTATTGTATGGTATGAATTTAACAAAATTCTTTTCAGGTCGGTAAGAAGATTGGGAATCTTTTTGATTAATGATTCAGTAGAAATTGATTAAATAAATATCTTTTTGTATTTTTGGAAAACAAGTAGTAGTCGTAAAATTGTTACGTTCAAAACCCTACAAACAATTTTTCCCACATATATTTTTTAAATGCCTTAAAATTCCTTAACAAGCTCGACTTCCTGCCATTTGAATTAGTATTATTTAATAAAATTTCTCAATTAATTACTCTGTATAAAAGTTTGCTTTATAAAATCAAACAGCTGCTTAGGAAACTTTACGTTACAAAGTAGTTGTAATAAATTCTAGCACCTGCAGTGATTACATTTCAAGTAAAAGCTGCATGTAAATGTGCAGCTTTCTTCTAAAAGTTAAGACCGCTTACCACCTGCCTACATCTGCTTACAATGGACTTGTTATCTGGTATTCTGCAGCTGTTAAGATGTTACAAAGTAACAAAAGTGTCCTCCTTTGTTTAAAACGATGCACAAATTATATATATATATATATATATATATATATATATATATTATTCTATAAATTAAAAATTAATTAATCAATGGTTATGTTGGAGTCCGCTTTACTGTTTCTTTTGTCTTTCTGAACTTATGCCTCAATTTAAAAGTACTTAATATTTGATTAATTTAAGTTAGGGTGTTTAATTTTAATATTATATTATTTCTGAGGAGGTGTACTTCACAAAGCAGCATGTACATATAATTTAAGTATATTTCTTTTTCTAGATTTACTGTATAGTTTGTTTTATTTTCTTTTCTATGTACTTAAGGTGAAGCATTAAGTAGGTATTTAGATCATAAGATGTTATATTTGCTTACCAATTTTTATGTGTTATGACACAATCACGATTACTCAACTTATTTATTTTATTGCTTTGTAAATAATCTTCCAAGATGCGATGTTATCAATAGAGTATCTCAGAGGTTTCCAATGTGTTTTTTCTATTTTACCCACGCCCCTCTCCGACGTTTTTGAGCTAGCCCAATTCTACCATTCTATCCCCGTTCTGTTGCGGTATTCGGCTTAAACATTTCTTTACTTACTTTTACTGTTTTTTTTTGTGTTTGCGCGGAATACCGTAACAAAATGCATTGTCGCTTGTCAACTAAATCAAAGCATTTTATGGCATGCGTATATTTAAGGAATGTTCAGCAGCTGACATTATTTCACACATGAACATCAAGTTTAAATGACATTGAACCGAGTAAATGATTTTACAACACAAAAAGATTACTTTAAATCATAAAGATAATTTCTAAAAAGTAGAAAGGTTAAACATCACCATTTTTAACTGATGCAACTTGGTTAGTTTTTTATTTTAACGGCTTGATATACGTAGCAGATGCTCTTTTTATATATGATACAATTCCAAAAATAACCAACGAAATTTGTCCAAACAAATTTAAATAACGATATTCTTACCCTACATAAATGTATTTCAAATTCCATTACCACACAGTATTTTTAAACTAAAACGAAACTACAACTTGAATATTATGCATCAAAAAATCCAAACGAACATTTTCTAATCAATTAGGGACGCCATGTCTAAAACATATATTTGTTGTTCCACATAAACCAAACTTGATTCCTATATCTCAATAACTAGCACGTTGTAAAATTTTAGGGAGCTACATGAAGCTTAGTCAAATTTATCACCAGGCTATTAGCAGATTGCGAGCCCAACAAAATTCACGATCAATACAAACGATTTGGTGGGATCCCGCAAAATTCTTCGTTCCACGATCAGATCGCTTATCAATGCGCGGTCACAAAGCAGACATATAAATAATAACTAGAACTGCATGATAAATAAATATATGCAATTTTTTGCCTGAATATATAGCAACCAATGATGCATATCAACATGACTTGAGTTTATTAATTGAATAGAATATTCGAATCTTGATGTCATAATGCAATTAATTAAATGATTTTTTTTCTAAAATATGGCAAAATAAATTTGTCGACATTTCTAAATGTTAGAATACATATTTCTTTTAAATTAAAGTCCATAGTAATGACACTGCATGTAACCTTACCTATCAAAACTACATCCAAGTGTGGCACTTAATCACAAAAACAAATAATATCTCCATATTGAACCTACAAAAAAATGATTTGTTTAAAGATAAGAATCGCTATGGCTAATAATTACTCTAAAGTTAATTATAGGTTATTATTAATAATTCGAATAATTTACTAAATTCCCAGTGAACAGTTATTCTGCTTAAAATCGCAATAATGTATGAAATTTATCACTTGAGTTTTAATTAATAATCCTTTACATATTAATGAATAATTTTAAATGGCATGGGGAAAGTAATTCTAGCATAGGGAACGAAAATCAATATATAAATTGTAGGTTATTTTGCAAAAAAAAAAATCCCGTGACCGGTTTCACTGTTTTTGCAGATCATCAGACGGACACATCTCTTTTTGCAAAACAACCATATTCTAAAATAATACACAAATTAAAATGTATTTATAGTGCAAATGTTTCTCATACGCCGTCTATACTGGAGAATAAGCAACTAACTATCGAAAACTGTTTCCAGTCTCCGGCGTGATAGTGTATATGGCATTGCCAGACAAAATTTAAATAGCTAATCAAAAGACAAGGTAAAAATTATATAAACAAGAGTTTTCTTTATTTAACTTAACATATTGATTAAATAACTCAATATTCTAAAAAAATTAACTTTTTATTTTGTCATAACATATAAATGTAAACATCCTTGATATTAAGCAAAACAGTTATACTTCACCATCATGTCTAACAGCCAAGACTATGAGCTTGTATTTAAAGAACATTGGTTTGCACAAAACACCCTTCGAGAATAATTCAAATAAAAAGTAGTTTACAAACAGCAATTGAGCTATCGTATTTGTTACAATTGAAATACTTATTACCTGTTTTACTATTACTCAATTAAATATTAAAGTTTGAATACTGCAAATTTCTACATACACATCTTAAAATTATGCCACTCATCCTTCAGCCCTTTGTAAGGGTCTCGCCTCAGGGGTTTCAATAGGGGCCAGTTTCTTGTAGATTTTTGATATGGTGCTAGGCCTACATTTGATTTTCCAATGCTTCACCCGAAGGTACCACATTGGCCAGGAAGTTAGTTTTTTACCTGTAAATTTTGAATTTTGTCGAACCCTTACACTCACACACGGAACCTCCATTTTACCTCTCAGCCGAACGAGGGCGTATTTTTGTGAAAAATGCTCGTCTTACATTTTTCAAACGGACCTGGTCGGGATTTGAACCCGGGACCTTGGGCATAGTCGTCACACGCACATCAACTACACCACAGAGCCGCCCTATGGTGCTATCCCGCGGTAAAAGGTAATGCTCTAAGGGAGAGGTAAGAGAAGTTGGATAGATAACGTAAATAACCAGAGTTGCATCAAAGACACCCACGAGAACGGTACTTCAAAAAGCACAACCGCGTTTGCCCAATCCCGAACTGAAGTGCTCTATCGGAATTCATGTCAATGACGTTCAACGTTACCGCATTAATCACACCGTGGGATTGGTCCACTCAAATTTGCTGATGCTCTACAACCAATTGTAATAGAGAACTTCGACACTTTGATAATGCGTGTTCATAGTACATTCCCAAAAATAATAAAAAATTCTTGAGAGTATCTTAACGTACATATAGTTATTAAATTCTTCTAATCCTACAACACAACTAATAATTTATAGCATACACAGTATCGAATTCAGGAGGCAAAGGGAATTATTTTACTTTAATACAAATAATAATAGATTTACTAAATTTTAATAAAATGGAAACTGGTTATCCAATGAACGAAAAGATGTTACGAATTAATTTACTTACAAGTAACAATCGCGGTAAAACTACAAAGAAAAAAGGAAAAAGAGAAAGTCCGGACAACTACTTATACCCTAAAGGTCTTAATAATCAAATAAAGTTTTTAGGCGCCACATGGTTGTTTTTGAAACAAGCTGCAGTGTATCAGGAAACGGAAAAAGAGAAGTTGCCACTAATTATTTGACTACTTCAATATTGTGGGCACAGTTATTTTTGCCGCAATGCATACTAGCAATTCATTTTAGTGGAAAGCAAGAGACTTTAGTTAACCTAAAATCCTACAGTTTTATATTAAATTCTGTCTTAAAATATAACTTGGTTAAACTAGCTATTTTTCAAAATCTTTTTATAAACAACTTGATCTATAAACATTCTAGATAAGAGATTTAAAAAAATGCAAATAAGTATCCAAAACTTACCCTGCCTATTTGGCATCTGAATTAAACAAATTTTCAATACTTTTCCCTAAATGCCCTAACAAATTGTAAAGCTAAAGCCAGTTAGGTTCTTTCTTTCAATTTTTACTTTTCACCCAAGATATATAAATATTGGTTTCAAAACATTAGTTAATTTACCTTTCATAGAAATTTTGTACCATTATAGGAACAAATGGATAATTTCTAAAGGCACTTCCAAGATAAAGATAAAATTAAAAGATGAGACGCAGATATACTTACAACTATATCCGGTGAATGACCCGGTAGAACTGTTAAAAGGGGAGTTTCCTTATACCCAAAAAGGAGGTTCAAAAAGCAATATCCATTTTGTTAAACGTACAAGGGACCGACTACCAGTGGGTACAGGTTTGCCTGTGTCACAGGTGTGCAGTTGAATGGATATGCCAAGGGCAAACAAATTGACAAAAACACTGCCACGGCTTAAAGTATGAGCATTAGCAATGCGTGGTTGAAAACAAGTTCCGCACAATATGGCCCAGTGCCGTGGATTGGCTGGTCCCCAGATCATACAGCGACTAACAAAGTAGATAGATATAAGGAAAGGTATTAAAATAATGAGGTTTTTAATCAGTTGGTTGTCATAGTAGCTTCCGAGGTGAAGAGAAGAAGAGCTCGCATTGAGCAAAAGATGGTAGACAAGATGGATAGAATAGTGCTTCCTAACTCACCAAAACCATCTCAGAACTCGGAGTTGAGGAAGCACCACTCTTATGAAACAAGCGGAGGTCTCTGGGACTTCAGACATGTTCATCGGAGAAAAAATAATGCGGAAAAAGGACAGCAAAAGGTTTTAGGCTTTTTATGCCACTACCCTTGTATTTTACTATCGAGATCTTCAAGTTCATAGATGAATGTGCTAACAACTTGTGTCAGTTTATATAAAATAAATTTTGGAGATAATTTAAGAGAAAATTTTTTAGGTACATAACAAAAGTCTTTCGTTTTTAAATATAAGTAATTAATTTTAAAAGTTTTTATTTAATTTTTGAAAAAATGTTTGAAAATGTTAGTTTACAAGTTTTTGTTAGTATCTCGGCGAATAAAAATTATCAAAAGTTGAGTTAAGTTAATAAATAAATAAGCGCAATATTCAACAAGAGAATTTTACCACAAGTTTATCTAAAAAGGATTTTATGATTCAAATCGAAAATGTCGAAATCTTAAATGAATAAGTATAAATCACTGCTATGTAGATATTTTAGAACCTATTAAAAACTACAAGTATTTATCCTACAGAAATTTACATAAGTAATAAGTGTATTTCAATATAGAAGTTGAAAGAATTTGTATTCAGCAAGGACATAAGATAAGTCCCAAATTATTTATTAGAAGAATATTAAAATAAATACGGTAGTATTGCTCAATATGTCTATCTATACAGAACTAAGAAAGTAATTATTTATAGGTTACGTGTAAAATATGAGATCTGAAATCATTATTATGTACACCTTTTTAAATCTTTCGTATTCGGATTAGACGCAAATTATATTAAATTATTCGCAAAGAAACTACAATTTAACTAATTAATTTATTAAAGTCTAAACTGTAATTTTCACTTCATAAATTTGTATAGAAGCGGGAAGATTACATTTCCTGTTGTTTTAGTACATAAAAATGATTTAACTACGAAATTGAAAGATTTTATGCGAGCGAATAGTAGCGTTGAAATTTTTAGTTTAGATAGTAGCTCAAATAGCACCATAAGGCAAGTATTGACACAAGGGATGAGGTTACATACAATTTAGATTAATATAGCTAGTTCCTCATGCAATCGGTAAACTTTTTTAAATAAATATATAGAAAAAAGAGCCAACTTTTGACATTTTCTAATTAATTCAATATATTATATAATAGAAAACTGTCCCATTAGTTAATGCGCCAATTATTACGTATTCTAAACTTACTTAATTAAATATTAAAGTTTGAATACTACAAATTTCTACATACAAATCTTAAAATTACAACACTCATCGTTCAGTCCTCTAGGGCGAATTCATTTCAGGGGTTTTAGTGGGTCCAGTTTCCTGTAGATGTTTTATGTAGTGCTAGCCTGTGGTAAAATGTACTGTCCTAAAAGAGAGGTTGGATAGATAATGAGCACTATATCGAAAGCTTCCTCAAGAACGGCTCTCCGAAAAGCACAACCGCGTTTTGTCAAATCCAAAATTGAACTGCTTCATTGGAGTTCATGTAAATCACCTTCATCGTTCCCATATTCATCACTGTGCGGGATTGGACCATTCAAATGGTTGATGTCATACAACGTATTTATTAAATATAAGTAAATGGAAACTGGTTATCCAATAAATTTAAAGACACGTTACGAGTTAAATTCACGTAACATACTAATGGAAATCAAAATAAGATTTCATGTTAAAATCTCATATCTTAATATATGGCTGCTAAATAGTATACTTTTCATTATATAATAACTGCACATACTACAAAGAAAAGATTGCATTACTGTTTGTCGTGCAAGCATGAATGTACTGCTCTTCGATTTTAAAGCACTAAAAATCAAAGCAACTTATTCGTTAATAAAAAAATTAAACATTCAAATCATTGCATTCCACTTTAACAAAATTCATTTGCAATTGCCAGGTGAGTGTCACATTCCCTGGCTCCATGTAACCTCATTTTCGTTGTGTGAACCAAGAATATATAATTAACAGTTGTAGCATTCCTGCTAGACCACCTAATTGCTAAGATGTTTAAATTAAGTTCAAAATAAAGTTTATCCTTGTTAAATTGAGAACTTTGGTAGAAACAGAAAGCTTATAATAATTAAATTACTTAATTTTTACTTGAAATTTAACTACTACATCCTTTATTTTCATATTTATGAGACAACAATAAGCCGCTTTGGAATACACAAGAATATTTATATAAGTATATTTTAATAAAAAAGAGCATAAGTAAATATCATACTTAAATGTCGATCATACATTCTCTAGAAGAGGTAAGCGGGTCCTGTAAAATGTTTTTCATCTTGCAGAGCCTTCAGATTATTAACACAATCTTCTTCCATACCTTCTTGTCTTGACACACTTCCCTCACACTCTTAACATTCAAGGATCTCTTTAAACAAACTTTTTTATTCCTAAAGCTGTTTACTGCCGCTCTTTTCGCACTTTTATCAGGCGATGTCTTTCTCTAAAACTTTTTTTCTCGATTCAGTTGCCTATTTTTTTATACTTTATTCACTAAAGCTCGCAATTCATTCTTTCTACATAACTAACCCATCGCAATAGAGTTTTTTATATTCATCTGTTAATTTAGCTTTTAAACTAAAAGCATATATTATCCATTTATGGTTAACTATGTCCCTCCTAGTCTTACCACATGCATTTCTTAAAATATACTGACTGCATTTATTTGACTTATCTATATCTGTACTGACACCACTTCATTATTTTAACAGCTTACATACTGTGTACTACTTAATAGGAAGCATACACTCTCTTTTCAACCTCTTTATGCATTTTTCCTTCACTACTTGACATCCTGCTTTGATGTAAGAAATAATTTACTTCTTTCATGGTCTCTTCACTTGACCTTTAAGCTCAGAATTGTTCATATCAAACACAGCACTTTAGTTTTTGATATATTTATCACTAGATCTATTTTAGCCAATATCGTTATATCAACATGTTTTGCAAATTGATTTCATTTTATGCCAATGAGAGCATCGTCATTCACATTGTTGAGACATACACCATTTGCATCGTGTACATTTGGCGACAACAACCTTGCCTAACCCGTACTTATTCTTAATATTAATCAATTGTTTAGGTGCTTATTCATTCTTACACATGCTTTGTCATTATACAAGGTTTCAGTCACGTTCACCAGCCACTCAGCTATCTACATCATACTGTTACGAGTTACTATTAGGCAACCCGTCAAACACACACAAGCGCCGTAAGCTATGTATATACTACAGAAGCCTAGAATTTTCTAGGATATACTGGAGCATGAATCATCCTTTTAATTCAAAGTATATATAAGACCGCTGATAAATAGAGTTAGTCTATATCAGAATGTCGAATATAAATTATATCGTGTAAAGTTAAATAGTTAAGCTTTTGGAAGTCCAAGAGTAAACATAAATTTATATTATGTGAACGTGTCTGTTGTACAGACAGCTTGTAGAATACATAAATAGACAAAAGTTTAATAAATAGTAGTGGCTTCGTTCTTGGCGTGTTTGTGTTGGAAATTTTTCTGATTGGGTTTGAATTTTATTTTTAATTTGGGGTAGAGATATATTTAGAATCTGTGACTTTTTTATGCAAAAGGGGGAGTTTTGATAAATTTGATTTTATGTAAGTTATTGAATTTAGTTTGTCTCAGTTTTTTAAATTTCTGAGTTTTATTGTAATCGGTGAGCTCCGTGGAACTGTGTGTGGATTAATTGAAATGTGATGGTTGACTTTTTCTTGGTTGATCGGGTTAGATTTATATATGGGATTTGGATCATCCTTGATGCATTTTTTTTTTTGGAATATTCTGCTTTGCGGAGTTAGAAGATGGGGTATCGTTGTGTTGTTGTTTTCTATTAGAGTGAGAGTTTTGATATGATGTCATATAGCGTTGTAGTCAAAGGAACTGTACCTAAGATAGACGCTGCATTACCTCTTTGGAGTGCGATACTGATTTGTTGAATGAGGAAAAAAGTTACCTTTGTATTGTTGGTTTCTCGTGAACTTTTAGATCCGATTTCTTTGATGAATTTTAAACTTATTTCACCAAATACGTCCTAAGTTTCGATAGCGACCGGTACAAAAATGTAATTATTTTCTAGGTTTGCTAGGTTTGAGCATGAATTAACGTGTGCTTGAACCCAAGTATCCATACATGTGGAATCCCATATAATCGGTCTGCCGAATTTTCATAGAATTAGTGACATTCCGTCTGGACGTTTACCATTGTCGCGACTGGTGCCCGTCGATTCTTAGGTAGAAGAAATTTTAGCGGAAGATAGACCACGTTTTATTAGGTCATTGATTAAAGAGTGACGTGAAAAACGTCCAGCACTAAATTTACAACTAAGGCCATGTCTACCATAGATATCGACTATTGAACCGCAGCGGCAATTATGAGGTGAGCAGATTTTGGAATCTAGACGAAGACAGATGGCTATGCGAAAGTTTTCATTTAAAAGTGTCCCTAGAGGTGATGCAAGTAAAGCGTGAAGCCATGCGCCCGATTCTATTTTAAAATATGCTTTTAATCTAGCTTTATTTAAAAGGGAGTGTGTTTCTTTTAGGAGAATGTCTTTTGCGATATTTAGGAGAGAGTTATCCCAACATTTTTGTAGAGTTTTCTGTTTATCGGTTAGAGATAATTTTGATTTTTGATGCCAAATTTGTTCTCCTTCTGTGATCGATGGATCTTGATTGTTAAAATAGGATGGAAGTATTAAGTATATGAAATTTTTAGAATAGTGTATTGTAGATAGGTAGGGGAGAGGCGGGTAACATGACGAAGCCGCTAAAATGACGAATACCAAATTTCAGCCATACAAAACTAGATGGAGTCACGAGCTTCATGATACAGAATCCTTATTCAACAAATGACTGTTAGTTTGCACTTAGAAGAGAAGGTGTCATGTATTAGTACGTGGTTGTAAGTAAGGGTTTCAGGTTGTGTGTGATATAAATTTACGCAGTTATAAAATAAGGTGTTTCCCCTAAGTAGTGAGTAATACATGCATCATAAATATTATTTGTGAAATACGTAACATGACGATTGGCATGCCAGTTATATTCATTATTGACAGCGTGAAATAATTTCCAATACTATGTTGTTATTTTTGCTAAGATGACGAATCGTCACTGTGGCTAAAATGACGATATCGTCATCTTAGCAACATACCTATTAATTTACCAGGGCATTATATCTCTTCAGTATATTAATGGGGAAATATAACGAATAACGACAAG
Source organism: Platerodrilus igneus (assembly GCA_036346225.1). Classification (NCBI taxonomy): domain Eukaryota; kingdom Metazoa; phylum Arthropoda; class Insecta; order Coleoptera; family Lycidae; genus Platerodrilus; species Platerodrilus igneus. The sequence continues at coordinate 142,644 of JARFIW010000376.1, forward strand.
ACAATCTTGGAGTAAGGATTCCATAAGCAAAGCTATGAATGCTGTTGCAAACAATTATATAAGCGTTAATGCAGCTTCTAAACAGTTTTTAATTCCGGAAGCAACACTAAGACGTTATATTAAAAAGCATAGTGATGAAGTATCTACATTATTTGTTTTAGTAGTTTCATTAAAACTAACATTTTGTTGCAGAATTTTCCTCAAAATGCTGGTCGTTATAAACCCACGTTTACAGAAGAACAATTATTGGAGTTGAAAAATTCATCATAAAAGTTGATCAAAGGGCATTTGGTTTAACAAAACAACAATTTAGTAGTATTGTATTTGACTATGCAGAATTTTTCGGAAGTGATCACAGATTCAATTTAAATAAAAAAAAGAGCTGGAAGAGAATTTTGCGAAAATTTTATACAGAAATTTAATTTTTCTTTGAGAGCTCCAGAGTCGACGTCCGTTGCACGTTTAATACACTCAAAAACCTAAGACTTAAGTATAACTACACCAATAGTAATATCTATAATTTCGATGAGACTGATATTTCGACCGTCCCTACTAAAAATCCGAAAATTTTGACCCCTAAAGGAAAACGTAAAGTGTGTAAAGTTTCATCAGCTGAAAGAGGATCAAATGTAACAGTATTATGTTGCATTAATGCTGTTGGAACATATATCCCTCCATTCTTAATATTTCCTATAGTTAGTATGCAACCATCGTACATGAATGGAGCTCCTCCAGGTTGCATTGGTGTAGCACATGAAACTGGTTGGATGACAGCACCTAATTTTATGAAATATATTGAGCATTTTATTCAATACGTTAAACCATCACAAAGTAATCCAGTGTTGTTATTGATGGATAACCATGCAACACATGTTACTTTAGATGCAATAAAGTTATGTAGAGAAAATAATATTACCTTACTTAGTTTTCCGTCACACACGTTACCGGATGCAGCTCTTAGACGTTTCATTTTTTGGTCCCCCTTAAAACAGCTTACAGCATAGGTTGCGAAAATTTTTTAATTAGTAATCCAGGAAAAACTATAACGATTCACAATGTTGCTTCTTTATTTGGTCAAGCATATTTGAAAGCTGCTTCAATATCAAATGCTATAAACGGCTTTAAAGCCTGTGGAATAGAACCTTTTAATTTAAATATATTTACTGACTTGAACTTTGCGGGTGCAAATATTACTGATAAACCTTATCAAACGCATGTGGATATTGACGCAACTATTGTTTTAAAACCTATTGAAAATCATCCCAATGAGGACCCCAATTTCGATTAAACTTTTGCTTTACCATCTACTTCAAAGAAGTTTCTAAAATCCAACAAACCACGGCAATTAACACCTCCTTCTATCAGCAAAGCAACGGGACTTCCTCCATTACCGATAGGTGAGTGAAAAATAAACGTCAAAGAAAAATACTACCATCTTTAATCATTTTGAGCACACCAGACAAAACACTTTTGGAAGCCAAAGAGCAGGAAAAAATAAAAAGAAAATAAGAAAAGGCTAAGAGAATTAAAAAAAGTGAAAAATACAAAGGTAGTAATAAGAAAGAAAAAAAAGTTAAGAAACAGAGAGTGAAGCGCAAGATACTAAATGATAGCTCATCTTCAGAATCCTTAAGCGAAGTTGAACTAATAAGACACTGATGATGATATGGATGTAAGCAATGAAGATGACAGAAATTGTCTTATTTGTGATGATACAGGAAATAATAATGAACTTTGGTACCAGTGTGCCACATGCAAAGAATGGGCTTATGCGGAATGTAGTGGGCTGGACTATGGTAAAGTTATACCTAAACCGTGGGTTTGTGACTTTTGTATGTAATATGTAGGCATCCTGAATAACCCAAAGTTTTGTTCAAATTTATATTTAAGAATTGTTTTTTTAGTTGTGCTTTTTTGTACATTGATATTTTTACAATACAAGGTTAGCTTTTTCCTCATTAAATTATTTATATATTTACCTAAGCATAATATTGTAACATAGGTAAGTAGGTTCTTTTATACATCGTCATCTTACCTACACCACGAAGTCATCTTAGCAACATATTAGGGTAAGATGACGAAATTTACATGTTTTCAAAAAATGATCAAAATTTCGTACGTTTGTCAAAGGAATCCTAATAATTTGAATTCAAAAATGTTTGCTTTATGGATTCCATGAATAAACTTTATGGTAGAATAAGGCAATCAAGTTTAATCCGTAGTTAATCCTTAACGTTGTCATCTTACCCGCCTCTCCCCTAACTATAGGGTGGTCAAGTGACGAAATTGATCGGATCCCTAATCCGCCGAAAATATTGGTAACGTGGATTGGGTCTAAGCTGTTTTGTTTAATTTAACATTTATTAAGTTTTCTAAGGAGAGACGGATTTCTTTGTCGAAATTTGATAAGATGTTATTGTGTCGCCAGGCTTGACTGCATCGGAGGAGAAATATTACTCTTGGGATCGATGCGCATTTCTTTAATAGATAAAAAGCGATGAGTGATGAGAGCCAAGCCAAGCGAGTTGTTATTTTGTTGAAGTATTCTAATTTTTCGTTGAAAGCTAGTGTAAACGATTCGTCTGATAATGGGGCACCTAAAAGAAAAGGGTTTGATTTATTGATCATTTTTATGTTTGGTGTAGTAAGATTGAATTAGTTTATTGTTTCTTTGTTTAAATAGTTGAGGAAGTATAGTTCGCATTTATAAAAGTTCAGTTCAAGGCTTATCTCTTTTGAAATTTTGATTGTAGTCAATAGTGCTTCGAGTACAGAATCAGAATCGCCGCCTAAGGAACCTTCATCTAGATACCATGCATTGAATTCTGTCCGTATATTTTTATTAGGGGATTTATGAATAAACAGAATAGCACTGGGGCATGTAATTGTAAAGTATTTTTTGTAATGCGAAATAATTATATAACCTGATTGCGACGTTGGTTGGCATGCGACCGTATATGTATTTGTAAAGTCCTTTTAAGTGATGCAGCATAATTGCATAAATTACATGCGAATGGACGTTCGTTAATATGCGACCACATATGTTTTTCTAAATTACTTTTATGTGATGTGCAATAACTACACAAACTGCATATGAATGGACGTTCGTTAGTATGCGACAACAAGTGTGTTTGAAGAGTACATTTACGTGATGCGGAATAATCACACAAATTGCATACGAACGGACGTTCGTTGCTATGCAACCGCATATGTAATTGTAAACAGCTTTTTTGTAAGGCGCAATAATTACACAAAGTGCACTTGAATGGACGTTCGTTAGTATGCGTCCGCATATGTTTTTGTAAAATACTTTTACATAATGTAGAGTAATTACACAAATTGCATGCAAATGGACGTTCCTTGGTATGCAACCGCATATGTATTTGTAAATTACGTTCTTGTGAGCTGGAATAATCACACAAATTACATGCAAATGGACGTTCGTTAGAATGCGATCGCATATGTCTTTGTAAATTACTTTTTTGTAATGTGGAATACTTACACAAATTGCATGAGAATGGACGTTCCTTAGTATGCGTCCGCAAATGTAGTTGTAGGGCAATTTTTTGCGATAGGGAATAATTACATACATTGCATACAAATGGACGTTCCTTAGTATGCGACCGCATATGTATTTGTAAAGTACTTTTTCGTAATCCGGAATAATTGCACAAATGGCATGCGAATGGACGTTTGTTAGCATGCGACCACATATGTCTTTCTAAATTATTTTTTTGTAAAGCGGAATAATTACACAAATTGCATCCGAATCGATGTTCGTTAGTATGCGTCCGCATATGTATTTGTAGGACAATTTTTTGTGATGCGGAATAATTACACACATTGCATACAAATGGACGTTCGTTAGTATGCGACCTCAAATGAATTCGTAAATTACATTTGCGTGATGTAGAATAATTACACAAATTGCATGTGAATGGACGTTCGTTAGTATGCGATTTCAAATGTGTTTGTAAAGTAAATTCGCGTGATGCGGAATAATTACACAAATTGCAGGCGAATGGACGTTCATTGGTATGTAACCGCAAATGTTTTTGTAAAGTACCTTTTAATGATGCGGAATAATTACACAAATTGCATGCGAATGGGCGTTCGTTAGTATGCGATCGCAAGTGTGTTTGTAAATTACATTTACGTAATGTGGAATAATTACACAAATTGCAAGAAAATGCACGTATGTTGGAATGCCTCCGGAAATGTTTTTCTAAAGTACGCTTATTTGATGCAAAATAATTACACAAATTGCATGCAAATACTCGTTCGTTAATATGTGACAACATCTAGACCCCCCTGGATGCACTTTTATATGATACAGATTGATTACATTTATTACGTGCTAACGATCGTTCAGTATGTGACCGTTTGTAAATAACTTTTTTATGATACAAAAAGCACACAAATGGAGAGTCTGCGTATGAGACCGTACGCGTCTTATTAGGTCAATTATGTAGGATACACAATAATCACATGAATTGCCTTTCTACAAAAAGAGGAAATTCCAATAATCTTCTACTTTTGCGTAGAGTTTGTTGAATGTTCTTAAAGGCATTTTCATTTAATACCACTAACTTCTGTTAAAAATTACAAAGATATTACGAGGCACTTTCACCCAAATTAACTATTTCGTTTACTAGATCGTATTGAAAGAACTAAACAAAAAAAGTTAATTTTAAGGGAGATCAGACGGATTGTAACACCAGGTGCTTTTGTTTGCTACACTCAAAAGTGTAGTGTAGTATGTTCTTTTATCTGATAGAATGGTGCCGTACAATTTCCCCTCCAGTAAATTTTATCGCCAAAACGCAAGTTTAACACATACACACATAATTAAGTATGTTAGTTTATGTCGCGAAAAGTCGCCTAGTGTAAATCAAATTTAGAAAGTGAGGTATGTGATATGTTTTTGTAGTAAACAGAAATTTTCAATTTGTATTTGTTAATAAGAGAAGTAACAAGAAAACTATAACACCGCATACTATTAAAATTCGGATAGCGTTCAAATGACTCAAGATCAAATTAAAGAATATCCTTTCGCTTCTGATAGTTCTGACAGAAGTTTTATACTAGACAATAAAAACTTTCTACTTTTAGCAGCCATTCTACTGAGGACAGTGAAATTGATTATGATAGAACATTAAACGTGCTTCGAAATAAATTTGTTAAACGAAGGAGAAACTCCATTAAGAACTTCTTTGAAAGTGTTGTGCCTAAATATTCGGAGCTAGAGTTTATACAGCACTTTCGGGTAAATAAAACAATTTGGAATTTTCTTTCGAATGAGTATGAACGCTCAGAAAATTATAAACACAAACAAATTACCGAATAAATTGTGCAGAATTTCATAAATTGGTGTTTTTATGGTTTGCGGGATATATTGACATTGACGATAGATTTGATATTAGTATTTCAACCGTGCGTACAATTTTAAAACTAGGCATATTTTATTAACAATCTATCGGAATAGTATTGTAGAGGACTACTATTAACGCGTTTCACCAATTTAAAACAAATAATAACAAGTCTTTATTACTCACTCTTCACTAGTCTAATTAACAGTATATGCCTTATTTATAGATGTTTTCAGTTCAATTAACAATGAAGCACTATCACACTAATGCTATTTACAAGCACTAATATCTTCCTAAACTAAATTCTTAACCATAGTCTATTAACAACACTAACACTACTATTTATTTAATACACTTTTGTCTATTTATGTATTCTACAAGCTGGCGGTACAATATACACGTTCACATAACACAAATTTAAATTTACTCTTGGATTTCCATAAGCGTAACTAATTAACTTTACACGATTTAATTTATATTCGACATTTAGAGACTAACTCTGTACTTCATCAGCGGTCTTATATATACCATTGAATTAAATAGATGATTCATACCCCGGTATATGCTAGAAAGTTCGAGGCTTCTGTAGTATATACATTGCTTACGGCGCTTGTGTGTTTGACGGGTTGCCTAATAGTAGCTCGTAACAGAATATTACTTGACAAGATGCAGATCAATGAGAAATTATTTCAAATTACTTTTTAGACAAAAATGGATTTCTTGATGTGATAGGATGCATTGATGGTACCCATATTGTGATTAATCCTCCAAGGAAAGGGCAAGATGAATACATCAAACATAAGGGTGGTGTAGCAATTTATATGTAGGCCATTTACAATGAAAGGAAGCAATTCATTGATGTATTCATTGGCTATCCAACCTCTGTATACGATGCTAAAGTGTTTCAAAAATCTGAAATATTTTGTAAACTTCCTTATCTGTGTGAAGGTACGTATTATATTGTTAGAAATTGTTTTATAGTAGATGTATTTTGTTCCATGTAAATATCTGCGTGACAATTCTGCATATCCATGCACCAATGTCGTTATACCTCTATACCGTGATAACGAACATTTGACAGTGGCTCAGAAACGAATCAATTTAAAACACAGTTCATCTTAGGTTATCATTGAACTTACCTTCAGCATTCTGAAACAAAGATTTAGGCAATTATATTATTGTAAAATACAAAATATGGAATTGCTAAGCCATTTCATTAGAAGTTGTTGCATTTTATATGATGTCAAAATTGAAAGAAATGGATTTGTTTACAGAGAATATACCTGAAGTTAGTGATTGTCAAGATGAAGATGATAAAACAATGACATGATCTATAGATTCTGCACTAAGGATGTCTCTAAGGGATTCAATATATCTACGTCTTGAACATTAGTATTTGAATTTTGCTCTAGTTTAGGTGTTTTGCCATTTATAAATAAACAGATTATTTTTGTAGTTTATTTTACAATTTATTCATACTTTAAATAAATTTTTGGAAAAGCAAAAAATTAAAGTCTGAAGTATAAAAAAGCAGATATGTATGTAAAATATAAAAATAAGTAATGCGACACATCTACCAAACAAAACATCACGTTTTAGTTTGTTGCTCCAAATATCTTTCTAAAAGGTTATTTCTGGTTTTTATTGCTTCTGTGCGTTGCTTGTAAGCCTGCAACTTCTTTTCGTCTAACTCCACAGTTCTTTATTTCATTTTAAGCTTTTCTGATTGTAATTCTAATTTTTGCTTTCTTTTTGTTCCCGCAGTTCACGAATTTCTTCCACAGTTGTTCTTGTTTTATGGGATCGCTTAGATACTTGGGGAAATGAAGGTTTTTGCATAATACCAATAAAAACTTGAAGATTTTATGTGCTGTGGTTGATTTACAGTATTTGCAAATCCAACTTGTTATTTTAATACTGCACAAGTCTTTCCATTACCAGTTGCTCCCAATAAAAATTCAGTAAATACAGCCTTTCTTTTGGAGTAGGGTGAAGGCAGTGTTGCACAATTTATTTTTGGAATTGAAGAAATTAAGGGAAATGTTGAGCAGCAAGGAGAAGAAATAAGTATCAAAATAGCAATAACAAAAGTTTTAATGTCATTGCCTGAAAATTCAAAGCATTTTATTACTGCATGGGAATCTACACCTAGTGTTAATCAAACCTTACCTGAATTAATGTCTGACTTGTTAATAGAAGAGGAAAGAAATAAAAGGTCTGAACGAGGGTCTGAATCAAGTATGGCGTTATCTAGCCGAGAGGGCAGTAAACCAATACGGGGACACCAACAACAGAAGGTTATTAAATGTTCTGAATGCAATAAAATAGGACATATGAAAAAGGACTGCAGAACCGTTAAAAAACTATGCTATGGCTGTAAAAAATCAAGTCACATATTTAAGGATTGCTGGTTTAACAAAAACAAAAAGAAAGGTAGCAACAAAAATCCTACACGAGCGTTAATGGGAATATCTAGTTTATTGCTTAACTGGAAAGTCAACAACTGATGTCAATTGGTGGTTAAATAGTGGTGCTACAAGCACATGTGTCACAATGTAAAAATATTTAAAGAATTAAAGAAGCTAGATGAAGACAAGCAGTTATAAGTAGGAAACGGGATACTTTTATAAGTAAAATTTGCAAAAGTAGACATTCTAGCATGAATGGTCAATAGTGGCTTAGCACAGAGCTATAGGGTGTTCTGTTAGTTCCCAAATTAAAAGTGAACTTGTTTTCATTAAGTGCTGTATTAGACTGAGATCTTATAATGCATTCAGATACATACAAGTGTGAATTGTTGGACAATAGTGAAAAACGAAGGGCAATTGCACAGAGAGATGTTAACTTATATAAAATGTGCTTTAAACTCAAGGCCAAGTCACAAATTGAGTCAAAGGGCTATGTCACTAAAAGCTTAACAGGGTGGCATCGTAAGCTTGCTCAAGTAAAATTTGATCAAGTAAGGAAATCTTTGAAGAGAAATGGTATAAAATACACTAAAGAAAGCAACCCATTTTGCAAGAGCTGTCTAGCAGGAAATCAGTACAGGTTGTCTTTTCCAGTGAATGAAACTCAAGCAACAAAAACTGGCCAACTAATTCATGGAGATTTGTGTGGACCGTTTGAGGTACCGTCATTGAGCGAAGCGAAATATTTCTTACTGTTAAAGGATGATTATTCAAGATACTGATTTGTATATTTTTTAAAAAACAAATCGGAGGCTACGGAAAACATAGAGAAGTTGTAAACGTTAGCAGAGACACAAACGGAAAATAAAGTACAAAAGTTAAGGACAGACAAATGGACTTGAATTTATCAATAATGCATTGAATAAGTTGTCCGAAAGGAGAGGTATAATTCATAAAAAATCTTGCGTGTACTCACCAGAACAAAATAATCAAGCAGAGCGTGAGATGCGAGTTATGTATCCCCCAATTACCTATATATATTGATATATTGAATCTAATAGGAATTATTAGAAATTGTTAAATAAAGTATAAGTTCAATGCAACATTGTAACACAAGGATAATCCAGAGAGGTTATCGACAGTTCATGAGAACGGAATGCAACTTTGCATCCGTGAGGGCAGTGATACTGCAGGTGGCAGGTCACAGGCGGTCAACATGCCGCAGTTACTTAGAATTAAGATTGATACATTGTAACAAAGTGTAAAGCAGACATGAGATCTGCAAGTTCCCACAAACCGTGTGAGGGGCAGGTTGTTATAAAAAGCCCGGGAGCTCAAGGACCGGCAGTCAGTCTTCAAACTCCATACTTCGTTGTTTGAGCTACTCAACCGAGTCAGTCTGAGTTTACAGCTTTTGCATTGTTGTCTACCTAGACTACTCGCCCAGTACAATTAATTATTTTTTTATTAAAGTTATTGTGAACCAGTTATTCTAAATTTCATTGTAATTTCTGTTTAACTTATTAAATTTTTTTGTTAAAGTGTCGATGTTTTTTTTAAAAACATAGCTCCAAAGGCCCGAACTTTAACTTGCGTACACTGGTAAAAGCAGCAGGACGATGTTACACAGTAAAAAGTTAGAAAAAACTTATGAGCAGAAGCCATAAATACCGCTGAATTTGTTATAAACAGAGTTGGATGTAGTTCGATAAAGGATAAAACAGATAGTGACGTTAAGTTTTTCAAAGAATGGCTCAAAAGTAGTAGTGCACATTCTAAAACAAAAAAAAAAGAAAATTAGACAGCAAGAGTGAAGACGGAATTCTCATTGGTTATAGTGAAACAGTAAAGGAATACGGAATCTACATAACAAATAAAAATCTGTTGAGATACACACAGACGTAGTGTTTATTGTAGAGTATGATGATATTAGCGAAATTAAAACTCTGACAGAAAAAATTATTTGGTTATACACGGAGGAGCCCGATAAATCGGCGACAGTAGAATCAGATATAGAAGAAGAGGAAGCAGAAGAAATTGATAACTCAACACCAGAAACAGAAAATTTAAAAAAAGATATTAGAAGACCAGCGTGGATCGTGGATGAAAGATTATGAAATGAATTTCTATACTGAATCTGAAGAACCGGCAACCCTTGAAGATGCAATAACAAGTAAGAATGCAGGAAGGTGAAAAGAAACCAGGGAGAAAGAATTAAATGTGTTACGTGAAAATAATACATGGACTGAAGTGCCTGGCCAGTTAAAAAAGTTATCGAAACCAAGTGGGTGTTTAAACAAAAAAGTGAATGTGAATTTAAAGCTAGATTAGTGGCACGCGGTTTTCAACAAAAGTGTGATAGTGAGTTATACGACATTTATGCTCCAATGGCAAAATTGACAACGTTTCGTATTTCGTTGGTAGTCAGCATTAAGTTGGGAAAACCAATTCGTCAAATGGACGTTAGAAGTGCCTTTTTATATGGTGATATTCAAGAAGAGGTATATATGTTTTTGCCAGGTAAAAATAAAGATAATACTGACAGTGTTCGCATATTAAATAAGTCAATTTACGGCCTAAAAAGATCGCCAAAATGTTGGAGTACTAAATTTGATTATTTTGATGATTGATCAGGGTTTTACACGATCAGTCAATGATTTTTGCTTGTATTCTAAATATGCTGATAAAAATAAGCTTTATGCTTATTGTATGTTGATGATTTATTAATATTATCAGTCAGAAGTATAAAATTTGAAATTGGTATTAAACAAAAATTTCTGCATGAAACATTTGGGAACAATTAATCAGTACCTAGGAAAAGAGATTGTAACATTATTTTGTAATGTTAACAATTAAACAAATTAATTAATTAAAATTCAGTAAGTTGGATAAAGTATAGACAAAAATTCCCACAATAAATTACTTTACATTCAGTCAGGCTCCTTTATAATAAAAAGACCACATTTACCGATAGCTTCGGGCTACTAAATTCCAGCGGCAGGTCATCGTTTAAAGCTCTAGACCCCATCGTAAGTCAAATACAATAAACTTCTTAAAAGTTAGGTCGGTAACAGACTAACAAATCCGATTAAATTAAAATGTAATAGTACCTTTTTAGCGTAAATAAAGGAAAACCAATTTCAGTTTGAAAAGCTTAATACTTTCGTTGATTTACAGCGGGTTAGACAAAACAAAATATTATAATAGCACAAAACTATTTCCAAGTTGATTTGTTCAAATATTACAAGTAATTTTAAGTAGTCTGGAGACATTCATTGTATTTAAAATCCATTTTGGCTCAAGTAGGTTTGCCGGTTTTTGTTAATGCCAGACTACGGCCGCCATAGGTAGATTCCACATTGCCATATTTAAGTAATTCGTAGAAGGTAAAAATATAATTTAAATTCTTGGGAAAAATAGTTGCTTCCGTGACTCTCATCTAAAAAAAGGGGTTGGATTTGGTTTCTGAAATCTTGTTTTGTGGGAGGTTCTGTTCAGTCATTGGATAATAGAAAATGACGCTCATAATTATTAGAGTAGGGAATTAAGTCTATATATTTGAAGGCTTTAGCCAAAGACAGAGAGTTTTTCCAATGGGGCCGACGGTGGTTAGGAAGTAGAGAGAAACGTAGTTTTGCGGGTAGCGTTTCTCTGGCATGACAGAATATTCCACTTCGTATCACGTTAGAAAAAAATTGGAAAGAAGGTTACTCTTCCAGTTTCGCGAGGGTTATGCCCATAGTTCGCGGATTTAAAGTGATACAAGATAAATATTTAAAAAGCTTGTAGGCGTGTGACGCAGCAAGTAAGTTAGATTGTCAAAAATTCTGCCGAGTTCGTGTGCCAGTCAATTTCTTAAACATTACAAACAGAAGCAACAAGCGAGATTCTCTTCCCAAATTTAAGAACTGCTCTACGTTGGAAAACAAACCCTCAAACAATGGACAATTATTAGTAAGTAAGCTTTTATAGTTAAGTAGCATGACCAATTTTTAGTTAGTTTATTTGTTAGGACGTTTTGGCCATAAACCGTAGGATTAAATTAGTGTACGATTTATAATATAAGTTTCTTTCATATACAAGTGTTTGATAACTACTTATGTACTCAAAATTTTCATAAATTCCATAGTCACCTATTCACTTAAAATTTATAAACTAAAATCAATGCATGTAAGAGGTTCACGTTTATTGCTCTGTGAATTAAATAGTTTTGTTTGCCGTTGATTAAGTCAATAGTTTTTCTTATTTTTTATATAAGTAGTAAAAAGTGAGGAATTGATTAAAAGAAACCATTGTCTTCCTTGGGATGACAAGTCTCTCAAGGTTTTGTACGAACATTTGGACATTCTCGACTTGTCTGGCGCCCTTGGCAATTGTCATTAAGCCACAATATTTTATGAAAGGTAAGTGCCACATTTTTGTAGTATATTATAAATTAATTTAACCCTTTTTTCAAAATTTTAACCCTCTATATGATCCACGACCTCCCGCTAGCTAGTGCCGGTGACCCCCCTTTAATTTTTGTTTTACAGGCCGCCCCCATTTTATAATTTGACTGGAAAAGATACACTTAGTAGATTTTCCGCCTGTAACAAAATTCTTGGCACCCAACGTCTGTGGGTTGACATGTAACAAAATTCTTGGCGCCCAACGTCTTTGGGATTGCTTATGTAAAATTCTTGACGCCCAACGTCTGTGGGATAACGTATGTAAGAAAATTCTTGACGCCCAACATCTGTGGGATGACTTATGTAATAAAAGTCTAGACGCCCGACGTCTTTGGGTCTTGTTTTTTAAAGAATTAAAATTTTTTTATTTACTTATTTCATTATCAATTTTTATATAAACTACAACCTTTCAAAAATATATGTGGCATTTGGAAAAGAAAAAAAAAATCGAGTTTGAAATAATTGTGTGGAAATTTTTTTGAGATAAATTATTTTTACTTTTTAAAGATAATTTTATGATAACATTGTATACATTCTTTAATTCAAAGATGGAATTTACATACAGTGTTGATAGGTTATTAAAAGATGAACTAATTTATGAAATAACTGTACGAGGAATAAACACGGAAAATATGACAGTAAATGATTTAAGAAAAACCTTACGGAAAGCGATTAGACTAGAAACTGAACCAGATGAAGATTTTGACTATCCATTTGATTTTACTGAAGATGTGACAGTTGTTAAAAATGTTTTAACGCTTTTACATGAACAAATTTTAGATTTAAATGTTTTAAATTATGATAGTCTTAAAGTAAGAATAGAAACAAAATTTGCATATGGTTATTCTAGACTTTCCAGAAGTTTACCAGATGACGATAATGATGAGAAAATTAGGAATAATTTACAATTAGAGTTAGGACATTTAATTGAATCTTTTCGTAAAGTAGGAAATGACATTTTAAAGACAAAAACAAAAATTGCTTTCAAAGAGGATAAATCAATTTTAGATGAACTAGAACCAAAGGAAACATTAGATAAATTTTTGACATAAATAACGTAGACTTGATGGAATTTGACAAAAAACTAGACTTAGCATCATCTACAACAAAACAAGAAAAAACTAGGACCGTAGACGAGCACACGCAAAATATACATAAATCTTTTCAAAATAATAATCAAAATTTATCTCATAATAGTTCTGTAGTTTATAAGGTTACTCCAGTTGCAAAATGGGGAATAACATTTAATGGCGATACTTCGGTAAACGCATTTTTAGAACGGGTCGAAGAATTAAAACTTGCTAGGAATATGTCAGACTTTCAACTTTTTGCAGAAGCATGTGATCTTTTTGCACATAAAGCACTGATATGGTATCGTGCAAATAAATCTTTAATAAATAATTGGACCGAATTAAAAGAATCACTAAAAGACGAATTTTTACCACCCGATTATGATGAAAAATTAATGACCGAAATTAAAGCGAGAACGCAAGGAGAAAATGAAAGTATAGGACTTTACGCAGCAATAATGACAAACATGTTTGCTAGATTATCAGAACCACTCACTTTGACACAACAACTTAAAATATTACGAAAAAATATGTTACCTTTTTACCAGTCACAATTGAGTTTAGTAGAAATAACTTCCATGCGAGAACTAATAAAGTTAGGAAAAAAATTGGAGGAACATAAAATATCAATAGAAAACTTTATCCCACCAACTCGAAAAACAAATACTTTAGAAACTGACTTAGCGTACACAGACGTTAACGTTTCACAGAGTAGGTCTTGCAATAGAAACCAGATTTCGGCAATACAAAATGTTAATTCAAACAATTATGTAAAAAACCGTGCACGACTTGTTGGAATTGTCACCAGTTAGGACATTTTCAGATTAATTGTAGGCAGATAAGACGTACGAATTATTGTTATAAATGTGGCACTGACAATGTTACGTTGAACCGTTGTCCGCGTTGTCAAAAATATAGAAATAATTTAAACTAAAAGAAGGGGCATTAGATAGTCGTATAGTGTCCCGCACATTTTATAATTCGACGAAACATGTTCAAAATATGATTTATGACAAAGAAGAAAAATTTCAAAAAAATAAGGTTATGTTAGATTATGTAATAGAACAGTCTAAAAATGACGAACGTCCTTATGTAAGTGTAAATATTTTAGGAACAGAAATTTTAGCATTATTAGATTCAGGAGCAACAAATACAATTTTAGGAGAAAACACTTGGGAATTTTTATCAAAATTAGGTTTAAAGTTAAGAAGGAAAGAAGAAGAATGTCAATTGGCAAATGGTAAAATTTTAAAAGTTTTGGGAACAGTTACGTTGCCCATTAGATTAAAACAACGTTTAGTGGTTTTAGACGTTTTAGTAGTACCAGATGTTCAGCATAATTTAGTTTTAGGAATAGATTTTTGGAAAAACATAGAAATAATACCAGACATTTTTAAAGGCGAATACACCTTTGCAAAATTAAATACTATTGAAAAGAAAGAACCGATTTTACATTCGACATTAGATTTAACAGTAGCACAAAGAAAACTGTTAGATACCAGGATTGAAAAATATTTTTTTGATTTACCTGAACTAGGCCGTACCGATTTAGTATATCATAAAATTAAAGTTAATAGCGAACCAATTAAGCAAAGATACTATCCAGTTTCACCTACAATGCAAAAACATATAGATAGCGAGTTAGATAAATTATTACAATTAGGTGTAGTTCAAAAAAGCAACAGTTCATGGTCAAATCCAATTCTTTTAGTGAAGAAAAAAGACAATTCATATCGTTTTGTAGTAGATTTCAGAAAATTAAACAAAGTAACAGAAAAGGACGCGTATCCAATTCCGTACGTCTCCTCCATATTAGATAAATTGCGCGACGCGAAATTTATTACAACTTTAGACATTAAATCCGCTTATTTTCAAATTCCACTAGATAAAGATTCTTATAAATATACAGCTTTCACTATACCTAATTGAGGGTTATTTGAATTTACACGTTTACCTATGGGTCTCTCAAATGCACCCAGTACATGGTCTAGATTAATAGATAAAGTGTTAGGTCCAGAATTAGAACCTTTCGTATTTTGCTACCTAGATGACGTCATAATTTTGACAAACTCTTTTGACAAACACCTGGAAATATTACAGGAAGTTTTTAACAGACTTTCACGTGCAGGACTGACTTTAAGTAAGGAAAAATGTCACTTTTGTAAGAGTGAACTAAAATATTTAGGTTATGTAATAAATGAAAACGGTCTCTCAGTAGATCCAGATAAAGTAAAAGCTATTTTAGAAATACCAACACCAAAAACCGTAAAAGAAGTAAGACGAATAATCGGAATGGCTTCTTGGTATCGTCGATTTATCGAGGGATATAGTACCATTATAGCTCCATTGACCGCATTGTTGAGGAAAAATAGAAAATTTGTCTGGGAAGAGTGTTGCGAAACATCCTTTTCCACTATAAAAAATTGCCTAATTTCAGCACCAATTTTAACTTGTCCAAATTACGAATACGAATTTACAATTCAGTGTGACGCATCAGATTATGGAATTTCCGGTGTGTTAACGCAGAGTATAGATGGAAACGAACAAGTTATATGTTATATTTCAAGATCCCTAACTCAAAATGAAAGGAAATTTACCGTAACAGAAAAGGAGTGTTTAGCAGTTCTATTCAGTATAGAAAAGTTACGTCCATATATAGAAGGAACACATTTTACCGTCATAACAGATCATCATTCTTTAATTTGGTTAAACAATTTACAAAATCCAAATGGTCGACTGTGTAGATGGGCCATCAAATTACAACAATACGACTTTGAAATAATTCATAGAAAAGGCAAAGATAATGTAGTCCCAGATGCATTATCGAGGGCTGTACCAATAATTGAAACTTTACAAATTAAAAATGACAACAATAACTCTGAAAATTCTATGCTAATAATACCAGACACAAAAAGTGTAAACGAAAATACTAAAAATAATAAAGAAGAAATTCACAAATCAAATACTCAGTATGATAATTGGTGTAAAAAGATGATTAGTAATGTTGAAAAATATCCAATAAAATATAATCGTTGGAAAGTAATAGACCACAAACTATTTAAACATGTTAAACCAAAATTTCCAAATTTAACCGAAGAGACAGACAACTGGAAAGAAGTAATTCCAAAATCACAAAGGAAAGACATTTTAAAACGTTTTCATGATGAACCAACGGCTGGTCATTTAGGAATTTTTAAAACTTATGAAAGAATATCTCAGAAACATTTTTGGCCAAAATTACGTGCAGAAGTAGTGAGATATATAAACCAATGTAAAATTTGTATTTCACACAAACCAGAACAAAAACTTCCAGCAGGAAAAATGTCAAGACATCCAATAATTTTCAAACCTTGGCAAATGATATCCATAGATTTAGTAGATCCACTACCTAGGACTACAAAAGGACACACATGTATTTTATCCGTAGTTGATACATTTACAAAATTTCCCCTATTTTTTCCGTTAAGACAAGCCACTGCATCGTCCGTAGTTCAAAAGATAGAAAAGTTTATAATTTTACTTTTTGGAGCACCACAATATGTTCTAGTAGATAACGGTGTACAATTTCGAAGTCATTTATTTAAAAATTTAATGAACAAATACAAATCAAAAATTATTTTTAATGCATATTATCACCCACAAGCAAATCCTGTTGAACGAGTCAACCGCGTTTTAAAGACAATGTTGGCATCTTATGTGTCAGATAATCAGAGAGTATGGGACAAAATATTACCCATGGTTTCGTGCGCTGTTCGTACCGCAGTTCATGAAGTAATAGGCATGTCGCCATATTTCGCAAATTTCGGTAGAGAAATAGATGGTTCTTCTTTTGGTGAAATAACGGATTCAGAAAACTTAAGCGATATTCAATTTTCAGAAAGAAAACAACTAATAGAGCGTATTCCAGAATTAAATAAAGTATATCAGGAAATAACAAAAAAATTAGAAATAGCATATAATAAATCAAAACATAACTATGACTTACGTAGACGAGAAGTAGTATTTTCAGTGGGAGATACTGTCTGGAAGAAAAATTTTGTACTCTCAGACGCATCCAAGTATTTCAATGCCAAATTAGCACCGAAATATGTAGGTCCTTTTACTATAACAGAAAAAGTTTCAACAAATACGTATGAGTTAGCCGACGAAACAGGTCAATCCAGAGGAGTTTGGCATGTTAAAGATTTAAAAGCAAATCCAATAGGATTTGACGAATAAAAATAGTTATATAAACCTAATATTAATAAAAATAACCTAATATTAATAATTAAGAAACTTGAAACGACGCTTATAGTGTTAAAAATTTTTTAAACAAAAACTTAGTTTTAAGAATACTAGTTAGGATAAAGATAAGGATAGAAAACGATAAGTTAGTAAATAGGAATGAAAGAGTGAATCTCTTAACACAAGATTTTTGGAAAAAATCTCCTTTTGTAAGGGGAGTGTAACATTATTTTGTAATGTTAACAATTAAACAAATTAATTAATTAAAATTCAGTAACTTGAATAAAGTATAGACAAAAATTCCCACAATAAATTACTTTACATTCAGTCAGGCTCCTTTATAATAAAAAGACCACATTTACCGATAGCTTCGGGCTACTAAATTCCAGCGGCAGGTCATTATTTAAAGCTCTAGACCCCATCGTAAGTCAAATACAATAAACTTCTTAAAAGTTAGGTCGGTAACAGACTAACAACTCCGATTAAATTAAAATGTAATAGTACCTTTTTAGCGTAAATAAAGGAAAACCAATTTCAGTTTGAAAAGCTTAATACTTTCGTTGATTTACAGCGGGTTAGACAAAACAAAATATTATAATAGCACAAAACTATTTCCAAGTTGATTTGTTCAAATATTACAAGTAATTTTAAGTAGTCTGGAGACATTCATTGTATTTAAAATCCATTTTGGCTCAAGTAGGTTTGCCGGTTTTTGTTAATGCCAGACTACGGCCGCCATAGGTAGATTCCACATTGCCATATTTAAGTAATTCGTAGAAGGTAAAAATATAATTTAAATTCTTGGGAAAATAGTTGCTTCCGTGACTCTCATCTAAAAAGGGTTGGATTTGGTTTCTGAAATCTTGTTTTGTGGGAGGTTCTGTTCAGTCATTGGATAATAGAAAATGACGCTCATAATTATTAGAGTAGGAATTAAGTCTATATATTTGAAGGCTTTAGCCAAAGACAGGAGTTTTTCCAATGGGGCCGACGGTGGTTAGGAAGTAGAGAGAAACGTAGTTTTGCGGGTAGCGTTTCTCTGGCATGACAGAATATTCCACTTCGTATCACGTTAGAAAAAAATTGGAAAGAAGGTTACTCTTCCAGTTTCGCGAGGGTTATGCCCATAGTTCGCGGATTTAAAGTGATACAAGATAAATATTTAAAAAGCTTGTAGGCGTGTGACGCAGCAAGTAAGTTAGATTGTCAAAAATTCTGCCGAGTTCGTGTGCCAGTCAATTTCTTAAACATTACAAACAGAAGCAACAAGCGAGATTCTCTTCCCAAATTTAAGAACTGCTCTACGTTGGAAAACAAACCCTCAAACAATGGACAATTATTAGTAAGTAAGCTTTTATAGTTAAGTAGCATGACCAATTTTTAGTTAGTTTATTTGTTAGGACGTTTTGGCCATAAACCGTAGTATTAATTTAGTGTACGATTTATAATATAAGTTTCTTTCATATACAAGTGTTTGATAACTACTTATGTACTCAAAATTTTCATAAATTCCATAGTCGCCTATTCACTTAAAATTTATAAACTAAAATCAATGCATGTAAGAGGTTCACGTTTATTGCTCTGTGAATTAAATAGTTTTGTTTGCCGTTGATTAAGTCAATAGTTTTTCTTATTTTTTATATAAGTAGTAAAAAAGTGAGGAATTGATTAAAAGAAACCATTGTCCTCCTTGGGATGACAAGTCTCTCAAGGTTTTGTACGAACATTTGGACATTCTCGACTTGTCTGGAGCCCTTGGCAATTGTCATTAAGCCACAATATTTTATGAAAGGTAAGTGCCACATTTTAATAGTATATTATAAATTAATTTAACCCTTTTTTCAAAATTTTAACCCTCTATATGATCCACGACCTCCCGCTAGCTAGTGCCGGTGACCCCCCTTTAATTTTTGTTTTACAGGCCGCCCCCATTTTATAATTTGACTGGAAAAGATACACTTAGTAGCTTTTCCGCCTGTAACAAGATTAGACAAAACTTAAAACAGGTACTATTGAGTTAAGTCAAACAAAATATTTGAAAATAATATAGATTTAAATTTGTTTAAAAACGGGGAAAGTAATCATAAAATACAAAAACTGTGTATACAAATGATAGGTAGCCTTATGTATGCAGTTTTGTGCTCAAGACCGGATCTTACTAAAAGCATTAATTTGTTGAGTAGATTGCAAGGTTTCAAAGCTCTTAAAAGAGTTCTTAGATATGTTAAAGGTATTTTGAATTTAAAATTAAGTTTTAAGCCAATGGAAAGTAACAATATTTTTCAGGGTTTTGTAGACTCTGATTGAGGTGGAGATACTATTGACAGAAAATCTTCAACAGGTTACGTTTTTAAATTTCTTGACTGTACAGTCTCGTGGGCTAGTAAGAAACAACAAAATGTATCAATATCTTCCACAGAGTCAGAATTTACTGCTCTGAGTTTGGCAATAACAAAGGCGTGTGTTACGCACAATTTTGATAGATTTTCGTTTTTCAATGACCAATAATTTTATATGAGGATAACAGATCAGCTATTTGTGTAGCCAACAACCTAGAAAACAATAAACAATTGAAACCTATACATATCAAGCATCTCTTCGTAAAAAAGAAAATTGAGGAAGGTTTTGTTGAAGTAGTTAAGACAATATGAACAACTGCTTGATATTTTTACGAAACCATTAGCTCGAATTAAGTTTAAAAAATTTAGAGTAGGGTTAGGTTTAGAAAATGGATGAATTTTGGTAGTTTGTAAAATAATTTTATTGAGAGGGAGTGTTGAAATAGTGCAAGAAATCAATAAAATTATTAGTCGGAGGTAAAACTAGTTTTTAGTACTTTTTGGTGTTGTTGGCATTACTAATTACGTTCCTTATTAGCAAGATGTCAATTAATAAAAATCGAATGTAAAAAATATTTTGAGGAAGTGGCGGTTGTAAAACATTAACAGTAAAAGATGCTTTAATGAATAAGGTAGTTGTACTCTAATTCTTATTATAGTTAATCACAAGCACCGTTAATTCTAATAATTTTTCCAACGTTTGGAGACACCCCTTGAAATAAAGTCAGAAGCAACTTAGTAGCTTCAGTTGTCCATACTGATTCAGGTACTGTATTTGGTTCTATGCTTGGATTACTTTCAGTACCTATACAACAATAATAGTCAACTTTAAACTAAAAACACGCCTATTTCTATAGTATCATGCTACTCCGAGTTAACGGCTTCTTCGACAACTTCGTCGATACGAATAATTTCCATTTCTTCTATACTAGTGGCAGTTACACCAAATTTTTGTAATTTCTTTTCTTTTAGTGCTCTATTAAGGTATTGAAACGTAAATTCATTATCTACAACAAAAACTATGGTAATTTAGCCCTTAAGTTTATACTATTTACATACCTTCTCTTAAAAGAGTGCAAATTTCTGGCTCAAAGTAAACGGGTTTACCTTGAATTATAAACTTGGTCGTGTTATTTGATTTGCAATATTAATTTTAGCCACAGAAATTTTCACTTAAAATTTAAAAAATAAACCGGGAACGGCCTAATCTCACTTTAGAAAAGCTGTAAACTAGCACCCTCTCCTGCACCTATCAAACAAAGGAAGAGTGTAGTGTGAAATACCCAAATTTTTTGCAAACGAAAGCAACTGTGTGAATAAGTGCGTATGGAATGCTATAGCAAACGAAAGGACCTACCGGGTACGTTGATACACTGCGCATGACAACAAGATAAAAAACACACCTGCATCCTTATTAAGCGTGGAATGAATTCCAAACATCTACCACTTTGCCCTTCTACAGCGTGGAATTTATACTGGTGGTTTAGGTTGGAGCGCTAGACGTTATGTTAACAATAAATTAGATGTGAAAGAAATAAAATTTTATTTTAAAAAGACAAAATGCATGAACGCACTTTGCATAAAAAAATTTCGTAAATAATCAGTCTCGATTAATCAGGATATTTGAATGTTGTTGCTAAAAAGAAAGAATAATTCGGATAAGAAAGTACAAACCTAACTTTCAACTCTATGGCATTGTAATAATGCAAGGGCGATGACATTAATAAAACGACAAAGCGGACAATGAAATGTGACCTGACGAGCACTTGCGTATACATTTTGCAAAGAAAAATACATTGTAATAAACTGCAAGCGTGAGAATGCTGTAGCAAGCATAGAATAAAGTCGAAACATTGTATTAATCAGACACTGAGCTTAGTAAAACATAATTTACCGTGAACGTCGGTAAGCTTTGTTGGGTGCTACGAAAGAAGAATTAAATTTAATGATATAGAGAAAGTTGACCTGAAAGCATCAAGTATGTAGGGATACATGACTGAAGAATGTGAGATTGCGGAGTCTATATTAAGTCGTGGACAAGTTAAGTTCGGAAAGAAAAATTATAGGATGTTACTTTTAGAACGTAAGGATGCAGTGAGGTGAGAGAATTGTAGGAAGTTGAACGGAACACAGGTTAACGGAAGAGCAACGCAGCATACAATAAATTACCTGAATTTACGCTTGCTCTTGATAAGATATAATCAATGCACCATGCGAGTGGAATTAGTTTCGTCATGACCGTTCATTTACATTTCCAATGCTCCACCCGAAGGTACTACATTGGCCAGGAGGCGAGTTTTTTGTTGCCTGGAAATTTAGAATTTTGCCGAACCCTTGCCGTTCCAGGCAAGGTAGGGATCTTTAACGTGCGTGACAACACTCACACACGGGACCTCCATTTAACCTCTCATCCGAACGAGGGCGTAATATTTGTGAAAAATGCTCACCTGCCATTTTTCAAGCAGTCGGCCGTGTCGGGATTTGAACCCGGGACCTTGGGATCCGTAGTCTTATGCTTACTACATTGATCCACGGCGACGCCTAGTTTCGTCATGACCGCTTATGAAGACAGAAATTTGAGATTTTCATCCCGTCATTAAATTGGACTTTTGGGGTTGTGTTGTAGTATTCAATTAATGGAATAACCAGAAAGTATATTATTAAGAAAATGAGAGCTGGAGTAGTTTGGACATGTTGAACCTTAAATATTATAGGTATAATTTATATGGGAGCTTGGACGTAAACGTATTTCTCTGTAGGACATTAAGTGAACATTGACGTGAGTAATTTTTTATTGATTAAGAATTTATCGACCGAACGATTGGTGATTAAATATAAGGAAAATATTATTAGGTTAAAATATTAAGAATAATGTAGGTGTCAAGTTGTAACAGTTTTTTTGACCACTGCAAAGCACCAATAAATTATTAGTTAAATACATATTTTTATCTAGTCCATTAAACCAGTAAACATCGTCAATTAAATAAATATCCGTATTGGGATCATGTGGTCTAACCACAATACAGAGATGCTAGTTTGGTTGATAACATCAGGCGTTAATTATTAGTATAAATATTTTAAGGCCAAACAGCTTTCCTGTTTCGTGCACAATGTGTCAAGGGTCACTTTAGCTAGAACACTTGACACGAAGATATCATGGAGAACCTAAAGGTTCTAGCAAGTAATTTGCGTGTGGCTTTGCGCCGTAGTGGAACTCAAGTGTAATAAACACTTGACCTAGTGCTTTTTAATAATGGTAAGCAATTAGTTATAATCTCCTAGACAAACTAAATAATTTTGTTGTAGCGCTCTTTCGTATGTTCTTTTTAAAAATTCTATTGAAAGTTCTTGTAGACACTTTTTGTATATTCCTTCGTTAGTATGATTCCATTTTATCTGGTTTTCTAATAATTAACCCTTTAAATTTTGTGTTATGGATCCTTTCTTTGCATTTACGATTATCTAGTTTACAGTTCAATTACTTCAACGCAGCGATAAGAAAATATTGGATCTAGCACGAACGTCCTTCAACACTAATATAATAGTTGGATTTAATGAAATGTTCTGCGATGAAAATGTATGTTTTAAATTTTAAAGAAATATTCTGCAATGTAGATAGCAATTTTTTGGTTTGAATCTAACGTCCAATAATTAACAATAATGGTCTTTTTTGAAATTACTAGTATGGATTTACAAGTAACTATGTGGATAAATATACGAAGGTAATTATCTACATATAGTAGTACATCAAAGTTTTGCATATTTGTGATAAACGTTGTAATGGATCTTGGTTTGTCCCGTTGTTGCGTATAGGAAATACGTGTTAAGCTCATATGGTCGGGTGCAGGAGTCGCGCAGCTGGTTATTATCAGTACAACACGTGAAGGCAACACCACTTGTTTGTCCGAGGACCGTATGTATAAACATCTGTTCTAACATGATGTAGCGCTGTCACACAACCAACACCTGTTGGAACGAAGTAAGAGATTTATATTATTCTTACATCACGTCTGCACTTGGCGAACTTTGATACAAGGCTACACCAGAAAATAACCTTGTGATGACCTATAAATATTGTTTTGTTTAACAAACTAGAAAGGACTTTGATAAATTTTAATTGCCAATATAAATGCAGTGTAATAACAGTTATTATTATTAATGAAATTAAGCAACTCCATTGAGTTCTGATTAAAGTTTCATCTATGCATAATTTTAGTTACAGCTTTTGAACATTAAATTATTAGACGTTTTAGATATTTTCATATACATTTGTAAACCGAATAGCAGATCTGGTATTTTTTGTATTGATTTGAGTTAATTTTTGTAGTAAAAGAAACGCTTAGAGTTCTTGATATTTCTTTCAAATTCATAGTCCTACCTTAGAGTAGAAGAAATTATATTAACCTTTTTAAACGTAAATTTTGTACATACAATTTTTTATAAAGAAATAACTTTTAATTAAAGAATCAACATTTAATTCTCTTAATTAATTGTTTTATTTTGAACAAGTGAGTTCAGAAATAATGTAACCAGGTCAATGAACAAAAAACATAAATACCTTTGAGGTAATGATAGTGGTAACTCCGATTTAACAAAGAAGCTTTAATTGCTCTTTCAGAATATAAAGCCTAATATTTGTGTTCATAAAATTGTGTGCATAATTAATCTTTTCAGTTTTTTTATGAGGTAGCAAGAGTATATCTCTTGTATCCTCACTTTGCTAATTTAATTAAATTTTCTTTACAGCTCCTGCGTAAGCAGTTAATACGATATTCCTCTCTAAGGACTTCCAAGTCCCCTTAGGGAAAACCTCTGTTTAAAATTTAATGACTTGGTGGCGCCCTCCCTTAACCCCTGTTTTGGTATAGATTAAGCCATAGTAAGCAAATAATGTTTTGTAAAAAGGACCACGACCAATCCTCATAAGCTCTACCCGAGGAATAGACCCCTAGCATAGTCGGAAGATATTTGCGTTCCATCATTTTAAGGAAATCCTTTCTTAAAGTTTACTGGTTCCATTTGAGAATATTAAAGAACTCACGGGTTACTTTAATTATTCAATCAACCCCAACAGCAAGTGATAAACCTTGTAACCAGTACGACGAAATATTTTATTTTGTAAGAAAGTATTTTGGAAAGATAATGATATAGCATAAAGTTGGTTTTAAACTTCTTTTTTTTGTTTTTATGGACGACATTCCTAATAATTTAGGATTCAATAATGTCTTATAATTAAACAGGAAAGTAATTTTCTACACAGTATCCAATCTTTTTTCGCATAACTATCTCCACAACCAAATTTCCTTCCTCTGCTCCTATATGAATTACCCTAAAGTCTCCACTCCAACAATCCTCCGCCTCTGGCTACCAAACTTCGCTGATACCTACCATATCTAGTGCTAACCTATTCATTTTCATTTTAAAGTGTCTTAGACTACCATCCGAACCCTAGAGTCTCTGCCAACCTAAGTACCGAAAGAGCCGCTGCCCTCTTTCGGGGACCTGTCTTAGTCTGGTTCCTCACTAACGACCCTACTACTTTGGTTGCACCTGTAGTTTGGCTCTTTAGCTCATTAGAACACGCAAGCCATTTCACCTGTTCTAGTAATTTAGAACTTCGACAAGGTGCAGGTCCATTCGAAATGAATAATATACTATAATAATTGTTAAATGGCATGTAGAATAAAGTCCATTCTTCTATTTTTCTTAGCAGCAAATTTATCAATAATCTTATTATTAAAATTGTCTATTTCTGAAACAAAAAGTCGTTCAAATGACATCACCCCCAAAGCACTTCAATCAATCTTCACTCATTGTGTTATGTAAAAATGTTTTAACGCGCTTCATCATAGAGAATCATCTCTTGGCTTCAGAAGTTGACATAGGTATTGTTACCAGTATTGTCAAGAGTTTTACGGTTTCTGTAAATACCGCATCGAGTCCTTGTTCCAACAGCAAACGAAGTAAAGGCACAGCAGCAGAAGCGTCACGCAATTCTTGCCGCATATAAATAACTTGCATTTCAGTTTTTAATTGATTTGCGTTTAAGAACGAGTAACATTCAACTGTATTTTGGAAAAGGTTTAACAAATTTGGGAAAATTTTCTATAACAAATAAATTTGCAGCAACTAAGTGACCAACAAAGTTAAATCTGTCCCTTGTATACGAAATAATTACATCACATACTTCCATTGCTTCTTTTTTTTGACTTTTCGTCATTATTGTTGCACCTTCTTCGTTTAACTGGTATTTCAGATATAGTTTGCTACTCAATATCGTCATTTAGAATAAACATTTCTTCGCGAATATTATTAATTCTTTTGTCAAAATTTTCAAGGTTTTTTTTTAACTTGTATTGCATCAGTAACCTTTTGCTGAAGTTGGTTAAAAAGGATGTCAACGTGTGGCATAATCTTTTGGAAAACAAAAAGCCAAAATGTAAACTTTTCATCTAAAAGTAAACGTTCATAAGCACACGCTTGCAGAATAGTGCTTGGCAGGATGATTTCATCATTATTTTGTATAACTTCCATAACTTTGACTAATTCATTCCGATTTTCAATAAACGGTATATATAGAACGTGACTGAAAATTCCAGCGTGTTGGACATACTCGAGGTAGCTTATAAAACTTGTGTTCTCTGAAGTGATGTTGAAAAAACCTACAAAGATCAGTTAAATTGGAAAAAAAGATTCCGACGTTCCTATTAACTGAGGTTAATTTTGTCATAATGAGATTAGCTTTATGTGCGTAGCAGTGCATAAAATTTGCAAACGGTTATTTATTTTAACTGCCTTCTGAACTCCATTAAGCGATCCGCTCATAACAGCAGTGCCGTCATAGCTTTGCGCTATTAGCTTATTGGGAGTGTATAGAAGAAAATGTAATTCGTTTAATGTACATCTAGACAAAGATGCAGAGTCCTACCCATCACGAAGCAAAAATTTTCCGAATCTTTCTTCAGGAAGACCGTTCTTAAGGTATCTTCAAATAAGAACTAATTGGAACTGGCAAGCTACATCCGTGGTTTCATCAGCAATTATTAAAATGTAGTCCGCTGCATCAACTTCCTTCTTTACTTCTTCATGATAAACTTTGAACATACACTCTTAAATTTCATTTTGATTAGTTTTTGATGTTCCTTAAAAAAAATTTTTATTTTTCTAAGTGATCCTTTAATACGGAATATAAATCTGCCGAAAAATTAACAAGTTTTCTAAATACTTTTTTATTTGCAGTCATCCTTTTCATTATGACTCCTTGGTGCTAATTCGAAAAAACCACAAAATTTTGTGTAATTAATTATTTTCGAAAACGTATCGTTTTTTCTTAAAAGAGAGTTTCTATATTCAGAACTTAATTGAACTTGTATATTCGTCTTACCTAATAATTTAAAACTAAACGCGCTGTTTGTATGACCAACCGAGACTTCGTGTTTTTTAATCTTAGCTGCAATATGAACTAAATCGGTGACGCCGTTTTTAGTCCAAGTAGCTTGATCCCTATGAAGCACGCACGGAAAACAATACAACGCGTCTCTTTCTTCGCATCCACAAATCCAATGATTCTTAAAATATACATTTCTATTAAATTGACGCACAATTTCTTTGCCTTTAACTGTTTGTTTATGCACAAATTATAAGTCCGGTAGCGGTCAACCCAAATCTTTAATATTTAGTTTGTCAGTCAAACTACATCTTGAAAATGGATATTCTAACAAAGTATGAATATTATTCATATTCACAGAAAAAAGAAAGTATGACTTCAGAAACTATAGTAAACAACGCTAATTTTTATTTTATCTTATTAAGTTTGTAAATTGAATTAAATTACACTACAAATTCACTATTAAAAGTGCCAGGACAATCCAATGTACCTACTTTTTAAAAGAACAAACTATGAAACAAAACAAAACCCAGCTTTGAAAAAACTTTTACTATTAATATAGACATGTCCTTACAGAACTTGAGCTATGTACGTACACTGTACAGAAACCTGACTATATAGGATGAGGAAGCGATATATTTTTCTCGTATAATTAAAAATATATCTAACGTGTAAACCCGTTTCAATACCCCGCAAATTAATCTTCTAAATAAGAGTGTTAAATTTTATAGACAGGATAACAAGGGAATGCATCGACTTGAGCATTGCTCAAAGCGCCCATATACGACTGTATTAACAATCTTAATTCTAGCGCCGCGTGATCGAAGATACTTTACACATAACATAATCGAATGGATTAATTGAAATATTACACTTAACGTTATTAGAACAAATCAGACTTTTAAGATTAACATATAAGAGAGAACATATCACTAATTTAATGTCATACGCACTAATTGCTTATAATAATACAATTCATTCCTCAATTAACTTTACACCCCTCGAATTAACATTAAGACACTCAGATTCTCTTAACCCTTACGATATACACTACAATAAAGAAGTATATCAACAGCACGCCAAAGATCACAAAGAAAAATTAAAAATCACTTATAATAACATCAAAAATAAATTAGACAGCGGGAACGTATTATAAAAAACCGCAATGAAAACACCAATATAAATAGATTCTTAGTAAGTCAAACCGTGTATGAAAGAAATTTTAAAAGTAAACGACACAAAACGGCCCACAGAAATTTAGGTCCGGTTAGAATCAAAAAGATTTCATAAAAAAATGTAGCAGTAATAGATAACGGAGAAACAATACGATATATCCATTTAAAGAATTTAAAACACCCGGTAATTTCAGATGGACAGCCATCGTCCTTCCCGTCAACCACCACCCAGGTACAACAGACGACAACGAAATATTAGTAGAAAATATAAAAAAACAACTCCGGTATAATACCAGTAAAATTGGGAAGTATGCAAAACACTGTAGACTATTGGACTTTCGCACAGAAATTTGATTTGACTGAATTAAAACGCGAATTTTATATAATTAAAGACAATTATGACAGACTGAAAGAATCAATGGACACAGCCAGATTCGGAAAAGATTATTCTATAGAAATGCTTAATTACAAAAGTATAATGGAAAAAATCCTAAAGAACACAGACGACAAATTCAGTCGATTACTACAAACAGACCAAACTACAAAACAGAAAAGAGGAATTACTGACGGATTAGCTAATATTATAAAAGCTATCACAGGTAATTTAGACAACCAAGATGCTTAACAATAAGGCAATACAATACAAGAATTGATTGACCAGAGTGACATAAAAACTGTTGTTAGAAACCAAATTTATTTAACTCAATCAACCATATTCAAATTTAACGATGCACTACAAAAATTAGTAAAGAACCGAGACAGTATAACAAATAGAATACTAACTCTTGAAAGTAACATACAAACCACAATGTTGGGAATGCAAAATTCAATAAGATTTAACAGGATATTTAATCAAATGATATCAACCTTTACTGTAATTCACAAATTTTAGCTACACTAGAAAATGTTGTAACATTTGCTAAATTAAATACTTTACATGCTAGTATTATCGAATCAATTGATTTATTAAACGAATTATTAGCAATTAGATCATTTATTACCCATAGTAAACTACCTTTTGAAGTGACAGAATTTAACATACTTATATTTGAAAAAAATAGCCATAGTAAAAGGTTATGTAAAGAATCATGAAATTACGTTTCTAATAGAAATTTACATTGTAGAGGTTAACAATTACAATTATTATCATTTATTTGCTTTCCCCATGAAAGTAACTAGCAGGTATCAAGTTATTATCCCTAAGACCAAGTTTCTTTCCCTGCATGAACTCAAGTATGGATTCGCGAATGAAAAATGCAAAGAAGTGGCACCCGGCCAATACTTTTATCAATCGATAACGACAACAGCTATTCAAACAGATAGCCCACGTGAAGTACAATTATTACAATTCTCTAATCACTGAGAATTGTGTGCCAAAACCAGTACAAATTACGGACATGAAAATTCAGAAAGTTACGGACAACAAATGGATTGCGGTATTTCCTCAAGAAGTGATATCATCCGCCAAGTGCAATCAGGACGAAAACAGTTTAGCCCTAATAGGGATCAAAGTGATCACCATAAAGGAAGATTGCTATTTAAAATTAAAAAGCGAAATTATTCGAGTATATCAAAACCCAGCAGTGACGAAGAAATTCGCAAATTTACCTAAACTACAGTTGAAGATTCTTGAAACCAAAGACAACAAAATTATCAAAAAATCGATGCAACTAGAACATCTAGACCTCGACGATCTCAACCACGCAGTGAAATTAATGGACAATTATAAAGAACAAGTTAAAAATGCTAAAGCTACATTATGACAATATTAGTGTTTGGACAATTTTATTGATCATTGTTCTATTTTTATTAACTGAATGTTTATTGTACAAAATGTATATTAGGTATAAGAACAATGAAACCACAAATTAAACTTTAGGGACAGTGAGTTTTAAAAATTAAGTACGACCCTTAATTTTTTTCTAAACCGGGAGGAGTTACATATTTCCCATATCAATATGTATATAAATTTAAATGTATTTATTATGTCTTAGTAATAACATGTTTCATTGTATCAATTGAAGGTAACAATATTAAAAGTAAATCAGAATCGATATCAGACATGAGAACGGAAGCAACTACTTTGTATTCCAGACGCAACCTGATACTATAGGTGCAGATACAATAAACTGCAATAAAGCAGTCCTCATTAAAACATTACTTAGAACAAGACATTGTATGTTATCAAGAAATAGCAGACCGTGCGATCTGCACTTTCCCACAAGATGATGTGAGAGCAGGGATTACATAAATACCCTGAGGAGCCCCTGATTGCCAGTCAGGCTCGAACTTCATAACTTTAACATTGTTGGTAGTTCAAGCTACTCATTGGTAATTATTAAAATATTAACTTTGATTAATTTGTTAAATCAAAAGACGTTAATAAACATAACGTACAAGTTGTTAAACCATATTAAAATTAATTTTGAGAAATACATGTTTTTAAAAAGAAGCTCCCAAAGACCCAAAGACACAAAGTCTATCATGCGGAGTAATTGTATAACCTGCTTCCGACGTTAGTTAATATGCGATTGTATATGCAGTTGTAAACAACTTTTTTGTGATGCAATATAATTACACACATTGCACACGAATCGATATTTTTCAAAATGCGACCCTAAATGTGTTTGTAAATAATCATTCCGTGATGACGAATAATTACACAAATTGCATGAGAATGGGAGTTTGTTAATATGCGACCGCATATGTTTTTGTAAATTATTTTTATCTAATGTGAAATAATTACACATATTGCATAACAATGGACGTTCCTTTGTATGCGATCGTAAATGTGTTTGTAAAGTACTTTTATGCGATGAAGAATAATTACACACATTACATATAAACGGACGTTCGTTAGTATGCGACCTCATATGTCTTCGTAAATTACCTTTGAGTAATGCGGTATAATTACACAAATTGCATGCAAACGGGCGTTCGTTGGTATGTGTCCACTTATGTCTTTGCAAATTATCTCTATCTGATGCGGAATAATTACACAAATTGCATGCAAATGGACGTTCGTTGGTATGCGACCGCATATGTCTTTGTAAATTACTCCTACATGATGCGGAATAATTACACAAATTGCATGCGGAGGACGTTCGTTAGTATGCGATAGCATATGTTTTCGTAAAGTACTTTTATGTGATGCGGAATAACTACACACATTGCATACAAATGGACGTTCGTTAGTATGCGGCCGCATATGTATTTGTAAATTAGTTTTACAAGAGGCGGAATAATTACACAAATTGCATAAGAAGGGACGTTCTTTGCTATGCGACCGCAAATGTGTTTGTAAGGTACTTTTATCTGATGCAGAATAATTACACACATTGCATAAAAATGGACGTTCTTTAGTATGCAACCGCATATGTATTTGCAAATTACGTTTACTTGGTGCAAAATAATTACACAAATTGCATGCGAAAATACGTTCATTAGTATGCAACCGCAAATGTGTTTGTAAGGTACTTTTATGTGATGCAGAATAATTACACACATTGCATACAAATGGACGTTCGTTAGTATGCGACCGCATGTGTATTTGTAAATTACCTTTACATGATGCGGAATAAACACACAAATTGCATACAAATGGGCGTTCATTAGTATGCGATCGCAAATGTGTTTGTAAAGTACCTTTATATGATGCAGAATAATTACACACATTGCATAGAAATGGACGTTCGTTAGTATGCGACCGCATATGTATTTGTAAAGTACTTTTATATGATGCAGAATAATTGCACACATTGCAAGGGAATGGTCGTTCGTTAGCATATGACGACATCTGCACTTTAGGTGCACTTTTATATGATGCTGGTTTATTACATAAATTACGGGCCGACGAACGTTCGTTAGTATGTGACAGTATTATGTTCTTGTGAATTACTTTTTGTGGTACAAAAAGCGTAGGCGATCGTATCCGTCTAATTAGGTCAATTATGTAGGATACATAATTATCACATAAATTGCACGCCTTTACAAAGAGCAAGTTCCAATAATCTTTTGCGTAGCGTTTGTAGAACGTTCGTCAAAATATTTTCATTTAATATCACTAACTTCCGTTAAAAAACAAAAATACTAGGAGTCACTTTCCGCCCCATTAATTATCGATCGTATCATTTACAAGAGTGTGTTGAAAGAGCTAAACAAAAAAATGTAATTTTAAGGGAGAACAGAGCCGATAGTAACACCGAGTACATTGATACACCGCGCATGGCAACAAATCGAAAGACACACTGGCATTCTTATTAAGTGTGAAGGGAAGTCCAAGCATCTGCCATTTCGCCCTTCTTGTGTTACGGGGTTTATATTCGTGGTTTAGATTGTATCACTAAGCATTATGCTAACAATAAATTATATGTAAAAGAAATCAAATTAATTTTAAAGGAACATAATATATGGAAACGCTTTGCATAAAAAATTCCGTAAATAATTATTCTTAAGTAATTTCTATAAAAAAAGAACAATTAAGATAGGAAAGTACAAATTTAATTTTTAACTATATTGCATTGTACGAATACAAAAGCGATGGCATTACTAAAACGACGAAGCAGACATTGAAATGTGACATGATGAGCATTGGCGTCTACATTTTGCAAAAAAAAATCATTGTAATAAACTCTAAGCGTGAGAGTGGTAAAGTAAGCATAGAATAAAGTCGAAACGTTGTATTAATCAGACACTGACCCTAGTAAAATATGATTTACTGTGAACGTGGGTAAGCTTTACTGAATGCTACGGAAGAAGAATTAAAGTGAATGATATACGAAAAAGTTGACTTGAAAACATCAATTATGTAGGGATCCGAGAATATGAGATTGCGAAGTGTAATGTATTGTACCGTGATAAACTTGATGTGCCTAGAATGATAGGTGTCAATAATTAATTTAGGAAATTTGAGTTAATAGGAATTATTGGGAGAAGCCGATGGCAAGATTCGAGTTCAACTACACAATATTATAAACAACACAATATTACAGAGCCCAATTTGTGGGGCACGATTTCTACAGGAAAGTAACACAGTGTTAGGCCAGCACAACAGTGGGGCATGATTCCAGAGACGTTCCAGGATAAACAACAATATATATATATATATATATATATATATATATATATATATATATATATTAAATGCTGTGAAATGTGCCTTTGTCACAAGAACTGGTACTTCTTACAGATCATTCAAGTCCCACAGATTGGGCGTCATAAAATGCTGTGTATCCTGGGTAACATCCTCGTCAGAGTAAAAAAAAACCTTCGAGCACCAACGTTGGGCCGTCATATAATGCTGTGATTCTCGCCCTGTTGAATCTCTTCTGATAATCGCCTCTTTACTCTTTCCGCCTCGGCTGCTCACCTAGTTAAAACTTTCATCCTCATTCATAAAAAAAA
This sequence comes from Platerodrilus igneus, assembly GCA_036346225.1. Classification (NCBI taxonomy): domain Eukaryota; kingdom Metazoa; phylum Arthropoda; class Insecta; order Coleoptera; family Lycidae; genus Platerodrilus; species Platerodrilus igneus. Next base: position 176,467 of record JARFIW010000376.1, read on the forward strand.
AAACATTCCTACCACAAACATCAACGTTAACTCTATTTACATCAATATTCATAATACATTAAAATTTCAAAATTAAATTTCAGCATAAATTTCAGTATCATAAAATTTCAAGTTTAAATTTGTCATCATTTTTAATTTGCATCCAGAATTAAAGTCCTTGTAGGATGCATACTAATTAAATAAACAATATTTGCAGACCTGAATCTGAATAAAAGGGAGCATCTCCCACCCCTTTACGTTAATTAAACAGGTTAGTCTAATTGAGCTCAAAGACAGACCCAAATTTTCATCATAATCAAAAACATAAACCTGATAAATACTCCTTTCTACTTATACAAGAAAATTTCACCTTAAAATTAAAAATTTGTTGTTTATACAAATTCACTACTGTCCATTTTTATCAAACAAATTATAAAGATATCCAATACCCACCAAAACATCAAAGATCGAACAAAATTGTATAATTTACCTGAAGGTTACTGCACTCGTGGCTTCAATGCACATCGAACTTGCTAATTTCCCCATTCCAGCTGGTTTATGTTTACGGCTTCAGATTCTGAACGCTTTAAAAATTTTTGTACCCCACCATTCGTCTAAATTGGTTCAGGACTTCTCGGGAACTCATCTATGTATATCTAAATCTTGTTTTGTGGATCCAATCATGTTTACGAATAACACTTGATTACTCACTCCCGAAAATTAGCAAAGCAATTGATAATTCGTTTACGCTATACAAAGCTGCATACTTAAATGTATTTATTTATAGCTAATAACTTAGATAATTGGTACAGCAATACCCGCAAATATAACTAGACTTTATTACCTTATCTATCTTTTCTAAGTGCACTAATGCATAATAACTTGTATCGTAGCACGTATTCTGCTTGCAGTATCGTTTAACACCAAAAAATAAAAAGCAAAACTGTTTAAAGTATTGAATAAAATCAAAAATCTAAGAGTTTTCCACACGGCTCGCAACGCGTCCGCGAACAACTAATTAATTTTTTATAGAAATTGTTATGTTTTCACCTCTCATATCTGCAACTTATTTCAACCAATCGCAAACCCAGTGACGTTGCTCAAATCACGCCTTCTATTATCCGTGTCTCGGCTTTGCGCGTTTTATCCGTCTCTTTCTACCCTGGTCTGAGTGGTATTCTTTATTATGGGCTATTTGAATACACGTGGATTCTTATTTGAGTTAAATAACCGCTCAACTAGCCTTCCCGTTAATATAAGCTACGGTTTATCCGACCGTTTGCAATATACGCAGAATTTTCATGTTTATCCAAACAAATTAAACAGAACGTGATATTTAAAAATACGCAAGGGTTTAATCGTAATACTTCTACGATTTGGATATTCCGCGTATTTTAACCCTCTTGATAGATTTGTATGCTAGCAACGCGTCTCATATTTGGTATTATTGGGTTTTTAAAAGCTTTTATGCATATTATATATTACTAATGGTTCAATTAACTCCAATTAAAATAATAATGAATGGCATTGACTTCTACCCTTTAATTTTTAGCGAATACTAATTAAATATTAATTATTATTTGTACACTTTGTTTAATACCCGTTACTTAAAAATTGAATTAATTACTATAAATTTCGCACGTAATTTCTATTTGTTTCTTTATACAAGGTGATTAAAATTATTTGATGTCGTTAAGTAATTTTCTATCCTGGTCTAAATTTGAGTAATATATATCATATTCTGTAAGTTCCCCTCCCCTCCAAGATTAACTCCTGGCTGCGCAGCTGGCTATATGGGTAATTTTGTTACAAGATCTACATTTAAACGATTTAAATTTGTATCTACTAAAATCATGGTTGAATTTACCACACCCAAACATGAAATGGATACCTCTTTCTTATCTCTTTTCCTCGCCGTATAATTCATCGAATAAAATTGCTTTTCCCTTATTTCTTCTTTTCCTTACGAAATTTGTTAACTGTAGTTTGATGCATCAGTAACGCTTCCCTTTTCAAAGCAATACCAACATAGCGCTTTAAAGTTTTATCATGTTATTCTTCGCACAAGCGGTCTAAAACTACTCCTTTAATTCGACCAGTTATAAACTTGTCCGTTAAAATTAAATCTAAATTGGCACCAAATTTGCAATTCATTGCAACCCTCTGGATCTTTATATACCAATCGTTAATACTTTTATGCATTTCTTGTCGACAAACCTAAAATTCAAAACGCTTACGAAACACTGAAATCGTAGGTGAAAATGCTGCTGCAAAATAGCACATAAACCTTCATTGCTTTTAGTGCTGAGCAAATGTGTATCACACACCTCCTTTAAAATTTTGTAAGCAGATCGACCTATTAATGTAATTAACACCAGTACCTTCCGATCATCAGGTACCTGGTTTACTTTGAAATATTGGTCCAAACGTTCGCTATATACATTCCAACCATCACCAACTCTGAATTCTTCCAATGCACCTATAATGCCAGTTGCTATAATTGATAATTATTATAATTAATAAATGTGGAACATGTGCAAAATACCCTAACCTCACATAAAATGATTTCCGTTTAAAACCCAAAAAATATTGTATTGACAAGTTTCTTCGTGATCGTTATATCCCGTCGCCACCTTGTGTATTGTACCGTAATAAACATGATGTGCCTAGAATATAAATAATAATAATCGGAACACAACTTTATCCTACCGACATTCTTTACAAGTGCCCCTACAAAAAGTATCACTTCGGCTATTCAAGTGGCTCTTATTTCTAACACGGAGAAGGGAGGAGCCATTCTGTGGTCGTGGACAAGTGGGCATCGCCGTGGATCCATGTAGTAAGCGTAAGACTACGGATCCCAAGGTCCTGGATTCGAATCCCGACACGGCCGACTGCTTGAAAAATGGCAGGTGAGCATTTTTCACAAAAATTACGTCCTCGTTCGGATGAGAGATTAAATGGAGGTCCCGTGTGTGAGTGTTGTCACGCACGTTAAAGATCCCTACCTTGCTTGCAACAGCAATGGTTCGGAAAAATTCTAAATTTCCACGCAACAAAAAAGTCGCCTCTTGGCCAATGTAGTACTTTCGGATGGAGCATTGGAAATGTAAATGCACGATCGTGGATAAGTTCGGAAAGAAAAATTTATAGGATATTACTTATAGAACTTAAGAATGCAGTAAGGTGAGAGAATTTTAGAAAATTGAACGGAACCTAGGTTAACGTGAGAGCAACGCGGCATACGATAAATTGCGTGAATTTAGGCTTGCGCTTGATAAGATATATTTAATGTATCTGCGAGTGGGACTGGTTTTGTTTTGACCGTTTATTGAGACAGAAATTCGAGTTGTTCATCCGGTCATTAAATCAGACTTTTAGGGTTGTGTTGTAGCTGTTATTCAAATAACGGAAAAACCAGAAAGTACATTATTAAGAAAATGAAAGCTGGAGTGGTTAGGACATGTTGAACATTAAATTAGATTGATCAAACTGTAAGTAATATTATAGGGAGCTTGGACGTAAATGTGTTTGATGTTTTTCGCCGTAGGACATTAAGTGAACATTACAAGGAGTATTTTTTATTGATTAGGAATTTATCGACGTAACAATTGGTGATTAAATTTATGGAAAATATTATTAGGTTAAAATATTAAAAATAATGTAGGTGTCAAGTATTTGGGAAAGACACTGATATAGCACAAAGTTGATTTTAATCTGCTCTTTTTTTGTTCCTTTGGACAAGATTCCCAATAAATTAAAATTTATTAATGTCTTATAATTAAATAGGAAAGCAGGAAAATTAGAGAGATCAATGGTTTTGTTGATGGCTTAAACTTGTTTTTTTTTAAGATTTGTTTTGGGATTTATTTTAACAATATCTTGCCAGATTTGTAGATAAGAACTTATTGTAGAAAAGTATATTTACATGCGTATTGAAGTTATTTTTATGTTAATAGAGGTTAAGTTTAGGTTGATTTTTATTTTAATTTTGTAACATGTCAATTTGTCATCTCCTTGCCATGTTACGTCCCATAACCTTCCATATAAAAGTATTTTTCATTTTAATTTTATATTAATACCGTTTACAATAACAAGTAAGTTTTGATTTGTGTAACATTTTCCTTTAGTATTATAAAATAATACACTAAATACGTCGATCTGTAGTTTTAAATTAATATTCCTTCTTTTGTATAAATAATATAAATAATTATGATCAGATGTAATTTTCGAATTGGTAAACCTCTGAATTATGTCCATAAATACACAACTGGTGTATACATGAATCTGTCATTTAGGATGGTTTCTCTCAAAAGTGTGGTTATCTTGAAACCAGAATAAATTTTTGTTCTCTCGATATCTGACTGCCTTCGAGTGCACATGCCGTTTCCCGATAATGAAGTTCCTTCTAAGGCCAAGATGTTGTACCTGAATATTAGTATACTGTATACGAAGTAAGCTGACTTCAATAACCCATTCAAAATGTTTAAGAATGGTTTCTCTGGGCAGTTGTTCTCTGGTGAGTTGTTCTCTGGTGGGTCGTTCTCTAATAAGTTGTTCTCTAGTGAATTATTTAACTATACATGCTAGGTTATTTAAGCCTAATGCAGTAATTCTACTACCTTACAAATATTATCTATTATCGTACAAGAATTGCTTGCCGTTTAATTACTTTCTAAAAATATATTAAGTATCCGTTAACAAAATATATGGTTGTGAAACAAAAAGATTGCTTCTTACAAATTTGAAGTTTGAGGTTAACAACCAATCTAAATAAGAATGGTGTTCGCCTTACACGCCGCAAGAAGGAAATAAATATCCAATAGTTCTGAAAAAGCCGAAACTCAACACTTAAGTATACGTGTTTTTAAACTACATAATACAAGCATAAGTTTAATCTTATTTACTTTTGTGACGGAACAATGTGCATGTGTTCAAGTTTTAATCTCAAATATCTATAGTGCGTTCAACGAACAGATTCAGTAAATGATCCGCTTATAAATCAGCGCCAAGTTTAAATAAAAATTTTGTCTTGGTTGGCAGGATTCACACAACCACACATTTCAATTTGTAACATTAACCTACAAATGCATTTGTAGTTACAGTAAGGTGTTAAATTTGATCGCTGTTTGTACTGCGCAACTAAGCCCATCTTATTATTTTAATTACTGAATCTGTTCGTTAAACGCACTATAGAAAAATAATGCATTTAAAATATAAAGTCATATTTTTACTTACCTATTATCTTAACTAATTTAATATTACATTTGCTTTCCTGGTGTAGCCTTATGAGTGTATACATAAAAGCTTTCATGAAACTTTTTGTGGATTATAAGGTTATGTCCAATTTAAATGTTAAACACAAATTCTCTTAACTATGTTAAATACAACAAAGCGTATTTATTATTTCTCTTTACTTAGAACGCTAATTTGAAACTGTGTCTAAGTACAATAATAATTTTAGATTTTCTAATATCTTATCTGGTAGAGCTTTAGACAATTTTAAAATTATAAAAGAGAAGATATATATATATATATATATATATATATATTGCTGTGATATACTCCTTTGAATGCGGGAACTGGGTCCTTTCAACAAAAAAATTCTAGTCCCACAGATTGGGCGTCATAAGCTGCTGTGATCCTCTTTTCGCCTCGGCTGCTCACCTAATTTTATAAACCTCCTCATTCATAAAAAAAAACAACACATTCCTACCACAAAAATCAACGTTAACTCTATTTACATCGATATTCAGAATACATTAAATTTTCAAATTAAATTTCAGCATAAAATTCAGTTTTAAAAAGAATTTCAAGATTAATTTTATTATCACTTTAACGTGCATCCAGAATTAAAGTCCTTGTTGGATGCCTACTAATTAATATAACAATACAAGCAGAGTAAAAAGGAAGCATCTACCACCCCTTTACGTTAATTAACCAGGTTCGTCTAATTGAGCTCAAAGACATACCTAAAATTTCATTATAATCCAGAACATCAATACTAAATACCCCTTTCTACTTAAACAAGCAAATTTCATCTTAAAATTAAAATTTTATGGTTAGTACAATTTCACTAATGTCCATTTAAAGTAAATCAATTATAAAGTTATTCAACACACACAAAAATGTCAAACAAAATAGTATAATTTACCTGAAGGTTACTGTCCTCGTAGCTTCAATGTACATCGTCCCTTTAGTTAATCACACCATTGCAACAGGATTATATTTACGGCTTCTAATTCTCAACGCTTTTAAAATTTTCTCCATCACCATTTATTTAAAGTTGTTTCTGGGCTTTTCCGGAACTCATCTGTGTATATCTGACCCTTGTTTCGTAGATCCAGACACGTATTTGAACCATTTAATTATTAACACCCCCGAAAAATAGCAGAGAAATTCATGCGTCTTTCACCAATATACGCCAAAACTGCCTACTTTTGTGTATACATTTGTCGTTGTAAATTTTGCTAATTGGTACAGTGATACTAAATTTTATTACCTTGTATCTAAGTGCACTGAAGTACATTCATGTTAGCACGTAAATAACAAACTATTTTGAATCACTAAAATATACGAGCAAAATTTTAAATTATTTTATCAAACTAAAATGCACTGTTTAACATCTTGAATCAAGTCGCGGATGTAAGAGCTTTTAACGCATCGAATAGTCAAAAGTCTAAGAGGCCGAAATTCATATTACCACCGGTATATATAGCGAATAGCCGGCACGTCGCTTTTGTCCTCAAAACAGACAATTCTTAAGAATTTCTCATTCTATGTTCCCAGTCCGTCGCTCGCGCATCGGTTTTACGAATTTTCACTCGCCCCATTTAAATCTTAGAAATTCTCACACGGCACGCAAACATGTCCGAGAAAAACTAATTAATTTTGTACAGAAATTGTTGTTTCTACCTCTGATATTTGCATCCTATTTTCAACCAATTGTGACCCTCGTGACGTTGCTTAAATCACGCCTTTTACTATATGTGTCTTTGCTTGACGCATTTCTCTTTCCTTTTCTAACCTGTTCGTATTGGTGCAAATTGATATTCTTTATTATCGATTATATTTTAGTCCATGTGGACTATCTGGGTTTAATAACCCCGTATCGCACCTTCTCGTGAATATTAAGCCCCGGTTTCTCCAAGATTCTTTGTAAACATTAATTATCTGCAAAATTTTCGCCGAATGAGCTTTTAAATAAACCCTGTTTTGTATTTCGTGCTAAAGCATCTGACCGTTTCCAATATCCTTAGAATCGACATGTTTATCTAAACAAATTAAACTGAAATTGCCTTTTAAAATACGCAGGTGTGTTCAAACATCCTACTTCTAACTAACACTTCTAGGATTTGCATTTTATTGGGTTTACAAGTTTCTGTAGATATTATCTGTACGTTTTGTTCAATACCGGTTACTTGAAATAGAGTTAATTAAGATAAATTTTGCACGTAATTTCCATTTGTTTAGGAATAATTACATTACACGCAGAGCTTTTTAATACTGCTTCTTTTGATATAAAGCGTCTTGTACATGATTTAAATCTCTTATGTTTAATGAAACTAATAAATTTTTATGCTTCACGGTTTTAATAACGCGTATTATCTAATAATATTCATTATACACGGTGATTAAAATTATTTGATGTGATTATTTAATTTTCTACCCTGGTCTAAATATGAGTATTATATATATGTAAATTTCTTGGGATGTAGGTCATAATAGTAAAAATGCTTTTTAAAATTTTTAATAAACATTACGCGTTTCGGTGTATTAAACCATGATCACATGTTTACGTCTACAATAAATATAAAAATATTAAAACCTAAATAATTTATAATAAGTTAATCTAAAAAATTTTTAAAAAGATAATTTAACTGGTGTACAACTCACCTACTAACATTGAAGGAATCAGTTTACAATTAATATAAAGCATAGAACACAATTTACTATGTACTTCTTTGATTAATAAATATTAAATTGATTTATTATTTTTGTTAGAAACTAAACATATTAAACAGGCTTGCCAATACAAAGATAATATAGAAAACATACATGTTTTATCTAGATAGATAGTACAAGAAAATTGATAGAATATTATTATTATAAACTGTTAATTTTGTAATTAATTTCTAATATACAAGGTTGGTCATCAGATTTATGATTTTATAATATTGTGGTAAATATGCGTGAGTTGTTCGTGATCTGTTTTATTGTTGATGCTGTTTGCATGGCGCTGTATCTGGATCATTTCTAAAATGTTTCGTTTTTTATCATTAGTTTCAGTACCCAAAATATTTACGTCATCAAAATCAAAGGTATGTAACTTGTCTAACGCATGATTTGCCAGGGCTGTGCATCTCTTGTGTGATCTTATTGAGTATTGGTGTTCATATATTCTACGATGAATGTATTGTTTAGTATTTCCGATATATAAACTATCGCAGTCTTTACAATTAACTTTGTATATGCAGTGTGTTTTTTCTTTATTAGGGGTGTTACTTTTTAATTTTACAAATAGCTGTTTATTTGTATTATTAAATTTATGTACAACTTGGATATTATATTTCTTTAAACATTGTTGAATTTTTTTTTAAATATTTGCATGGTATTCAATGCTCACATATTGTTCTGGTGTTTTGTTTTTAGCGTGTTTTTTACTTGTAGTGTTATATAGTCTGTTTATTCTATCTTTAATTATAGGTGTGTAGAATTTACATGGATATCCATTTTTATCTAATGTATTTTTGATTTCGTTTAGAATAGCTGGACGGTAGTATGGGTGGGTAAATGTTAATGCTCTGTCAATCAAATTTTTAGTTACATTTTTTTTATATTGGTTAGGCACGTTCGAACAAAAGTTAAGGTATCTTCCTGTCCAAACATTTTTTGTGTACCATTTTGTATAAATTTTACCCGTATTGTCATAATGTATTTCAAGATCTAGAAAATTGATGGTTTTGTTTACTTCTTTTTCGCTAGTAAACTGTATGCGTGAATGGTAAGCATTAAATTTAGTTAGTAGTTCATCAGTTTTTTGTGTTGGGATCCATAATATGCAATCGTCTACAAAACGCTTAAAAAAGTGGGGTTTAAATGAAAGAGTAGGAATTACCGTTGTTTCAAGTTCTTCCATAACTAAGTTTGCGATAATGGAAGAAATTGGAGATCCCATGGCCGTGCCAAAAATTTGGGTATAAATTTTGTTGTTATATGTGAAGTAGGTTGAGTTTAAACATAATTTTATAGCTTCAATAAAATTGTCTTTACTTATAGTAGTGAATTGTTTGAGTGTGTTCCATTTGTTTTTTATTATATCTATAGACAAGCTGATTGGCACATTTGTGAATAAGGATACACTATCTAAGGATATTAAAATATAGTCTTTTGGTATAATTTGTTTGGTAATAAATTTGTGAAAATGCCAAGAATCTTTTACAAAATATTCTGTTTTCCCTATTAGGTTTTGAACTATATTAGCTAAAAATTTTGAGAGATTGTAAGTGGGAGAATTTATGTTTTTGATGTTTGGACGGAGGGGTATATTTTGTTTATGGAGCTTTGGGAGACCATATAGAAATGGGGCAAGACCATTATGGTATATTAATTGATTTTTACATTTTTCCGTTATTTGTTTTTTATTCATAAGTTTGTTAACAAACGTATTAAGAGTGTTTTGAATTTTTTTTGTAGGGTTAATATTTTCTACTTTATAAGTGCTATCATCATTTAGGATTTCATGAATTTTATTATGGTATTCGTCTTTATACATGACGACTGTTCTTTTACATTTGTCTGCATTTATTATCATAATATTCTGATTGGCATTAAGAAAATAAAATATACAATAAATAACAGTATAAATACAAATACAAGAAATAATTACTTTAAAGAACAAAATTATAACTATAATAAAAGATTTAACAAAATAAAAACAAATCACATTAAAAAAATCGACAAGTTAATTTAAAACAAATCCAGAGATAACATAAAACCTATAAATGATAATCGGATCACTAACCTCACAAATATACAAATTCCGAGCCCGGTAAAATGCGTACTAAGTTTAGGTGACCGTTTTTCCACCAACAATAATAAAATTAAAATTGATAAGATTATCGCTGATGTTGAATATGGTATCCGAAATAAACCTACTGATACAAAAAATGAAATTAGAAATAAGATAAACAACATTTTAACAAATCATAAAAATTCATTAAACGATTAAAAAGTACACAATTTTATTAATTACCAATTTAAGCTATCAAAAAGTTTTCTTAATGCCAATTAGAATATTATGATAATAAATGTGGACAAATGTAAAAAAACAGTCGTCATGTATAAAGACGAGTACCATAATAAAATTCATAAAATCCTAAATGATGATAGCACTTATAAAGTAGAAAATATTAACCCTACAAAAAAAATTCAAAACACTCTTAATACGTTTGTTAACAAACTTATGAATAAAAAACAAATAACGGAAAAATGTAAAAATCAATTAATATACCATAATGGTCTTGCCCCATTTCTATATGGTCTCCCAAAGCTCCATAAACAAAATATACCCCTCCGTCCAAACATCAATAACATAAATTCTCCCACTTACAATCTCTCAAAATTTTTAGCTAATATAGTTCAAAACCTAATAGGGAAAACAGAATATTTTGTAAAAGATTCTTGGCATTTTCACAAATTTATTACCAAACAAATTATACCAAAAGACTATATTTTAATATCCTTAGATATTGTATCCTTATTCACAAATGTGCCAATCAGCTTGGCTATATAGATATAATAAAAAACAAATGGAACACACTCAAACAATTCACTACTATAAGTAAAGACAATTTTATTGAAGCTATAAAATTATGTTTAAACTCAACCTACTTCACATATAACAACAAAATTTATACCCAAATTTTTGGCACGGCCATGGGATCTCCAATTTCTTCCATTATCGCAAACTTAGTTATGGAAGAACTTGAAACAACGGTAATTCCTACTCTTTATTTAAACCCCACTTTTTGAAGCGTTTTGTAGACGATTGCATATTATGGATCCCAACACAAAAAACTGATGAACTACTAACTAAATTTAATGCTTACCATCCACGCATACAGTTTACTAACGAAAAAGAAGTAAACAAAACCATCAATTTTCTAGACCTTGAAATACATTATGACAATACGGGCAAAATTTATACAAAATGGTACACAAAAAATGTTTGGACAGGAAGATACCTTAACTTTTGTTCGAACGTACCTAACCAATATAAAAAAATGTAACTAAAAATTTGATTGACAGAGCATTAACATTTACCCCATTTGCTAAAATATTACGACATTGACAAACGAAAACGTCCGTCGGAATGCAAGCATCTTGCTCCCGAGAGAATAATTCTCTATAAACACGATATGGAGGTTTTTTAGGTCCAAACGTGGTACGTAATAAAGCTAAAGCATCAGACCGATTGTTTACATCAGCTTTCACACCTTGCCACCAAGACGATGCAAATCCACATAAAAGCATAGAAAGTCCTCGAAGAGCATTAGAATCATTTACTTGCGAACAATCTTTGTAAACTTCAATCGCGTCAATAAATGCGTTCACATCTGTGTCTTTTTTACCATCAAAACGCGAAAGACACTGTGAAAAGTTTCCCCCTGTCGCTGCTGGAGGGTTAACGTTATTAATATTTACACTACGGATACTTTGTAATAATGCTTCAAATTGTTCCTTCGACAAGGTCACAGATTCACTTGTTGAATCATTCATGTTTGTGGAAGTTTGTTTACTTCTTAAAAAATAATAGTGTGACATACCAGTTAAATAAAATTATCAAAATAATTATAACCCGTAAAAACGCTTTACAACCAAGCTATCCGTCCAAAGGGATTGGTTACCACAATCTCAGGTATGCTTCTGGTTGAAACAAAACGCGATCGCAATCGCGAATACGTTATAATGTACACGTTTACCGAACAAAATATTTTCCGAACAGTCATTAAATTAAGAAACACTACCAGTTTCATAAGGCACTGTTTATAGTTCTATCTAATACGAACATTTTTGAAAATTGCTATACATACTTCAAACAAAACATAAACAAGCAGTTTTATAAGCAATACAAAACTTAAAAACAGTTAAAGCCACTGAAAGATACATAAATACCTGTTGTATACATCCTTATCTATAAAACCATGCAAGCAGGTGTTTACAAACCAAATCCTTATTCCGTCTGCACCTTGACCTTGCATCAAAACACAACACTTTTAATAGTTTATCGACAACATATGCGCGCTTATTTTAAATGCCACGGGTTGGGTGACAAATTTATGTGAAGTTTTTTATATTATTTAGGGGCACGGTAGATTATTTATTCGGCTAGCTTTATAATAATCTCAGGGGTAGGCTTCGGTGATCTTTAAAATAAAGCACACACGTAGTAACTATTGTTAATTAATGACTCTCAACCGATAAACATATAAAACTTAAGTGAGTGTTTACACATTTTAACAAACTATACACTTTATACAAAAGCAATGAACAATAATAGTTTGTATGGTATCTTGATATACAAAAGAAGCGGACTCATACCCGAAACGCGAGCACGCAAGAGAGTCGCTTCATTACGCCACGACGGCTTAAACGATACTCTCGATACAACTGATAGCACACGGCACAGCACTGCGCAGCGTATATTCCCAACAGGTGAGGGTCGAGTGTTCTATCATAAAAGATATGTTACACATGTTATTTATTATTCCCCATTTCATTACTTTTATTTATATTCTTTCCTCATTCTCCCTTCGGAACCCACTTCCGCACCACTGCGGTTAGCCAAGGCACCCTTATATTTTCACGGGGTTTTCGTCCCTTCAAAACAATTCAAAACTAATCCATCTAATGCTTGTTTTACTCGTAACAATGTGTTATTGACAGTGTGCAATAAACTAGTTTCTTATTATACAACATGAGGAGCTATAAAATCGGAAAGCAGAGAGACTTCCAAAGAAGACATAAAGCAGGAAACAGACAGCGTTTAGCTCACAAATGAGGCCGGTCCGCGGCGAAATACACTAACGTAAGACACGTAGCCACTAGCAAGTACAAAAAAAATTAAACAGACCTGAAATTACGGATATTTCCTGGATAAAAATTTAGAAAGCTTACTAATTATGTAAAACACTGTTCAAAGATATATTTTGGACTGTGTCCTAAAGAAGTTTGCAAACTGGTCAAAAATTGTGCAATCGCTTTCGGTATTGCACTTCCTGATTCGTGCAAAAGAAATAAGGATGCTATGGAACACTGAGAAGCCTAGCAATTCGGGTTACGGAACCTACAAGTATTGTCCGGGACACAATTTTAACAAACCAAACGTATACGCATTTTTGCAGTAGTTTGTAGTATTCGCAATCGTTTTAATTGTGTTCCTTCTGAGATATAGAATTTAAAAGACACGGGTTATACCACGGTGCAAAGATTAGGTATAATGTGCGTTGCTGTTAATGTCTGTTACTATTTTACATTGGTGCAATAGTATTATAACAATAACATATTTTAATATAAAGTTACGCTTTTATTGCGTCGATAATCATGCATAACCCTAGACGTAATTTGTACTTCCCCAAATTCGGTTGCATGTATTGCCATCATCGGTAAAACTAACAAAATAACAAATAAGCCAGGAACTTACCTGATTTTTATTGGAAGCAAAGGCAACCTCTGCTCGTGTTTAAGAAAGGGTTACATGCGGGTGTTTTTTTCTGCACTTCTTCATATTCGAACGACGAAGTGGGTGCACTGCATTTTTATGAAAGACAAGACAGTTGTGTAGATAATTAAGCTAGGTACAAGAATTAGAAAGAAATCATTTCGCCGACATTATGCGTACACACGTTTGATTTCTTTGATCGCCGATAGTAAAATCCAGTACTTTTAAAATGCGTCGCTCCCATGAGCTGTATTGCCTGTCAGTTTTATTCTTCTCGTAAATCGTGGTTGACTGTTTAACCACATTAACATTTTTTAGCCTGGGAAATGCGCGCATATGCGGTTAATATGTTTTAAATTATGAGGTAAGTGTTCTTGGGTTTGTAAGACACAACATCAATACACTTTACGCCTGTTACATATCCCCCAAATATATATGTGCATAATCAAATAGGAATTATTAAAAAATTATAAAGAAACTTAAGTTAGGTATAATATTGTAAATTCAAGGATAAATCAAAAAAGGTTATTGAAAGTTCACAAGCAAGTTGTGAGGCCGGATGTGAATGCATTGTATTCCAGACGTAAGTGATACTGCAGGTGCAAGTTGCAGACGCTTAAGAAACCGCAATTATTAGGAATTAAGATTGCTACATTGTAAAATGAATAGAATATAGAAATAAGCAGGCATGAGCTCTGCAAGTTCCCACAGACATGCGAGGGGCAGGGACAACATAAATACTTCGGGAGCCCCAGAACAGTCAGTCATTCTTGAGTATTTGAGCTTTTACATTGTTGTTTGCTTAGGCTACTCGCCCTCATTTTAATTCAATTAATAATAATTTTCGACTTAGTTTAATTTATACAAAATTTGTAAAATTCCATTTTAATTTCTGTTTAGTAAATAAATTGTTACAAAAAGTTTTGGACGAATATTTTTAAAAAGGCAGCTCCCAAGGCCCGAAACGTAACTCGCGTAACAACTTAATTGAAGGATAACAAACTATCTTCTCATATCAATTCAAAAATCCACTATTTTGAAAAGTAATATAAAATTTGATGCATCCATAAAGCGCAATACAATAGTTTTTTTTCTTTTATCTTTTTATTTGGATATCTTGTCACTGCTTATTATCATGTAATAAAATTCGTTTTGATTGCCACAACAATATATTAAATATTTCTCTATAAATACTACTTACAAATTCTGCAATGGGCATACAACTAAATTATATTAATTTTTCTAAGATTACATACAACCGCGTGATACTAGTAATTAATTATGGGATTTTTTATTATATTAATTGCTTCAATATTTAAATCAATTTAGAAATTTTTAGAGAGTTTACCACAAAAATTACGTTTTAACTTTACACTCTCGAAACTAAACGAAAACCACCTTTTTTTTGTTATTATAATTGTTTCCACAGCAACTACCTAGCAAACATGCTCACGTCATATTGACGTCATGTATTGATCATCAGTTACGTCATTTCCACCTTAAATATAACGTGATTATGACGTAAAAATGACGTGAATATGTCACATCCCAGCGACGTCATTTTTATGTCACCATGAAGACATTCGTGGAATCATATATGGCCTGTTCAGTACTTAAAATGACGTTAAATTGATGTCAGTTTTTGGGTACAATATATATATATATATATATATATATATATATATATATTGCTGTGAAACCTCCAAAATCCGGGTACTCCGCTTTTCGAATCGAGCCCCTACGAATTGGATGTCAAGAATGCTGTGAATCCTACAAAAAGCTATTCATTACCTTAACTGTGTTGGTCCATTTACTTTCTTCTGTTAATCGCCTCGGCTGCTCCTCTAGATAGCTTTCATCCTCATACATAAAAAAAACAAACACATTCCTACCACAAACATCAACGTCAACTCTATTTACATCAATATTCACAATACATTAAAATTTCAAAATTAATATTCAGCATAAATTTTAATATCGGAAAATTTCAAAATTAAATTTATTATCATTTTAATGTGCATCCAGAATTAAAGTCCTTGTAGGATGCCTACTAATTACTATAACAATATATGCAGAGTACAAAGGAGCATCTACCACCCTTTACGTTAATTAACCAGGTTCGTCTAATTGAGCTCAAAGACATACCCATATTTTTATCATAATCCAGAACATCAATACTAAATACCCTTTCTACTTAAACAAGCAAATTTCACCTTAAAATTAAAATATTATTGTTAGTACAATTTCACTACTGTCCATTTTAAATAAACAAATTAGAAAGTTATTCAACACACACCAAAATCTCAAAGTTCAAACAAAATAGTATAATTTACCTGAAGGTTACTTGCACTCGTAGCTTCAATGTACATCGTCCCTTTTGTTAATCACACCATTCCAACTGGGTTATATTTACGGCTTCTGATTCTCAACGCTTTAAAAATTTTCTCCATCACCATTTATTTAAAGTTGTTTCAGGGCTTTTCCGGAACTCCTCTGTGTATATCTGACCCTTGTTTCGTGGATCCAGACACGTTTATGCACCATTTAAGTATTCATACCCCCGAAAAATAACAAAGAAATTCATACTTCTTTCACCAAGATACGCCAAAACTGCCTACTTTTGTGGATTTATTTGTCATAGTAAATTTTACCAATTGGTACAGTAATACTAAACTTTATTACCTTGTATCTTCTTTTCTAAGTGCACTAACGTACATTCATTGTAGCATTTAAAGAACAAGCTGTTTTTAAATCACATAATATTCGAGCAAACTGTTTAAATTATTTAATCAAACTAAAATGCACTGTTTAACGCGTTCAATCAAGTCGAAGATCTAAGAGAGCTTGTTTTTATATTCACCTCGGTATATATAGAAGTTAGCATGTCTGTCGGTCTGTTCCCCAAAACGGCCAGTTTCTAGAATTTCGTCATTCTATGTTCCCATTCCGTCGCCTGTGCGTCGGTTTTTACGAATTTTGCACTCGCCAGTTGAAAATCTCAGAAATTCTCACACGGCACGCAAACATGTCCGAGAATAACTAATTAATTTTGTACAGAAATTGTTGTTTCTACCTCTCATATGTGCATCTTATTTTCAACCAATCGTGACCCTCGTGACGTTGCTCATATCACGCCTTTAAGTATTAGTGTCTTTGTCTTACGCACATTATCTTTCCTTCTCTAACCTGTTCTTAGTGGTGCAAATTGATATTCCTTACTATCGATTATTTCAGTCTATGTGGACTATCTGGGTTAAATAACCCCGTATCGCGCCTTCCCGTGAATATTAAGCCCCGGTTTCTCCAAGATTCTTTGTAACCATTAATTATCTGCAAAATTTACGCAGAATGAGCTTTTTAAACTACGCAGGTGTTCAAACATAATATTAATTCTCAGAGCTTTATTTTCTGGTATTATAATCCTGGATTTTCACTGACTTTTATGCTTATTATTAATAATGGTTTAATTAACTCCAACTAAAATTGACTTCTATCCTTTCATTTTTAGCGAATACAAATTAAATGTTAATTATTATGTGTACACTTTGTTTAATACCGGTTACTTAAAATAGGGTTAATTAATATAAATTTTGCACGTAATTTCCATTTGTTTCTTTCCTCGGAATAATATACATTACACGTAGAGCTTGTTAATACTGTTTCTTTTGATATAAAGCGTCTTGTACATGATTTAAATCTCTTATTTTTACTGAAACGAATGAATTTTTATTCTCCACGGTGTTTTAATAAAGCGTATTATCTAATAAAATTCCTTATACACGGTGATTAAAATTATTTTATGTAATTCATTAATTTTCTACCCTGGTCTAAATATGAGTAATATATATATTTGTGGCCAAATGATGACGCCAATATAACGTTATATTGGTTTGCACTTAAGTCCTTACTTATGAAGCAAATATGTTGTAGCTAGTGTTTCTATAGGAGCTGGTCTTATATACTAAAATTGGTTTCACAGGTACAGGATGATAGCTTTAGCTATTTGGTCTGTATCTATGGGACTATAGGCAATGTATAATATATACTTACCTCCAGAATAATTCATTATATTTTATTCTGGGGGTAAGTATATATTGTACATTGTTAGTCCCACAGGTACAAACCCAAATAGTTAATTATCATCCTGTTGTAACGTATTTTTTTTCTTGTTACGCTTCGTTCTTTAATATTAAATAAATCAGCAATAATATAAAATATATAATTTATAGATTTCCGTCCAGTAAAAAATTAATACATAAAATTAATAATAGCATATAGACTCCTTTACCTTTATGGTCTAAGATTCGTTACTAAGCTTCGTCGAGTTGTCAATTTGACCACTTTTTATCAGCGTTCGAACGGGTAAGCTGCTCGGCAGGATAGTGAAGTCAAGATGGTCGTGTCTAAACACGTGGCCTGTAACACGGTCTGAAAAAAGATGGATAATTGATTGAATCTTCGTGTCTGGAGGTTGAACCTAGCAGCTGTAGCGTGAGGATGTTTTTGTATAAGTTCCACCTAGAGCAGTTCAGTTGATCCCTGCAGGCCTAAGGAGATGGAAGCTCCCCTTTCATCATTAATACAGTTGGTATAAAATTATTTAAATAAATTTTTCAACATTTTCCCTATAGTGCAATATCGGATATGATAAAATTTTCTACAATATGGTATATGGTAATTTCATGTTATGCAGTTTCATATAATTCAACATCATAAATAATTAATGTCGAATAAGCAAATCTTGGATCTAGAAAATTTGTTGGAGTACTAAATTTAATCTCATGTAAAATCAAGCAGAAGTTAGTTTCGTTAAATAATGATTGTATTCAGAAGAGCTTTGGTAATTCCAGTAATAATGTTGTAAGTATTCACATGGTTTCTCTTTGTGCGTCGCAGATAATCGAAGGTTATGGAAATTTCTGACAGCTGAGGTCAAAGTCCTATTTCTTTTGTCCAGAGCAGTATTACTACACGTGAGTGTTCCTTAGAATTTAATCACTTTGAATATTAATTAAGTTGCAATAAGAAAATAGTACATTAAAATTTTGTAACGTAAAAAGCGACTAAGGAAAGAAAGAATTAAATAACAAATCTATTGTTTGTCAGAATGTTTGCACATGCACACAAAGTTTACATTTAAAAGTTGTGAATGACATTTTATATCAGATATAAAAAAACATAGATTCAGTTGTCCTATTTAGACCTCACATGTCATCTTACGTTAATTTAAAATATGTTTAAATATTTTGAAGTCATGAACTTTGATTTTTAGTCAACATGTGGAATTCGCGTAATAACTGTTAAGTAAAAGTAACTTTAGGTAAACACTTGCTATTTTATCAGCACTTAGGTAATTAAATTTCATTGTGAAGGTCGAAGAAGTACTTCTATGGCTTGAAGAAAATATGTAATATGAATAATTAAGAAAACTCAAATCCTTACATTTAAAATTTTTTAGAAAGATCCATTCAGTGATCTTTATATTATTGAATACAATTCTTTAGCAGTATATTTCTGTTCCATAAAAATTATTAATTGAAATTATTATAGAAATACGAATTGAAAATATTATAGTAACATGAATCCAGAAATTTATTCAAATAGAATCTATTTTGTTTTTGCATGACTTTTTATTATTTAAAATTCAAGTAAAAGTTACAAGTCATCCCTGATCAGAAATTGTGTGTAATGAAAACAAATTCCCTGGGTGTATATTTTAGAAACCTAAATTCTATTATTTTATTTTTGGCAAATATTATTGAGGACACAAACGGTGTCCATGTTGTACCTTTGTTTGTTCGTAGGTCAAGCCGAGACATCTGTATGACATCTGGCGTTTGAGGTTTTGGTAAGTATGTTTAAAAGAGTGAAATTCAGGTTTTATGGCTATGTTAGTGGTGTTGACATAAGGTTTCCGCATTCCCCTAATACAAGCACAGTTAATTTTTGTAGGTAGTTGTATTGAAAAATACGGTGGCGCTCATTAAATATATTTTTGGTCTTTTGACAACCCATAACCCAAGCTCATGATCTACCCACAGCTAACACTCGACTAGCCGTTTATGTCTTAAGAGTTTTTCTTTTTCCCAAGCCATTTTCCATCCAACTTTACCTTGGGCTTGCATTAATAATAAGAAATTCTCGACCTTGTGATATCAGGTTAGGGTTTAGGAAATTTAAAGGTGTAATTTATTAGCTGATAGTCACGAGGATAAAAAACAAGTAAGAAAAATATAAATATATACATTTCACTGTACCTGAGAAACCTAAATTTTAGCCAACTTCTATAGAAACACTCCCTACAACATTTGCTTCATAAGTAAGTATCTCATCGCAAACTAATATGTATTTGAAAGTTAAGTTGGTATAATAGTGATTGAAATGTGGCCTCTTCTCTAATTAAATTACTAGTCCCGGTAGTTCAGTTGGTCGAGTGTCCAAGTACTAATCGGAAGGTTACAGGTTCAACTCCTGATACTTTTGTTCTTTCAAATACTAGCTTAATTAGAAATGATTATTTTTTGCATAACCGTCTAAATTATATATAGGTATATAAATAACCTTGTAAAGAACTATTAAGCAAAAATGAAATATTTGAAAATTCCGAAATATAAAAACACACTTTCTCATTGAAGAATACCTTAAACCCAATAATCTTCACCAAACATAATTGTATATAAAATAAACAAGAAGTTATAAAACGTAGTTCTAGTTTAATGCCATCTTCTTTACAACAAAAGAGTTTGTAATGTTAAATCCATAGTCGACTGTAAGTTATATAATAAAACAATAACAATTCTCCGCTTAAAATATAATCTTAAACTTAAGGCAAAATACTAACAAGCTAAACGGTATCATGCACGAAATATAATTGCAGCCATAAGCATTTAAAATGCTTGGCTTCCTTCGAAGACAATAAAGCCAAAGCCATGAAAAATCTGAAATAATCGTAACATTCCTATAATTATATATAATAAACCGTATCTATCTAAAAAAAATTTACAACGTATGCAGTATTGGAAAAGATATCCAGCATTCATTTTTGTTAGGTATCACTATACACTTTGATGCAATTTCATGTATGTACAATGAATGATAATTATCTGACCAATTACTCACGATATAAATATGGAATAATTTAGAATCGATAGGATAATTGTATAATGAATCATACGATTGAAGTTGTTTCCCTATTATGATAACACCATTTTCGATATGGATACACACAACCATTTCTACCTTAGTCATGCAAAACGAATCCGCATTGGATCGTGAGTGAATTTTAAATGTAAATGTCATTTGTTCGTATTGTTTAAGATTTCCAATACTTACAGCTGGCAATATGCCAATTGTATGTTCCCGTTCAAATGAAACATCGCTGTTAGAAAGTACAGGTTTTGTAGTACACAAAGAATAGTTTTCCCTTAATCTACGATGTAATTGTTACAGCGGATTTGTAGGTGACCTTATTAAACGCTTTAACCTGGCCAAAGTACTTCTTTTCTTAAAGATGTTAACCACAATGAGCTCACGATTGCAACACTGTTGTCACCATCCGCTTCAGGAAACTCAACTCCTACGAAAGCCATTGCATTTAAAGAAAATATATCGGCAAGAGAAAATGTATTGGAATTTATAGAAGCAAAATACAACTACAAGTTTAGAAAGTAAGGTTATGGTGACTGAAATGCATAAATTATGATGGTGAAATAGCTAAAACATATTGTCAAATAATTAAACTTAGATAAGTGTGCTGGCGCGTCTTATTAACCGTGGACTGTAATTCGAAAATAGAACAAAACGCGAGCTTTAAATACGAAAACTGTATGCATGTAAAATATTAACAAACAAAAGGCATAAATTCACTCACCAAATTGTCCTTCGTGTGCGGTCCTCTTCGATGTTGCTGGAATGCCCCCGGGGGAGTCGGTTGAATGCAGGGTTGCAAGCACTATACTTTATTGTGTATAATTTGTCACGCACAACCTTCCCGTTACTAGGTCGAAAGAAGAGTCGTCGCTGTTCGTCACAAAACCACTTTCGCACGCGTTTTATTTAAGAGGCGCAAGCGCACTGCACAATTCAAATCCTCTATAGTTTGTTTTAACTAATACGAAACATTCTGCCCACCAAAATAGCTTTGGGCTATTTTTTTTTTTAACTTAACACGAAAAATTTAACTTTGACCGAGTCTTGTATGTATGTAGAACTAAATGACTATAATAATGCTTACGAAACTATAACAAAGAACACTAAAATAATTAATATTTATTATTGAGACGGCAATGGGCATAGTTTGACTATTGGTCTTTTCAAATTGCCTCGTGAAGTTTTTACGGTGGCTACACGAGGTACTCCATCGCTTCCAGGATGACGCTCTACAATTCTGGCGAGTTTCAATTTAAAGGAGGAACACGAAATGAAGGCAATTCACCCATAACTGAACTGACAGGAATGGGGCGAAGACGATAACAATGATAACATTTAGACAGTATTCTACGAACTGCGCGAAGAGATGAGATGATCCAAAATCGTTCTTGAAGCAAATACATCGTTGTGTTTACTCCCGAATGTAAATTTTGTGTGTGCACTTGTTTAATCAACAAATCTGTTATACGGTGTTTATTGCGTAATACCGCTGGATGTTTTGCGGAATCTGGAAGATTAGAATGAATCAGTCTCCCGCCTACTCTTAAAATGTCATTCGAATCAAGAAATAAGCCTAGACGTTGCAGATGTTTAGGCAAAGGCTCACCTTGACGAACGGCTTCGATTTCAACTTTAAGTGAACTAAATTGGACCACCTTGACAATAACCATAAGAGCAGTGTGAAGCTCCACCGACGATAAAAATAGCGAATTGATGGTAGCTTTTCTAACATTAAAGATTCTCCGACAATATGCGACTATACGTTGAATTTTGTGTAACGACGAAAATTTGTTTGATAAGTCTTCTAGCCAAGTTGATGCTACAGTAACAATCAAAGTAAGGCGTTTCTCCTCAGAAGATGCTCCCAGAGAAGGGACGAACAATTTTGGCAAAGGCCAATTTTCTTCAGACAACGACAAAAATTCAGGACCTGCCCACCATAGCGGATGCGCGGGCAATACCGAATGAAATAAACCTCTGGTAGCACAATCAGATGGGTTGTTTGAAGAACTAATGTAACTCCAGTGTTCGGGAGAAATACGTTCTTGGATATAACTAACACAGTTAGCTACAAACATTTTTAAACGATAGGTAGGTGACTTAATCCAAGTCAAAGCCACAGAAGAATCAGTGTAACAACAGATTTTTTCAAAGGTTACATTTGAATATGTAGTTTTAACAAAATGAACTAATTTAGACAAAAGTACGGTAGCACATAGCTCTAGCTTGGGTATAGAAAGACATTTCAAAGGGGCGACCTTTGATCTAGCCATAACAAAGTGAACAGATATTTTTCCTGACGGAAATACTAAACGAAAATATGTAATAGCCGAGTATCCTTTCTCGGACGCGTCACAAAAACCATGTAGTTGTATGCTACAGGCTTCATCAATAGGGATATAACGAGGAATTTGAATTGAATCAATATATGAAAATTCAGCAACAAATTTTTTTCAAAATATGACAATAGCTTCAGGAGGAGGATCATCCCAATCCAACCCCAGCACCCAAAATTGTTGAATGAGTTGTTTGAGTGAAAAGGTAACTAGTGTAATAAATCCTAGAGGATCGTAAATCCTAGCAACTGTCGAAAGTAAAATTCGCTTGGAAAGACGATTTTCTAAAGACTGCATTTCAAATGAAAAATTATCAGGTATCGAGTGCCACTGAAGACCTAGCACTTTTATGGTAAACTTAAGATCATTTGCGACTAAATTTGGTTTTACTTGTTGATACTCAGTAGGAATATCTTCTAACAGTAGTGGACTGTTGCTAGCCCATTTGCGTAGTTCGAAGCAGCCAGCACGTAGTAGTTCGATGAGTTGACGTTTTAGTTCATGAGTTGCCTGGAGAGTGGACGACCCAGTCAATACATCATCAACATACAAATTGTTTCTCAAAGCATGAGCAGCCAATGGATAACTATTTTCTCCTAGTTCAGCTAGTTTTAAGATAGTGCGAATGGCGAGAAAAGGAGCGGATGAAACTCCATATGTAATTGTGTTCAACTGATAGGTTGAAATTGGTTCTGAAGGATTCCATCGCCATTGTATCAATTGATAAGAACGATCCGTTTGTGATATCAATATCTGCCTGTACATTTGTTTTATGTCACAGACAAAAACGAACTGGGGAATACGAAATGCCAAAAGTATTTTTACAATATCATTCTGGAGCTTACGTCCAGCGAGTAAGGTATTATTCAATGAAATACCATTCGAAGCTCGAGCCGAAGCATCAAAAACAATTCTCAATTTAGGTTTATTATTTTCTAGTTTGAACACGGCATGGTGTGGAATAAAATACGCATTATTGTTAGCTGGAGGCGTTGATAAAAGCGACATGTGACCAGAGGCTTCGTAATCACGCATGAAATCTACATACAAATTTCGCAAATCTGGATTAGTTTCGAGACGACGCTCTAGTGACAATAGACGTTTAATGGCAATAGATTTCGAGTCCGGAAACTCACGAACATTTTCTCTAAATGGGAGGCTCACGCCGAACCTACCATTGGGTAACCGATGCAACGAGTTATCAAAAGATTGTTGAGCAAGGTCATCTTCCGGGGACGACAAACTCTTCGATGGAATGTCGTCAAGCTCCCAAAAATGTTTAAGATCAATATCCATACAAGGATCGATAGATACAAAGAACGAATGAATAACATTGGTTGAGACGGGATCGACAGTACCAAATATCATGTAACCAAATATGGTGTTGACAGCAACAGGCGAAATTTCTTTGCCATCAATTTTCCCATCGAGCAAAATACGACTGGCAACATCAGAGCCCAATAACATTTGTACTGGAGAGGGATGTCTCCAGTTTTCATCTGCGAGTTTTATGTTTTCCAAATGAGACCAATACGATTGAATATACTTGTTTGGAAGATTACCGCAAATAGACGGCAAAACCATTAAGTTTATTTTCAAATTGTTGTCTGTGGGGACTGAATCATATTCCTGAATGGGACGAATTGTTCCAGATATCACACCTAACGTTTGGTGTGAAGTCTGGCCCAAACCAGAAATAGGAATCGAAGAAGGACGAGACGATATACCAATAGACTTACGACAAGACTCCGTAATAAATGAAATTTGACTCCCAGTGTCTACTAGAGCACGAATAATTTGAGGTTGATTTCTCTTGTCGAGAATTTCCAAACAAACCGTGGGTAGCAGAGCTAGACAAGTTGTCGCCTCAGACCCAACTGTTGTAGTACAAGTAGCATTATTAAACGAACTGGTTTGCAAATTTTCTTCACGAGTTGGAGTTGAAGAAGGTGGTGACGTAGCAATCGACGGCACAAAATGTAACAATGTATGAGGATTTTTATTGCAAGTTCTGCACGAAACCTTTGACGGACAAGACGACATGTTATGATTTGGTCGAAGACAGTTCAAACATAACCGAAGATGTTTGGCTTGCTCGTGACGCTTGTTTGGAGACAATTTAAGAAATTGCTCGCACGAATACAATACATGATTTCCCTTGCAAAGGATGCAGGAGAACGAATTGTTCTTAGGAGAAGTGTTAGTCTCAGCTAAGAATGTCCTAGGCTTCAAGTCAGAATTCGAACGAGTGAGACCTTGTTTATTAATAGTACCTTTAGGCACTTTCGGTTGTTTGCTTGAGACAAGATTCTCTAAGGCTACACATTGTTTTGACAAAAGTCTTTGACGCAATTGAATGTAGGCACATCAGTAGAATTGAAATGCAATTCGAATCGTTTACGAGTTTCCTCATCGAGTTTACATAATAAAAGATCTACAAGAACAAAATCCCAACTTTCAACATCAAATTGTAATGATCCCAAAATCGATAAGTTTTCTGTGAAACAGTCAATTAAATTTCGAAGTTGCTTTACGTTTTCCGCATGCATAGGCGGAAGTTTTTATTAAACCCCAATGGTGATTAGCCAAAAGACGTTTATTATTATATCTAGAACATAAAGTGTCATATGCTAGTTTGTAATTTTCATGACAAAGAGGAATAGACCGCAACAAGGTCAATGATTCACCCGACAAGCTTGAAAGAAGGTAGGAATGCTTTTCGATGTCCGTTAAATGCGGTTGTTTATCTATCAAAACATCAAACATATCCTTGAAAGTTTTAAAGTTTTTGGGTCATTATCAAAACGGGTAGAGTAATTTTGGTAATTTTACTCTAGGTGTAAAATTATTGTCTTGTCGACTTGTGTGATTCGCAGACGGAGTTTTCACTTCAGCAGAAAATATTTCTTGCTCTATCAAAAGAATAGAATAATATTCGTCATCCACGTTTTTACACAAATTCTCTAAAGCAGGTTGCAATTCTGGTTCTGTGTTTACCAATACATTAATGTACTTTTCAGTAAAATCTTTGTAGACAGATTCGAGGATACGACACTTCAACTTGAATAACCTATGTAATGAATCATTGTATTGTGCCTTTTCAGAAAGTTCGAAGATTTCATGAATCCGAGCAGCGTAAAACTTTAATAAAGTTACAGAAGCATTTGTGTCAGGCATTTTGTATGAAGAAACAAACGACAATTATTCCAATTAACAACAACCAACAATAATCTTAATATAAATTCAATCACCGAAAATGATCCAATAAAGTCATTACCCGATTTGTAAAGTAAAATGCGAAATGAGTAATTAAAGCTTCCTATTGTATTTTATACGACCTGACAACCCTTAACAAGAAGGTTTATAAAATGCCCCAAGGGTTTAGTCATTCAAACAAGAAATATAGTTAAAATATTTAGTGGTTAAAACCCTTAAACATTCAGGTAGGTTATACGATAAAACTGGAATGTCGTTTGCAGCTGTACATAAGCCAAACGGAGTGACCTACTACACAGGTATACAAAATTTTACAATAGAACAACTTTGAATCCAACATTTGCAACAGGTTTTCTATACGGAACTATTTAACTATGTCTGTAAAATGATTAATAAAGCTCTCTAACTAAACTATTGCTAAATCGTAATATATCTATAAGCAAATAATGATTTCTAATTAATAGACTTGATCGAATTTTTTATATATAAGTAATTAGAAATATGATGCGAATATTGCAAATCGAAGTTCTACATACATACAAGCTAAAACGAAATGAATTAATTTATTCACCATAGACTGTTCTATTACGCGATGAAGGACCAAATGTCAATTAATTAAACTTAGATGAAGGTGCTGGCGCGTCTTATTAACCGTGGACTGTAATGCGAATTAGAACAAAACGCGAGCTTTAAATACGAAAACTGTATGCATGTAAAATATTAACAAACAAAAGGCATAAATTCACTCACCAAATTGTCCTTGGTGTGCGGTCCTCTTCGATGTTGCTGGAATGCCCCCGGGGGAGTCGGTTGAATGCAGGGTTGCAAGCACTATACTTTATTGTGTATAATTTGTCACGCACAACCTTCCCGTTACTAGGTCGAAAGAAGAGTCGTCGCTGTTCGTCACAAAACCACTTTCGCACGCGTTTTATTTAAGAGGCGCAAGCGCACTGCACAATTCAAATCCACTATAGTTTGTTTTAACTAATACGAAACACATATTCTAATTGCACATTTACCTATAGTTTATAATATTAACAATTCTTACTCTAAACCACGAAGGTTTTCCCAACAAGAAGTTGATGCATGCACATGAATAAATAATGATATGGCGTGGAAATAACCATAAATGGAATGAAACAGCACACTTAAGGCAACACATACTACAACGGCGGTAATATAAGTGGTCACTATAACAGACTGAAACGTGAACCAAATTGGACCTGCGCAAATCTGAGAGAACTAATTTGTTGAATATTTGGTTAGATGTTTGGTAAATGCTTAATTATTATTTATACTTCGCATTACTACGTTAAATATGTCTTATTTTAACAAAATATAAATAAACAATAAAAATTATTTGTGACTTATTTATCACGTCAAAAAGACGTAAAATAATAACGGTATTTATACGCTAAATACTGACGTTTGATTGACGTCATAAATTGAGCCATCGACGTCGGCGACTAAAAGTCACCAATTGTCGACGTCATATTGGCGTGACCATGTTTGCTGGGTAGTCCCTAGTCTCTATACAGAACCTATTTTTAAATATTAACATGTACATCTATATTTCCTTGGCCTATTCTACTAAATCCGTATAAAAGCACCATAACACGCAACACGCTCTTATACTAATAGTATCCCTCTCTATCACTATGTAAATCAGAAATAAATACAAGTGTACAATGTATATCATAAATACAAGTCTATCTAAAACATAATACCCATTTTACACTTAATCCTTTATAAACTTCATCTAATCTATTTAAAACCTAAATTGTTTATCCAACCCCAATCCCATCCAGAAAATATTAGCTGTACCACACTAACTCTTCTTCAGTTGTCATACGTAGATAGTCTGCATAGCAGTTGGCATCCCTTAATATCAAAAGAACACAGTCAGCTTTTTCGCCACCCATCCTTGGAGAGGTGTCCTTATGCAGTTAGAAGCGCAGGATTGTTAGGCTTTTCTCTGCCGTGCTCATTTCTCACCTTTAGCGCAAGTTAAGTTTGATACCGTTGCTCACTATATAATATAATTCAAATTGCCGGTAACTTAATTTTGAAGTTTTCGTATTGTATTAAAAGAAGGGTTACTTCATACTATAGTTTTATTTCAAACGTTCCCAGGCTAGTGCCATCTTTTAGTGTAGATTTAGGTTATGTGTTGGTGACACAACGTAGGGAGCAATGGCCACTACCAATAGACTACTAAATCAGGGAGCCAGGTATTGTAAAGGGGCGTTCGCCCATCCTCAGGCAGGTTACACTACAAACTAATCAGTAGAGAAACAGCAATGATAAAAATTCACACATTAATTGAAACTATATCAATCTCTATCACAAATGAATTGCAATCAGTAAAATATATTTGTACTTTCTAAAAGTGCTTTCCACAACACTGAAGTATTAGTATATGTCTTCGTAAGCGAATTCTATCTGCCGTGACATAATAACACAAAAGAGATACAAATAGTCGTTTGTCAGTAAGGGGTTGCACATAGCTTTTACATTATTTTATAACGATGTAGAAATCTGATATTGCAAACAAAATGGCATTTATAAACATGGAATTGCTCATGTCGTTGTAAAAGACTTTTTGTAAGGCAAAATAATTACAGAAGTAGCAACAACATGGACACTCCTAAGCATACGACATGAAATGCTTTTTTTTTTAGTACTTTTTTATGCGATACAATCATAAAAACTATATGCCAATGATCGTTTGTTAACATACATAAAGATACGAACTTTTAAGACTTATACCCGATTCAGAATAACTACACAAATTGACTGCCGGTGAACGTTCCTTAGTATAGGACTGCATAGGAGTTTGTATATTAACTTTTTGTATTAAGGATTAATTACATTAATTGCATGTAAATGGATGGTACTTGGTATGCAACAGCAAATGTTTCTTTAAATTACATTTTAATGATGCGGAATAATCACACAAATTGCATACGAACTGTCGCTGCCTAATATGTGTAGATATACGATTTTCCAAGGCACTTTTAGACAACGCAGAATAATAACACAAATTACATACGTATGGACGTTGTTTGGTATGCCACCACAAATGTATTTGTAAAGTATTTTTACGTGGTGAGGAATAATCGCACAAATTGCACATAAACAAACGTTCGTTGATATGCGACCACATATGCATTTGTAGATTACATTTGTCTGATGTAGAATAATTACACAAATTGCATGCATATAGACTTTCGTTGGTATGCGAACGCATATGTATTTGTAATTTACTTTTATATGACGCAGAATAATCGCACAAATTGATCCAAACGAACGTTCGTTAATATGCAATCGCATATATAGTTGTAAATTTCCTTTATGTGATTCGGAATGATTGCACAAACTGCATACGAATAGACGTTTGTTGGTATGCGACCGCATATGTATTTGTAAAATATTTTTGCGTGACGCAGAATAACCGCAGAAATTGCATGCAAACGAAGGTTCGTCGGTATGCAAGCGCAGATGTATTTGTAAATGACCTTTACGTGATATGGAATGATTGTACAAACTGCATACGAATGGACAATTATTAGTATGCGATCTCAAATACATTTGTAAAGTACTCCTATATGATTGCGAAATAATTGCACAAATTGCATGCAAAGAGATATTCGTTGGTATACGACCGCATATGTATTTCTAAATTACGCTTATATGATACAGAATAATTACACAAATTGTATCCAAATGGACGTTCCTTGGTATGTGATCGCATATGTATTCGTAAAATATTTTTACGTTTTGCACAATAATTGCACAAATTGCATGCAAGCGGACGTTCGTTGATATGCATATGTGTTTGTAAAGTACTTTTGCGTGACGCAGAATAATCGCATGCAAACAACCGTTCGTTGGTGTGCAATCGCATAGGTATTTGTAAATTACCTTTGTGTGATACGGAATGATTGCACAAACTGCATACGAATGGACGTTCGTTACTATGCGATCTCATATGCATTTGTAAAGTACTTTTATATGATGCGGAATAATTGCACAAATTGCAAGTAGAGGGGTGTTCATTGGTACATGACGGCACAAGTGTTAGTAAATTACCTTTTTGGTATACGGAATAATTACACAAATTGCATGCAAATTAGCGTTTGTTAGAAGGGATCCCATATGCATTCATAAAGTATTCTTACGTAATGCGGAATAGTCGCACAACTTGCATGCCAACGGATGTTCATTGGCATGCGACCGCATATGTAGTTTTAAATTACTTTTATGTGACGCTGAATAATTGCACAAATTGCACGCAAATGGACGTTCGGTACTATGCGAGTGCAAATGTGTTCGTAAAGTATCTTTACGTGCTGCAGAATAATTGCACAAATTACATGCAAACGGACGTTTGTTAGTATGCGAATTCATATGTATTCGTAAAGGATTTTTACGTGATGCGGAATAATTGCACACATTGCATGCAAACGGACGTTCGTTGATATGTGACCACATATGTGTTTGTAAATTACTTTTATTTGATGTAGAATAATTACATAAATTGCATGCATATGGACGTTCGTTGGTATGCAACCGCATATGTGTTTGTAAAGTACTTTTACGTGATGCGGAATAATCGCACAAATTGCATGCAAATGAACGTTCGTTGGTATGCAATCGCATATGCAATTGTAAATTACCTTTATGAGAAGCGGAATGATTGCACAAGCCACATACGAATGGACGTTCGTTAGTATGCGATCTCATATGCATTCGTAAAGTACTTTTATATGATGTAGAATAATTGCACAAATTGCATGTAAAGGGATGTTCGTTGGTATGCGACCGAAAATGTCTTTGTAAATTACCTTTATGTGATCCGGAATAATCACACAAATTGCATTTAAATTGACGTTCGTTAGTATGCGATCGCATATGTATTTGTAAAGTATTTTTATGTAATGCGGAATAGTCGCACAAATTGCATGCAAACGGACGTTCATTGGTATGCGACAGTATGTGTATTTTTAAATTACTTTTACGTGACGCTGAATACTTGCACAAATTGCATGCAAATGGACGTTCGGCGCTATGCGATTGCATATGTATACGTAAAGTATTTTTACGTGCAGCGGAATAATTACATAAATTGCATGCAAACGGACGTTCATTGGTATGCGACCACATAATTATTTGTAAATTACTTTTATGTGACGTTGGATAATTGCACAAATTGCAAGCGAATAGTTATTCATTAGTATGTGATGACATTTGGACTTCGAATCTACTAGTTTATGATCAGATTGATTACATAAATTGCGAGCCAACGAACGTTCATTAGTATGTGACTGTGTCATGTATTTATAAGTTACGTTTTTATGATACAAAAGCCACACAAATGGTGTCTTTCCGTAGGAAACCACACGCGTCTTAATAGATCAATTATGAGTAATACACAATAATCATATAAATTGCTTGGCTATACAAAGAGTAAATTTCGATAATCTACTTCTTTGATAAAATTCTTTGAACGTTCATAAAGGCATTTTCATTTAATATCACGCATTTGTTAATAAAACAATAGATTCGACGGGACACTTATTGCATTAATTATCGATCGTATCGTTTACGTAAGCGCGTTAAAGGGACTGAATAAAGAATGTTGAATTTAGAAGAGACCGGGCTTGTTGTATTACCAGGTACGTTGATACACGGCGCATGGCAACAAGCCTAAGGACACGCCTGCTTTATTATTAACCTTACGCACAAGCGCGCGGACCATATGTTAGATAAAGTAAATAAGAATTACGTTGAAGTTTTGTTGGCACGAAGGCTCTATCTAGTGAGATGTGCATCTTTGTTTCAGCCAGCTCAAAAAAATTTAAAACAATTTAATACCACGGAATTGCGGGAATTAGGAAATTATCTAAATTAAAAGCATGCACATTCGTTTCTTGATCTTTTTCTTTTAACACAATAACTGCCAAGTTTATTTGGAAGTATTGACAAATGGCCAACATGTTTCTTTTACGTTTTAATATTAAAAACTGTTGTTTTAATCTTAACAAAGAGTTTAACCTTAGTTGAAGGTGGTGTTAAAAAGTATAACAGAAACGCCCATGGGTGTGGTCGGCATCCCTCCATGATTTTTAGTACAATGCCAAAAATGCATTTGGACGTTTAATGTACAAACATCTTTTTTGTTGTAAAAAACGATAGATATTAAAAAAACTATACAGAATTTGAATTGACAAAGCCTACATTTCAGAAAAACATAATTGAATATTACCGCATGGTAAATAAAACAAAATTAAAACATAAGTATGTTACATTGATATATAATTATTATAAAAAGGATATAGTAGTCACATCGATTTGTGATAGTTTACAAAACACTCCCTTAAACATATAGCGGGTTTGTTTGGGTAAACCACGCACAAACACACACACACACACACGCGCGCGCTCACAAACACACACGCGCACACACACACATACATATATTATCGTGTAATTAAAAGGGGCAATAAAATACATAAGTTAACTTATAGGGGTAAGAGCGATTAGGTACAGTAAAATAAATTTAGTTAGTTAAAAGACTCAACAATTATTTTCTATCTTAATTAATGGATAATAGGGGAATATCGATTTAGTTTAACGCGCGATTAATGTAGGAATAATTTATCTTAAATAAATTTTGTTAGAGACCAGGTATTAGTATGTATGTAAAAGAGAATAAAAAAATAATTTGGGGTTAAATTATAGCATAATGAAGTACTATGCAACAGTTTTAAAAGCGTTAAGCATGTTAAAAATAACGATTTCTAGGTTTCAGTTGTAAAAACCAAGACGTTTTAAATAACAGGGGGAAAGATATATTTCTTAGTAGAGGTGCTGCAAACAAATTTAATAGCTTAGGGGAACGAACAGCCGTTGGAATTAAAGCAGCCAAGGACGTAAACAAAACCACACAGAATTGATGTAAAACCAGTATACGTTAGTTAAAATATTGATTTTTAATCTTAGATATAAAGTCGGAAGGAGCAATGAAAAGACTAAGATTGAAACAAAGCCTATAAGTATAAGAGAGAAACATAAAGTATATCCAGGGGAAAGGAATTAAAACTCGATAATTTCAAGGATAGTTGTAAACAAGCAAACGTCGCTCAGAAAGGTGGAAATGGAGCCAAGCAAGATTATTGGTGAAGATTAAACGAGAAGGGCTAGAAATTCAGATGTTAGAGACAGGTGTGTGCGATAAAGCGATATGTACAAGGAAGATAAATGATGTTTGCTAGAAGTTAAAAGCGTGTACCAAGCAAGGAGTTGAAGCTAATCCGAAGAATTGAAAACGACAGTTGACGCTTTTAAGTGCATTACCACGTACTGTTGTGTTATGTTATGAAAAATTACGAGAAATCGACGGTCGTTGGTGATTTTCAAGGAAAATAAGACAACGGTTAAACAGATATACGTGCTGTTTCTTAAACAAGGGGGGGTGGCAGTTTGCATTATATAATCAGTAACAGAGAGAAGTCTCGCCCTCTTTACTTTTTGCTCTTTACTTTCTGATTCCATCGGTGATACAGTGAGTTTACTTCCAAGTGAATTAATGCAATCTAATTAAATAAAATTTATGTAAAAGCTGATAAAGCGTTATTAGTAAATAGTAAAGTTGAAATGTAAGTACAAACATTTTTGTTTTAATGCACGAGAAGTACTAGAACTTGAAAATTGTTTGGATGTTGATCAAAGCGAGGTTTGGGGTAGTAGAATTTATTTGCAATAAAAAAAAACGAAATTTGGAGATTGGATATTTTGATTGAAATTTATAAAAGAAGAGTTCTTGGAGTAGAGGCATGTATGGTACAAATAGGGATTCGACCATGGAAATAATGGATAGACGGAGCATCTACCAGATGGCAACATCTACAAGGGGCTAGTTAGTGGACCGCAGTAAAAGACAACTACAAGGTAGGAGATAGAATAAGACATTTTATGGTGAATATTTTCATAGTGTTTGTGGTGTTTTGATGTGTTTTATGATTATTTGCTTTGATTTTTATTTGAACAGACATTTATAGAACTGTTAGAAAGAGGTTGATTTTGAGCATTATTCATTAATGTGCAGATAACCAAAAGTTGTATAAAGGTATAGATGGTTTCTTGATATTGGTCGAGCAAAAATTATATGCACATCTATAAAGTTTTAAAGTGAGCTCATGCTAGAACAAAGGGTATAGTAAGGTGTGATGAATGCCCTCTTACTTTAATCAAAAGTTATGTGTTAAAAGGGTTATCAATATGCAAAATGATTGATATAAAATTTAGTTAACACATGAATGTATATAAAGCGATGGTATTTTAAATTTGAAAAAAAATGTAATTTGGATTTTAGATAGAGTGTGATATTTTGGTTAATCGAGTTATTTTTGAATGCATGATTGATGTGGATTTCTATTTAGGTTTTTATGGTAATAATGAGAGGAAGTTTGTTTGATGTAACAGGTAGGTGTATGTAATATATAGGAAGCATCAAATTAAGAGGACGACTCAGGAGCAGCCGAGGCAAGATTTGAGCGTAAGTACACAGAATTTATTACTGCCCAATTTGTGGGGTACGATTGTTCAGGAAAGTACACAGCAGTGTTATGGTACCCAATTTGTGGGACGTGATTCCAGGTTAATTCATAGCATTTTTTTGCGTCCAAGCGTGAGGCATGATTTTAGAGCCTATTCACAGCAATATATATACATATATATATATATATATATATATATATATATATATATTGCTGTGGTATGAGACATTAGCTCTGGAACTCTCTAAAAATCATTCAAGCTTCAACGTCGGGCCGCAATAAGAGTGCTGTGGATCGTGGACTTATGGGTTTGACATCGCCAGGGTCAACACTGATTTTCAAAAAAAATAAAAAATTTTATAAAAATATTCTTACCCTTGTAACAATTACGATTTTCTGTTATTCAAATATACAATTTTGTTCAATACACCTAGTCAATAAATAGTAAATTTCTATTAAAACCTTTTATTTTGAATTCATACATAGTACGCCATCTACATTAAAATAGCCAAAGTAAACTTTAGGTGAACTTTTATTTGCTTGTATCTTGATTCAATATCCCTCTTCCCAGCGCATGCTTGGATAGCTAACATTGCCTCGTGGAAAAAGCCATTTTTGATATCAGATGTAATCCGAATACCAGTATTATCCAGGGCCTGCAGGTTTTTAATTAAACATGCCGCCCAAAAATAGTCAGGTGGAGTCAACGTATACCATGAGTTTAGTTTTGGTGGTAGCATCGACCTAAGAATGTTGTATAAATATCTTTACGGTAAGAAAATATTTCGCAAGCTTACCTCAAAATTCTATTCTCTCGTTTGATTTCAGCGCAAGTTTTTTTTTAGTTTAGAGTTTTAAAGATTAAAATACCAATTATTGAATATGAAGACAATTTTAATTCCGAGTTTTAAAATATTAAATTCAAGTTACACCTAATAAAGCAATGGAAATTAAGTATTATAAAAAAAAACAATCGTTAACCATAAGGCAAGCCCAAGACTGGAAGGCAGCTTCAATTGTTGCTAGGCAGAAAAGTGGAAACCCCCACATAGGATTGGTTTGTATGAAGGTCAAATCCGGACCCCTGCGTCAGCCTCGCTCAACTATAAGAGTAAAGACGCAGATGTTTAAAAAAAATTTTAAAAGAAGGGAAACCGGCCGCCAAACAGATAGCCAGCTGTGAGTCATTCTTCATTTTTATACCTATATTCTTTTCAAGGAACTTTTATTTAAAATGCACATATAATTTTCGAAGTAGCTATATATAAGTTTGCTTAAAATTAATTCTCGAAATTTTGCGAAGGTTCATAGATCAATTAATTTGTTTCACGTAAAATTTAGTTTGAAAATTTAGTATTTGGATAAGGCATAATTGACCTTAATATTTTCAAGGTATTTTTGTAAGATTATGTTTGAAGTTACAAAGTTGTATTAAAAGGTTTGTTTTACTAAACATGTGATATGATAAGTATTGTTTGCCGAATTATTGTTTATAACACATTGTGATAGTACACCTGAAGTATAGCTCAATATCAACAATAAGTATTTTTTTTTGACCTTTGATTTTATTAAAGATAGCTATTAAAACTATAGAGCCATAACCTGCGAAATTTGTTTTGAATATGTAATTTGTTTCTTGTACTCTGAACAGGATCCTATTTAAGTAGCATAAAGTCACTGTAACATAAAATGAAAGTCATATATTTCTTGTAGAGAATTGAAGTAATTTATGCAATAAAAAAAAATATTCCACGAATGCTTAGAGATTATTATTAAATCGTAATAACGGAACTGTTTCAAAAGTCTCCATATAGATAAGTTTATATAAACGATGTATATATACATATTTTTTTTAAAAATATCGATAGAAAAAATATTAAGTTGTCATAAAATTTTCTTTCTTTGAAGTCAGCAGTAATTGTCCTACAGAAGCAACCAGTTTATAAATATGAAATTTTAGTATTGGAGAAAGGTATTATTGGTGTTAAAGTTAAAAGTTTTTTTGAAGTATAATTTTGACTAGTGGATTTATTTATAATTTTTTTGTGATAAAGTGACTAGGCTCTAACGAAGCCCTAGTTTGAACATGTGTAGGTGTGGTTAAATTTTCAGATAGCACTAGATCGTCGTTCCCATTCCAGATTGCAGAGACCAAAGTAAGTATTTTTGTTTATGTTGCTCGTCTTAAACTTTTTTCTTTCGAAGATTTCCGTATCTGATCCTCGGATAGTTTCTTATCAAACACTCATTAAGATACGGTGGCGTCCAATAAAATTTCTTTTGTTTCATCGTATACCATCCTACGACCCTAGCTCATAGCTCTGCTCTAAGTTGAAGAAGCTTAGCTCGCTGGTAGATCTCTTTAGAGGGACCCTTTTTTCTCAAAACCATTCAACATCTTTTTTACTCTGGGCTTAACCGTCAAACAGGAACCCCTCGTAATCTATCGAGGTTCTGCCGCCTGTATGGTAGAGCAGACATATTATTTTCCTTTTGAGGAATTTAATAGGTTACATCTTGTTGATTTCTGCTCCTACAATCTTCAGCAGCTTTCCTGGCTAGCTCAGCTGTGCCTCTTGTCTGATACCTAAATTTACAATCATTCTTCCTTCCCACTCGCACACCATTCAATAAAACCAAATAATACAACAATCATACAATCTTTTATTTACGCTATTTACAGTCAAATTATTCACAGGTATACATAGTTTGGTACACTAATTACAACTCAATAAGTGATATGTTTCAAAGTCCTTGTTTTAAATTATTATTTGCAAACACATTTAATACAATATGAGTGGATGGGCCCCAAATAATACCCTATATTTGTTGCACACTGGAGTATGGTGAGCTCATAATAACCCAGTCTATTAATGTACGCCTTTTACCATGCATAAAATTACTACAAAACTAATAAACTCATGTACCCCTAACAATCCAATTTATATTTATAACAAAATTCAATAAGTTTTCAATACACTCTTTTTCAATAATTTAAATAACCCCAATAATTCTCCAGTACACGTATCTTGCGTTAATAACTATAAATAACTCCAATATTCACTCACACATCACCAAAATAATACCAAAAGTTTATCAGATAACCAAAAATTCAAATAAGTTACCTGGAGAATGCTTCAAGCCTCCATCCCTTCAGACGATGATTTCCAGAACTCCTCGGCTTCGTGATTATGCGCACTGCTCCTCCACATATTCATAGAGAAAAACCCCAATATGCACCAAGCTATGCTTCAAAATGCCATTCCATAACAGCATACAAACTTATGTATATTATGCGTCTATTTATTGATTTACTAGCCTGGTATGGTAGTAATTGGACCTCTGTTAATTTGATTTTCACTACACTATTCGTATTTTTACATTAATAACTAGAAAGTCATAACTACCAATTTATAAGTGCTAGCAGTACATTTACGGTATAATGAATATATTTAATACTCACAAAACTCTACTATAACGTTGGTCTATCAGTGTAAGTTGTTTAAAGCGATGAGAATATAAAGAGAAAGCTCCCAATTCTCTCATAGTATTTATATCTTTACAATGACACCTCTAGGCCACACTTCACGCGAAAAACTTAATTTAAAATAACACTTCTGCAAATTTTGATATAACTGACTTAAAGCTTCCAGAAATTCACTTCGTGGACGCGCCGTATAATCCGAAACTCGCTTCCACTTGTCGCATGTTCGTTTGTTTGTAAACTATCCGTTTCAACCAATGATTCTGTTCTGTGTCGTCATGAAACTACGCCTGTAATATTTTTATCTCTGTCTTATGCATATTTGATGTCGCGTTCCAAACCCCACTTGAGTTGTAAAAAATCGAAATTGCTGACAGCGTCTCATCACTTCACGTGGATTAAGTACGTGCGTTTTAAAACCAATGCTTTTATATCCGTCTCTATCCGTAGCATATTACTGATCGTACCTCTCACCTACTTTTTAAGAAACTGTGTTTGCTTGTTTATTCGAAGCAACTGACGGTTGAACACTATTTTCAATAAAGCCCGCTTTATTATGCTGATAATTTCAAAGAAGGTAACTTCTTAAACTTGCATGTGTTCTTGATTATAGACCGTTTAAAACAACAATTTTTGGAGTCTATATTTCACGGTATCCGATAAAACTGACGTCCTTGTTTGTTACCAAAGCACCTTTTGCCTTGGCATTATCAATTTTCTTTACCCTGGTGTGATTTCCAATGCTCTTATATGCTGAATTAAAATAAATTAAATTAATTATGCGTTTCTATTTGTTTTTAAAACTGGTTGTCTTTATATACCTCTAACTTTTCAATCATTACTTTTAAAATTAGGTCAATATTTGTCCGTTTAAATTAAATAAATTTTACGCGTAAATAATTTGTTCGTTTCTCTATACAGGGTGTTTGGAATTGCATTGCTTACCTTAAATTTAACCCTTTGAATCCATAACAATATATATATATATATATATATATATATATATATATACGTATATATATTGTTGTGATGCATAGCAATAACCCGATGCGCCTTTTTTGCGAATTAAAAAAGTTAAAAGTTTTATTCTGTTAATTTTTTATTTTTAATATATAATTTTAATTACCTCGATTAGCTCAGTTTTTAATTACGCACGGAGCTTGAAACAAAACGACAAACAAAACCTTTAAATCTACCTTCTACTTTTACTTCCTGTTTATTTCAACCAAAACACCATTAAGCACAATTATTATAATATTCTCAAAAATATATACAATGTATGAAAAGTTTAGAAATTCTCTAAATCAAACTTCCTTTTAATAATTTAAGTTAATCAAAAAGTCAGCAAAAACCACCCTTATTATTATTATCTAAAGTCCCATAACGTTCATTTAACTTCTTTAAAATTTTACGTAATTTATAACGTGTATTAAAGAAAACGATCTTTGTAGACCCTCACATAAAATTTTCATGAACACAATCTTTCAATTATTCAAATTAGAAATGTACAACAAAATATTCACAAATAAAAATAATAAAACATTCAGATTGGCTAACCTGTTGTTTTAAGCTTGAATCAGTCCCTGTACCAACTGCTCCCGTATTCAGCTTAGTAATTAAATATTCCCAATGTTGAATTCAAAACTGCTTTACATATGGTCTGCATTTTTCTTAGCATAACTTTGAATTATTTTAGCGTCCTTTGATAAACTTCCTGATAATCAATAATTGAATTAAATGCTTGTTGAATTTCCTTATTGGATTCAGTAATTATTTAGAGTCCTTTTATTAAAGTTAATATTAGAATTTAAATTAAACAATCCTTAGTTACTTACGTTTTTAAAAGGTTAAAACGACAAACCACTTTTAATTTTTCACAATTACCATTGTACTATTTATGACTTTACAATAAATATCTTCACGTAAATAGTTTCTTTTCAGTGATGTGGACTAAGCCTTAATTTATGGTGAACTGATTTGTTTACAAATCCGGTCGTATTTAAATGAATCGCCTATCAATTGACAAGCGCAGAGTTCGCTATTATACGTGATGTTTACATATCAGGTTTTGGATATTTTTATGGATTTTTATTTTATATTATTATCAACGCGCTGATTTCGGCACATAGCAGTTCGAGTTAATTACATACATTCTCTTGGATTTTCCTATTTCTAGATCACGTAGACCATTGTTTGTACAATAAATTTAGTGAAATTTGATATTATCACAATGCCATGTTTGTTTCCAATATATCAGGTGCTGATTTTTGCTTTCTAGTCACGTAGACTTAATATAATTTATGTATTAAATTATATGCGTTTGCTATCTTACACATTTTTAAACCTGCTTGTTTTAATTAGGATTCTTGGCGTAATGATGTGTTATTCATGCGTGTCGTGTTTCAACTCCCGTTCATGTTGTTTTACGACTTGCGAATTTGTTTATTTAAATAAATCTTCGTAAATATTTTTCCTTAACTAAATTAATTATGATTATGGTTTATATACAGGACGTTGTCATTTACTTTTCAGCCTAAGCATCGTATTTCTTGTTTTCTTTAGAAAACTGTTGCGTTTTCTGAGCCCTCATATAATTTATATGAAGTGCGCTATACTTTTGGTCCTAGCTATCCCTAAATGACCTTATTAACACAGCATTATTATATTATATATATATATATATATATATATATACATATAAGGTCACAAGGGATAAATACTTTATGTATCTATCATAAAAACCACGAAAACCAAACATTTAAATCATAAAATGTACATATTTCAAGCATTATGCAAAAGCGAATACAAATCACCCTGTATAATATCAATAACAAGCTACAATTAATTAAAGAAAGCTCATTCCGTAATAAATTCACCACATTCAATAAAATAGATAATTGCAGAAGCAATCCAATCATCTATAGAACATTAAAACATTCTTAAGCTTAAAAACTAAATTACAAATTTAACAGATTTGCAGAAAAAGAACCGTGAAATGATTTGTCTTTCAATCTAAACGCATTTGGGTAAAAAGGTCAATAAACGCGTGTAAATTTTTACCAGTTTGTATAGGCAAACATCTAAGAACGGACATATGTAAAGAAAGTATGGAAATTAAAATTGCGATATACGTGCAGTTTGAAAGGTACATGTAATAGCAATTGTCAATCAAATTCCATAACAGAAAGTTCCGATGAACGTACAAATTTGAACGTAGGTAAATGCAATAATTAATAAGTACCTTTACAAAGTTGCGAGATACGTGACATTTAGGACGTATATAGAATGCAATATTTAACAAAACCCAATAGGTTGCAGATATAACACATAATTGAAACGCCTTTTCCCCGGACTAGGGACCGATAGCGGCTGTCAGCCAATGAAGACACGTGCAACATCAGGAAAGAATTTGTCTATAAAACTAACCAGAGCAAATAATCGGCATTC
The DNA here is from genome assembly GCA_036346225.1 of Platerodrilus igneus. Classification (NCBI taxonomy): domain Eukaryota; kingdom Metazoa; phylum Arthropoda; class Insecta; order Coleoptera; family Lycidae; genus Platerodrilus; species Platerodrilus igneus. The sequence goes on from JARFIW010000376.1 coordinate 218,365, forward strand.
AATCCATAATCAACGCGCCGACTGTAATAGTTGAAAGAAGATTATCACGCAAATAAAATGTAGTGAACGTTAAATTGAAAGTAACATAAATCAATAATTTCAAGTGAAACAGTAAAGTGCGTTAAAGAAAGTGTGTATAAAATTCTGCCGTTGAGACAAACGTAAGTCTAGAATTAATTTGTCACGGTAAAACCTACGGGTCAGGAAGGAAATGAAGCAAAGGCAGAAAAGGAACTTTCTACCCGGGTCCCTTACCGAAACAAAACAGGATGCTACGGCTAGCCGTCGTAGATTAGGGGTGGGGAGTAGGGTCAACGTAGCCAGGTAAAAGAATACCGCTGGAATATACGTTGGATTAGTACCTCAACAGGAAGAAAAAAAATAGATAAACAAATGATGACAGACCATTAGTCGGTCTAATATTAGCATCAGTGAAATACCAGGACAGTGACAGTTCTAAGGACTCCTTAGGGAGGTTGTTGTTCCGGAAATGCACTCCCGTAGATACAGGCATATAAATACTTACAGGAATTGTTAGTATCCTAGGGGGCGGATACTGAACACTCAGTAACTCTCGTCTTGAATGCACCACAGGCCAAGCTAAGTAAGGAGGGAGAAAACTAAAATAATTTCCACTTTAACAGGACTAGAGTTTTTATTTAAGCCACTTCGTTGGCGGCTAATCAATATCAGATAAGTATAAATCGGAGCTAGCAATGATATATGGTAAGTTCACATAAACGGATATAACTTAATCTACCTATGGTGGCGGTGTTTATATTACATAACGCACTATACTATAACAACCTAGCGAGCTCGTGTTCCGCAAAGCTAATGGCATTTAAGCAAACAACCAAATATTTTATCACTACGGCACCATCCGTGCCAGGCGTTTTATGCTTAATACTAGTAAGTACCAAGGTTTATGTAGACTATTGCATATAAAAGTTAAGGTTTTAAATCAACAACCAAAACAGTAAACACTATTCATTTCGCAACACTCAGTATATATATCCTGCTAGATCACGCAGTCAATGGCATGAAAAGTATCTCCAGAGGATATAGGAGGTAAACAATATAAAGGGTAAAAGGATACTTCGTGGAACTTACGTATCATATTTAATGTAGTAAATCCAACACGAAATGTTCCGAACTTGATGGGAGACAAATTACTTTTTGTCGGCTACTCCAGAAAGTTTCCTCAACGTTCCATGTGCATTCTTAGGTGTACCTATATTTCGGAGTATGACGTTGTGAGTCGAGTACCATGGGCACCATTCGCGAACAGCATTTAGGAACTATCTGAACCCAGCCCAAGGAAGCGAGCTAGCATTCCACCAGGATGAGACCAGAACGTAGGAATAGGACGGAAAGGAAACAGCTACAAAATTATATCGGCATTAGCCAAAGTATAACACTAACGAATCGAGTGCAAAAATTATTCGTAACTTACCACGAGTATAACTGCAATTGTCCGAATTTAGACTTATACTTCGTGCTGTATCCTCGAAGAAGTAGAGAATTACTTAGAATTTGTCGGATCGCATCCCTTTAAACAACGGGACACGCTAGAATTGAAAAACCATCACCGTAAATTAATTCCGTTCCAATGAACAGCAAAACGTCAAAATTTATTTATTTTGTCAACTTTCAAAAATTTTCAGAACCGCTATCTAGATATACAGAAGACAAGAGTAGTATAGGTTGCTTAGTTTAAAGGCATTATGAATTTGGAATCGGCGAAATAGGAACAACGTTATATTTAATTATATTTGCGCGGATTTAGTAACATGCTTTAAATTGAACGTAACAAATTAATAAGTAAAATCTTTGCAATTTATTAATTCAAGGGCTCCAAGTAATATATCCGAGTAATACTTCAAAATACTAGATAAATATTCCAAGTTATATGTCCAAATCCCGACGTTAATAATTAATTAAATCACGACGTTAATATTCTAAGCTTTAGTATAAAAGACCAAGCTACTGGGTTAAAACTCTAAAGTTAATACTTCAAATTATTGGGCAAACGACTCAGAGTTGCTGCTAAATGTTTCAAAGTACTGGGTTAACACGCTAAGCTGCTGAACTAACGACCTATTTGGGCCAGGAAGCTCCAGCAAGAAAAACAGGAAAAATATAAAGTCAGAACTATTTTTTATTTATAGCTTAAAAGTTGCATGTAATTTAAGTATTTTGTGTAAAACGTCAACAAAAATTTAGTTAGTACGTAAAGGTATGTTTGGAAAGAGAGGAAATATTTCTTTGAACGTTCAGCAAAACTTTCCTGGTAAAATATAATATTTTTTTGCTCGCTTTAATTGCTATAAAGGATGTAAAAGCTATAATATTCGTAAAGAACAAATTTATTTAAAATTTGATTTAAAGGTTCTATAAAAAGTAAATAATATTAAAAAGGCGCAGATTTGTAAATGATATTTTATTTAGTTCATTATACAATTTTCGGTGAATTTAGTTTGTGTTATGCGGAGATTGAGTGTTGGAGAGGAGTGAGTAAAAATTCTCTGTAATCATATCGTCGTTCACTCTGTGCGTGGTATCATTGAGCTAGCCGAGGCATAAATATAATTGTGTTAATTTTAAATTATTTTAAAGGCACATAGGTGTGGCGAACAGCAGGTAAGTGATCGTTGTACGAACTTAATAAATTAGTACTGACGTAGCATAATATTTATTGCAATAAGGATTAGAAACAACAAGGTAAAAATACCACTTTTAATTGTTATTTAAGGTAGCATACGAAAACATAAAAGCTTTGCATATTCGTTAGAAATAGAATTATTATTTTCAAGGGTAAAACTAGAAACGTTTCAAAGCATAGTGTATAAAATAAAAGGAGAGATATTTCAAGATAACACGTTATGATAACCAAGTCTTTAAAAATTTAATGTGTTACAACAAGGAAAAGACCGTTGAAAGTTAGTATAGTCAATTTACAAGGACAGAAGAGAGAACATATAAGTAGAATAAAGAAGCAGTATGTTTGAATAAGATATCGATTTTAATTATAAAGGTAGTATCGGAGGGAAGCCAGAAACAACTGTCATGGAGCAACAAGGACGGAGCAGAAACGTATGAATACAATTGAGAAACAGAGATTTAATTGTAGATGTAGTATAGGAAGGAAACAACGAACAAACTTATTTTGGAGATGGAAACAAAATCAATAATTTCTTGGAATATTATTAGCAGACGCGCATCGATTGGAAGCAAGAGAAAGGAATTGGGCGAGATGATTGGACGATACAGGTATACGTGAGACAATTTTGTATTAGGTAAGGCAAATATCCAGCGGGTGGAAGCGTATGTGTGAAAAGGAACTATATGAACAAGAGAAATGAAAGATGTTTGTTTGAGTTTGAAGGCGTGAACGTATTGGAAATCGATTGGCGGGTGAGGCTAGTTTCACAAAATCAGAAGGATGGTTAGCCGTTGTATATGTTTTACCAAGTATTTTAACAGGTTTGATATCGTAATTCAAGGCAACGAAGAGCGGTTAGAGCTTTTCACAATAACATCGAATCGGTTAAGCCAGTAATTTTAAGAAATGAGAAACGGTTGGCGTTTTTACAGAGAATATTGTTGTACGTTAACATTTTTAGGTGCGAACTGGAAAACAGGGGAGGTGTAGCAATGTCTATATAAACCACTTTCAAAAGGGGCGGCACTCTCTTAGTTCTTCTTCAGTCCTTCGCACTTCGTCGAGTTACATTTAGTGAAAGTAGTGAATTTATGTAAATCAGTGCAGCTTAATGACAAGTCAAGCCAATTAGAAAGCGAATAAAGCATTTTAAGCGAAAAGTAAATTTTGTATGTAAGTACAAACGATTATTATTGTGGTTTTGAATTGCACGAAGGTTAGTAAAATTAGGAAGTATTTGATGGTGAAGGCAGCGATTTTTGATTAATTTATTTGAGAATACAAAAAGTAAATTTTGAAAATTGGATGCTCATGGTTTTATTTTAAATGACGAGATTTTGGGGTAGCAGCATACACAGAATGATAGTGATTCAACCGGGGAGCGGATTCATGGACTAGCGCCATACTGGACGGCATCATCCTCCAGGGATGGTTGGCGGTTATCTGTTGGAAGATAGTTACCAGGTAACCAATTGTATACAAACATTTTGTGGTGAAAATAATTGGTATGGTTCTTTTAATTGTTTGTGCTTTGGAGTGTTTCTTATTTGATATATTTAATAAACTGAAAATTTATGGGATAATTAATTTACAGATAACCAGGCTATGTTGTTAAGAAGTATAGGGGTTTATTTTATTTTTGTAATGCGGTATATTTGCACTTACATTTCAAGAGTTTTACTATGAGCTTATGATAAGACAAAGGGGTTAACGTAAGGTATAAGGAACACTCTTATTTTAATAAAATATTTGTTTAATAAGGTTATCGATTTGAATTACTTTTGAAAATGAAATTGTTGACATTACTAATAATACAAGTGTACATAAGGAACGTATTTTAATAATGTAATATTTATTTCATGTAAATGGAGCGTGATACATTTTGTGAATTGCTTTATTTCGAGAGTGTGATTGTAGGGTGTGAATTTCGATTAGGTATCAGCATAGAGGCAGTGAGCGGAAGTTATTAGATTCAGCGGTACTAGGTAAGTGTTTGTGTTGGTTTTAAGAGGTTTTAGTGGATTTAGGAATTTAGAAAGGGACAGCCGAGGATAACTATGCAATATTTATGTCGACCCAATATTGGGGCTCAATTTTTTTACAGGTAAACCTCACAATATTATGACGACCCAACATTGGGGCACGAATTAGCGTTCCAAAGGTAGCTTCACAATAATTATGACGCCCAATAGGTGGGGCACGCGTAGTTAAAGCTTCACGGAAATATAATACATATATATATATATATATATATATATATATATATATATATATATATATTGTTGTGGAATTAGAGGTTAAATAGGTGTAGATAATAAAATTTTATCAACTAGGTATATAGGAAATAGGAGCAATTTATTTACGCGCCAAAGTAATCAGTTTATATAGTGAAAACGGACGGTTATTAAGATATTTTTCTATTTTTAAATTGGAATGTTAAAATTGCATAAGGTAAGAAAGCTTTAGAGTACATAAAAGCTCAAGGATATGCAAATTAAATTGTAATCATTTTAAATCAAGCATGGAAGCAGAAACGGAGTCTTCAAATCAATAATTTAAACGCAAATATTTCCAATTACATAAAAGCAAACGTTCGTTTACAAATACTAAGAATGGTTAAACTCGGAATTGTTATTTTCAACCGACGGTTGTTTTGAACAACACCAGTTAAGTAAAATGTCGAGTTCTGGAAACTTAAACGAACGTTAGCACCAAATTCTATAGAAGTTTGTTTATAACGGTCAATGTATAAGCTGCTAAAATAACAAGTGCCTTGAAGACTGAGGGAAATAAAAGATGTAGAACAGACGGAGAAGCGTATAAAGAAAGCGTTGGTTACTAGTCACGTCTAAATACACGGGTAAATACGAAGGCCAACAACAATATCGATTTTCTGTAGCTGAGAGGGGTTTCTAAATGAGACAATAAATATGAGTAGAACGGAGAAAGATAGCTGATAGGTGGAGCGTTGTAACGAGGGAAACTATATCATTGGTTTAAGGCTAGACAGTTGTGAGGAGCGCGCGTCCGTTAAGGTATTAAACAAAATTCAGTGTAACATTATAATAATCTCGGAATTTTTTAGACGTTACGTTCAGAACTTGTAGAAGTGTTTTTAAAAATAAGCTTTTCAATGAACTAAGTTCCGTGGGGAGTTTAGAAAAGCGTATAAATACTCGAACAAAAATATTAAAGCTCTCTTTCCTTTTAGATCTGAGATCGCGCTTAGATCTGCAACGTAATAATAGTATATGCTCTTACGGGTATTAATTATTGTGTATTCGGTAAAGTAGCATACAGCATCCTGTTCGAGAATATTTCAAACTGTAGTAACGTACCGCAAAAGTTGTAAAAGTGATATTGCACGAGTAGGTGCTAAGGTCTAGATAAAAGGTGCCGTTACTACAACGACTCTATTGAATGAAGGAATGGTGCTTGAGTAAGCGAAGCCTAAAGCTTAAATAGTATGCATGAAGTATATTTGCTATGGAATGTTACATTTGAACAAAACAAATATCTGGGTAGAAGAATAGAGGTGGTGGCAGAGATTTGGATAGTAGGGATCAGTTGGATCCAGGCATAATCGAAGTATATGGACACTACGACGAGGGTTTCTGGTAACCATCTTCAGCGGTGACGAGGAACGGAGCCTACTACAGGTAAAGAAACTTAACTTCTTGTTTTTGTATAAACATTTGTGTTGATATTTTTGTGTTTGAGTGTTTTGACTTATTGGGTGTGTATTTATTGCCATAAAAACTCGTTTAAAGGGGTATATGTGCGGGACAATTAATCTTGATTATTAAAAAAGGTTTATTGATGATGTATAAAGGTTTATTCATGATATAAAATGTTGTTGTAAGAAGTAAACGAGTCTTTAAATTTGTTTTTAATAAAAATGCACGGTTTAAAAGCATTTAGAGGAACTGGGTTATAATGAGCTCAAAATAGACCAGAATAAAATCAAACTAGGGTTGCATGAGAGGCCCATCTACTTGTATTAAATAGAATTTGTTGAAATATATTAAAATTAAGGACTTTAAAGTATTTAATGATTGAGGTGGTGACAGTTTTAGCAAACTCTTTGTACCAAGGTGTAAATATTTTATTAATAATGAAAACTTGTTAATATGTGTAAATGAAAAGGTTGTATGTTTTGTTGCATTATTTGAGCAGTAATTTCATTTGACTGTGTTTGTGAGAAAGGAAGGTGCTTAGGATGGTAGGTATGCAAGAAGAAGCTGATTGCTGAGCTAGCCAGGGTGCCAAACTACAGAGGCGTTCCAAAAGCAAGTGTAAGACATTTTTTTATTATTTTTTTTTCAGAAATTTTATGACGCTCGATTTAAGAGCTTATAATCCACGATCCGCGGCAATATATATATATATATATATATATATATATATATATATATATGGGTTGTTTTATCGTTGTCTTGGGGTGTGGATCTAACTTCTACAATCACTACACTGCATCAAATTAAGTTTTAAGTATAATTCATTTCATTCTTGGTTCAGATTTAATAACAAATTTCACGTCTTCATGAGCTTTACAGATTAATACAATAAAAACTTTCGCATCTAATATACAATTACCTCTCAAAATAACAGACTGTCTCAACCTGATATTTCCCATCGTTGATCTAATATCGTATTAAGGCCGGCTTCCTCAACACGTGCCTAATTATTTGCAACTTGATGTTGGTCTCATTTGATTAAATTCCCGCGTCTTATGATTGAATTGTTCTTTCCAATTGCAACCCCAAAAGGTGACCTTCTTTTTGTTCGTTGTTGCTAGGTAGCTAGCACTTCATTCTTAGTATATTGTGTCTTAAGCATAGAAAAAGATGTCGTTCTTACTAAATCTACGACACTAATGGAACTAAAATATTAACAATAATATTAGTGCAAATTAAAAACTAAAATCCTACATTCGGTCATTCTGACTAGGATTCCGCCTCGGAATCCGTTGCATTTTGTATCCAAGGTTTTATATATTTTGCAAACGTAGAGGTTCTAATCGGTTCTTCTTGTGCTCCAAACTTAATCACGTCGTATCTTTCATTATCTCATACATTTTTAATTTCATAAAGTCCTAGAAATTTTCGCTGACCTTTAACCCTGTTCCAAACTGTGTTCTTTTGATTGCCAATAAATCCCTTTTTTATAAGTTTTGGCGTTCCTCCTTCTTAAATTATAACCTTTTCAATTTTCATCCTGCAATTTTAAGACACTTTTTCACTCTTGCCTTATTTCTTCTGTTTCGCAAAATTGCTTTGTAGCTTCCTCCTCGATTAAGTCATTCATCGCTACTTGTTCCATATTGTTCATTTTAACACCTATTAATACTTCAAACGGTGACGTATTAATGCTACGTTGATAAGTGGAATTGAGCGCTCTTTGCACTCGATCAACATATTTAAACCACTTTATTGGATCTTCTAAACTAAGTTTGGTTAATACTGGAATAACCGTCCTATGTATTCTTTGACTTGTCCATTTCCTATTGAGACACCAGTCGTAATCGTCACATATTGAATATTTTCTTCGTCACAGTAGTTTTTAAATTTTTGGGCAGTGAAAGTAGTATCCGTGGTAATTCTGGTTGGGTTTCCAAAAATCTTTTCCTGCTTTCTTAAAACATCAACTGTTTCCTTCGAGGAAGTACTTTTAGTTGGATAGAGCCATGTGAATTTTGTAAAATCATCTGTAACAGTTAAAATATATCAGTACTGTTTGTTAATGGTTAGAATTGGTCCCCAAGTGGTCAACGTTAAAAGTGTGTAGTGGGCCTTCTTGCTTTGAAATCAGATGAGGCAAACCCTCTTGTTTCTCTTTTTTTCTGTTACCTAAAATACAAGGTATGCAATTTGCTATGACATCGTCTAACTTGGCTATAAAAAAGTCATGTCCTATCAACTCTTTAGTTTTTCTACCAGTAAAGTGCCCCTCTGCCTGCGCTCTTTTGATAATTTCTTTTGGAATTACCAACAGTTCTCTTCTGTTCTCATACCTATATATAATATTATGCTTAATAAAATAGTAAGGATGTTCTTTTCCTGATTCTAGAAGCATTTTGCTAGTAACTAAATTTTCTTCAACGTTTTGTGCAGCTTTTATTTTTGCGAAAGTTCATCTTCCTGAATAATCGTCATAAATACAGGATAACGATTTAGTGCATCTACGCGCGGCAGCTTAGTAGATACCACTTCTATGCACTATTTCATACTCAAATTCCTCTAATAAAAGTGTCCATCCAGCTACACTTGTATTTATATCTTTCTTATCCATAGTCTTTTGAAAAGCAGAGCAGTCAGTAACTATTTTAAATTTATCACCTAATAGATAATACTCTAAATTTCTTTAAAGCTGTTATTATCACTAAAACTTCCAGTTCTTAAGAAGCATACCTTTCCTCAGGTGGTGTAGTCTTCTTGTTTAAAAAATATACAGGATGCAGCTTACAATCTTCGGTTGCTTTCAGCAATAAACATCCTCCATACCCATGCTTGCTAGCATCTGTGTATACTTCCGTAGGCAATCTTCGTTGAAAAATATGTAGCATTGGATAAGTAGTAGGCCAACCTATGGAAAGCTTCGTCTTCCGCTAACTCAAATTTGAAATGAACTTCCTTTCTTAACATGTCTTTTAAAGGTTTGGCTATTAGAGAATAGCCTGAAATAAATTTTCTAAAGTGTCAAGTTAATCCTAGGAATGATTGAATTTGTTTTAAAGCCGCCGGCTTACTGAAATTTTTTTATTGCGGCAGTTTTCTCCTCTGAGGGTTAAACTTGACCGTTCTCTATCACATATCGCAAAAAGTATACTCTTCGTTTCAAAAACAGAAATTTTTCTTTCTGTATTTCCAACCCATAGTAGCTGTTTCTAAAACCGTAACTAATCGTGCGATTCCTTCTTCAGGTGTACTGCTTGGAATAATCAAATCATCCATATAGTAAATGACGATAATCTGAGAATTACGTGATCTAAAAATGTGGCTGGGGTACGGCCGAGCTGTTACACAAACCGAACGGGTACTTAAAAAGTCATATTGCCCCGTAGGTGTAACAAAAGAGGTATATTTCGTACTATCTTCGTCTACGGCTACATGAAAAAATCCAATTTCTCAAATCAATCGTGAAAAGAATTTGGCGCCTTCCAATGCGTCCAAGACATCTTCTATTAACGGTAACGGAAATCTGTGCTTCACAATATTTGTTTATCTTTCGATAATCCCAAGATACTCTAATTGAATAATCTTTCTTTTTCACCAAGACTATTGGACTAGCAAAATCTGATGTGCTCTCTTTAATTATTCCTTCTTCTAACCATCCTTCAATTTGTCTGTTTACTTCTTTTTTCTCAGGTATCGACATTCGTCGCGGCCTCTGATAAACTGATTCATCGCTTTTGAGCAAAATTTTCATTTGGATATCTTCGTTTTAACCTTTCGTGGTTTATAATTATCAATTAACTCTGTTACTATTTTTCCGTGTTGGGTCCTCTATATGATTACATTTGGTTTCTCTTTTTCTACCAGTTCAGGTTCCACAACACTCATAAGGAAATTTTGTTTCTCTCTTTTACATATAAGTAATTCATTTTCATTTGTTTGAACGGTTGCTTGCACAACAGATTGTTCCCCAGTATAACTCGAAAATTAGAATTACCTTCAAGTATTACGTAAAATAATATATTGAAAAGTTCTTCATCAATTTCGACATTTTTATATAATGAACCCAACGTCTTTACCGCACTATCGCATATTCCTGGAAACGTTATCGTTTCTTGCAATAATTTTTCGCCCTTAAACCGAAGTTCATAAATATCTTGTTTAAGAATACTTACATCACTACCAATTGTAGCGGCTACTTCGTAACCGTACAAATTTGTACATATTTTTTGTCCGGTAGTGTGTTGTTATTTTGAAATCCCACAGTTTTAATAATTTTAAAGAAGATTGTTTAATTCTGGTCTATTTTTGGTACCAAACCGTGTCAGGTTTGGGTATTATTGTATTTAATGCTTTGAATTTTCATCTTTTAATTCATTTGCAATTAAGAGCGAAATAGAATATCGTAAATGTATACCTTCGGTTGTGATAAGAATAAATTTACGAACTTTGTACACAGATGTGATATCTTGTTCATTCACTTTTGGGCGTGCCGTTGTAGAAGCAGTTGGGTCTGCAAAGACTACGACAATTTTGTTTGAAATAAAAAGTCGGCTGGTAACTATATACATTTAGAAGTGTAAACTTTTTCCGAAGTACTCGGGATTGTTCAACTGGAATCTGATTATTTCTGGAGGGTCTATTAGTGTAAATTAATCAACTTAGATAAATGTGCTGGCGCGTCTTATTAGGTTTTGTGGACTGTATGGCGAAGGTATAACAAAACGCGAGCTTTAAATGCGTAAATTATATGCATGTAAAAAACAAACAGAAGGCATAAATTCACTCACCAATATAGTCCTTGGTGTGTGGTCCTCTTCAATGTTGCTGCAATGCCCCCGGGGGAGTCAGTTGAATGCACTGTTGCAAGCACTATACTTTATTGTGTATAGCTTGTCACGCACAACCTTCCCGCTACTAGGTCGAAAAAAGAGTCCTCGATTTTCGTCACAAAACCACTTTCGCACGCGTTTTATTTTAAGAGGCGCAAGCGCACTGCACAATTCAATTCCACTATAGTTTGAGTTTTAATCAATACGAAACATTCTGCCCGCCAAAATAGCTTTGAGCTATTTTTTTTTTAACTTAACTCGAAAATTTTAACTTTGACCGAGTCTTGTATGTATGTAGAACTAAATGAATATAATAATGCTTACGAAACTATAATAAAGAACACTAAAATAACTAATATTTATAATTGAGACAACAATGGGCATAGTTTGACCATTGGTCTTTTCAAATTGCCTCGTGAAGTTTTTACGGTGGCTACACGAGGTACCCCATCGCTTCCAGAATGAAGCTCTATAATTCTGGCAAGTTTCCAATTTAAAGGAGGAACACCTTCTTCTTTGATGAGCACCAAAGTACCTATGTCAACGCCGTCGAGTCTCTTGGACTTGTACCACCGACCACGTTGATACAATTGGTGTAAATACTCATTGTGCCATCGAACCCAAAAACTTTGATGCATAGCTTGAATCAACTGCCCACGAGAGAGTCTAGAGATTTTCAAATGAGACAAGTCTGGGTCCGGAGGTGCTGTCAAGGGCTCTAAAGTTAGAAAGTGACCTGGTGTCAGTGACGAAAGATCATTGGGATCCGAACTTATGCTGCACAAGGGTCTTGAATTCAACAATGCTTCAATCTGAGTGATTAAAGTATGAAACTCCTTGTACGTGAGCACTTGGTTTCCAACAACACGAAATAAGTGAGTTTTCACCGATTTAACGACGCTTTCCCAAATACCTCCGAAGTGAGGAGTAGACGAGGGGTTAAAATGCCACGAAATGGCAAACGATTCTGCACAGTGTCGGAAATCCTTTAAAAGTTGGCGACTAGCGCCGACGAAATTTGTGCCGCAGTCGCTGAAAATGTGTTGACACCGACCACGACGAGCAATAAAACGACGAAGACAAGCGATAAAGGCATCAGTCGACAAGTCTGATACGACTTCCAAATGAAGAGCCTTAGTGCCGAAACAAACAATCACACAAAGATATGCCTTGCAAGTCTTGGTGCCTCTTGCACGATGCATGTTAATCGTAAAAGGGCCGGCAAAATCGATGCCGACGGAACTAAAAGCCTTGGCTTGAGAAACACGAAATGACGGCTATTCACCCATAACTGGACTGACAGGAATAGGGCAAAGACGATAACAATGATAACATTTAGATAGTATTCTACGAACTGCACGAAGAGATGAGATGATCAAAAATCGTTCTTGAAGCAAGTACATCGTTGTGTTTACTCCCGAATGTAAATTTTGTGTGTGCACTTGTTTAATCAACAAATCTGTTATACGGTGTTTATTGGGTAATACCGCTGGATGTTTTGCGGAATCTGGAAGACTGGAATGAATCAGCCTCTCGCCTACTCTTAAAATGCCATTTGAATCAAAGAATAAACCTCGATGTTGCAGATGTTGAGGCAAAGGCTCACCTTGACGAACGTCTTTGATTTCAACATTAAGTGAATTAAATTGGACCGCCTTAACAATAACCATAAGAGCAGTGTGAAGCTCCACCGACGATAAAAATAGCGAATTGATGGTACTTTTTCTAACATTAAAGATTCTCAGACAATATGCGACTATACGTTGAATTTTGTGTAACGACAAGAATTTGTTTGATAAGTCTTCCAGCCAAGTTGATTCTACGGTAACAATCAAAGTAATGCGTTTCTCCTCAGAAGATGCCTCCAGAGAAGGGACGAACAATTTTGGCAAAGGCCAATTTTCTTCAGACAACGACAAAAATTCAAGACCTGCCCACCATAGCGGATGCGCGGGCAATATCGAAGGAAATAAACCTCTGGTAGCACAATCAGATGGGTTGTTTGAAGAACTAATGTAACTCCACTGTTCGGGAAAAATACGTTCTTGAATGTAACTAACACGGTTAGCTACAAACATTTTTAAACGATAGGTAGGTGACTTAATCCAAGTCAAAGCCACAGAAGAATCAGTGTAACAACAGATTTTTTCAAAGGTTACATTTGAATATGTAGTTCTAACAAAATGAACCAATTTAGACAAAAGTACGGTAGCACATAGCTCTAGCTTGGGTATAGAAAAACATTTCAAAGGGGCGACCTTTGATCTAGCCATAACAAGGTAAACGGATATTTTTCCTGACGGAAATACTAAACGAAAATATGCAATAGCCGAGTATCCTTTCTCGGACGCGTCACAAAAACCATGTAGTTGTATACTACAGGCTTCATCAATAGGGACATAACGAGGAATTTGAATTGAATCTATATATGAAAATTCAGCAACAAATTTTTTCCAAAATATGACAATAGATTCAGGAGGAGGATCATCCCAATCCAACCCCAGCACCCAAAATTGTTGAATGAGTTGTTTGAGTGAAAAGGTAACTGGTGTAATAAATCCTAGAGGATCGTAAATCCTAGCAACTGTCGAAAGTAAAATCCGCTTGGAAAGACGATTTTCAAAAGGCTGCATTTCAAATAAAAAATTATCAGGTATCGAGTGCCACTGAAGACCAAGCACCTTTACGGTAAACTTAAGATCATTTGCGACTAAATTTGGTTTTACTTGTTGATACTCAGTAGGAATATCTTCTAACAGTAGTGGACTGTTGCTAGCCCATTTGCGTAGTTCGAAGCAGCCAGCACGTAGTAGTTCGATGAGTTGACGTTTTAGTTCATGAGTTGCCTAGAGAGTGAACGACCCAGTCAATACATCATCAACATACAAATTGTTTCTCAAAGCATGAGCAGCCAATGGATAGCTATTTTCTCCTAGTTCAACTAGTTTTAAGATAGTGCGAATGGCGAGAAAAGGAGCGGATGAAACTCCATATGTAATTGTGTTCAACTGATAGGTTGAAATTGGTTCTGAAGGATTCCATCGCCATTGTATCAATTGATAAGAACGATCCGTTTCTGATATCAATATTTGCCTGTACATTGGTTTTATGTCACAGACAAAAACGAACTTGGGAATACGAAATGCCAAAAGTATTTTTACAATATCATTCTGGAGCTTAGGTCCAGTGAGTAAGGTATCATTCAATGAAATACCATTCGAAGCTCGAGCTGAAGCGTCAAAAACAATTTTCAATTTAGGTTTATTATTTTCTAGTTTGAACACGGCATGGTGTGGAATAAAATACGCATTATTGTCAGCTGGAGGCGTTGATAAAAGCGACATGTGACCAGATGCTTTGTAATCACGCATCAAATCTACATACAATTTTCGCAAGTCTGGATTAGTTTCGAGACGACGCTCTAGTGACAATAGACGTTTAATGGCAATGGATTTCGAGTCTGGAAACTCACGAACATTTTCTCTAAATGGGAGGCTCACGCCGAACCTACCATTGGGTAACCGATGCAACGAGTTATCAAAAGATTGTTGAGCAAGGTCATCTTCCGGGGACGACAAACTCTTCGATGGAATGTCGTCAAGCTCCCAAAAGCTTCAGTTATTCTCTTTAAACCTCACATTTTACCTAAAAGTCCATCGAACCCTAATTTACACTTTACTTCAAATAGATAAGTTATAATCACAGAACATAGGAAGGTATGAGTATTTCGTAAAGTACCGTGTTTGTTTCAATATTTATACCTGTTAGTAAAGTTGCCTATAATCCAGTGTTCTTGATATTTATTTTCATAGTTTAACTTTGCTAAAGTAGTTCTGTGGTCTTTCCTTTCCTTATAACTTCAAATTCCTCTCTGATATTTAAGACAGATGTTTGCATGTCAAAGCGTACTGGCAAAAGTTTTCATTTTCTTGTCTGGGTTCTGTGCACAACAGGTCGTCTTAAATTCAAGGTGACAAAATTGACCATGAGGTCGAAACAAGTATGTATTCCTTTATTAAATAATTAACTAATAGTCATCTAAATATTATTACAGATGTCTAGCTTAGCGTTTTCCTTACCTCAATAAACTACAAATCCCACCGGATTACTTTTCCGATGGTAAGAATTAAATAGATACATTTTAAATTCCTTTACATTTGTTATAGCGTGTTTAATTAATGCCGTGTTATATTTCAGGGTCGTTCTCTACCCTCATGTCTTCATACCTATATTTAAGTTCCGCTATGATGCAAATTTGCTTTGCTGTCGTTTTTAAAGGAGATGACAATGCCGTTGTATTTTGATTTACATTACCTCAACATGCAAATTTTAGTTTGGTTAAATATTTCTCTTAAAATAATGGATCTATGAAGTTACACACAAAATTCTACCTCATCATTTGCCGTCGATGCTACCTGGGACTCCTACAGTTTATACACCTTTAATTGGGATTTACAGATGGTCAGTTCAAGGAATTTTACGGTAACAACACATGTTTTACGATGCACGTGTCAGGTATGACAAACTAAAGTAATATTTATCCACGCAAAATTAAAGTGAACTGATTTCTACAAATATTAAATTTTCTTTTCATTTTCATTTGTAAAACGTACTAATATTACAGACAATTTATCTACTATTTGCAATATTTAATTCCTAATTATACATAGTCGTACTGGACGCATACTGTCCATATGTAAGCCACATGTTTCATGAAACTTATGGTAGTCAAGTTCATTCATTAACTTATTAACGCTTTTAAAAGCACAGTTACATTTTTTAGTTACATAAAACAAGTTTCATTATTTTTACTGATCTATTCTATTTCAAATGACTTCATAGAACTTTTATGATATTTTTGTTCAAAATTAAATATCTAACAAAATTTAATAAATACGATAATTAATTTGTCTATAGTTTTCTCAGTTATTGATGTTACAGTTATTAGTTCACCAATTCTCTTCCCTCGAGATTTTAAGTTTCATGCAGCCTACGCAACCACGACGGTCGATGCTAGCTGTGCCAGAGCATAATCTTTTATGCTCTGTCGTGCACCTATCCTTTAATAACGCCTGAAAAGGGTAGGGTGCAGTATATATACAAAACAAATATCCTAAAAGAATAATAGAGAAAGAAATGAATAAAAACCCTAAAAATAAAGAAAAAGAAAACAAAAACAACGATACACACCACAAAATGCTCTCAATACCATACATAAAAGGATTCTCCGAAAAAATTCAAAGAATAGGAAACAAATTTAGAATTAAAACAGTATTTAGAACCAACAATACACTAAGAGCACAATTAACAAAAACAAAACCCAAAAACGCAATACAAAATTCAAAAAACTGTATCTACAAAATACCGTGCGAATGTAATAAGTTTTATATAGGAGAAACTTCTAGACCATTTGAAGTTCGATTAAGAGAACATAAATCATATATAAAAAATAGAAAATTTGAAAAATCCATGATTTGCCAACATGCATGGGACTCCAGTCATAAAATAAAATGGGAAGATGCAAAAATTATCGACAAAGAAGAAAACCACCAAAAACGCAAAATCAAAGAAGCTGCCTATATAACCCTACATAAAAATAACTGCGTTGCAAACGAATCCGTGATTTTCAGTAAACAATGGATTGCATTACTAAAAGAAATAACAAAAGAAATAACAAATGAAGATCAAATGCCCACAATATCTAGGTAGCATTGCAAGTTTTTCCTGGGTTTTCCTTGCGATATTAACATGAAATACAGCCTACATACATGTTTTCTATTTATACATACAATAACTAATTACATAACAATAAGCATATTAACTAGAAAACCATTATTTCGGCAAATTATAAATGTTGGGGATCTTGGTAGCCACAGGTTGCTTAACCCCTTCACTGAATCTCGGTAAAATAAGACATAAAATCAGAAACTCTCAATTGTATAAATAGAAACATGTTAAAAATGTTTCCCAAATTATTGAATTTATATAAAATTTACCAATAAAATTAATCAGCTGATTTCACGTTAAGCGTATTGGCTACCATAGGAAAGTCGATCCCAGGTCGCAACACAAATTGAAGGCAATCATTCTTTTAAACATTAAAAATTTTTGCTTAGTGTACTCAAACCAAATATTTCAAACATCAATAAATCAAAGTCACCTTCAATTTATGTCATAAACGTCAAACTTGAAGTTTTTATTATTTTGACAACGATCCTAGGTCATGGATCGAAACGTAAATAAAATAGATTTTAAAAACTATGAGTGGTTTCATTCCCAAAGAAGATTAAGAAGAAATCTAAAGATATTAGGTAGTAAGAAGTTGAAAAAAACTGGATATGTACCGATTAGTAATTGTTTATAAAGTATTAATTCTGTGATAGCACGAGTTAAGGTTCGTGGCTTCGAGCGGTCCTTTTTAAAAAGACTTCTTTGGTCCTTAACAAATTTATTTGATTTAACAGATTTGAACAATAACAATTTGAATTAATTTATTCTAAGTCGAATTACATTAATTAATTTGTACAGTGAGTTATCAGTGAACTGCAAGGTTAAAGCTGAACGTCTGATGAACTGACTAGGAGTGGAGCTCCCGGTCCTTATATAACTTTCTCCCCCTCACAATACTGTGGGAACCTGCGGACGTAATGTCCGCTTACACTTTACAATACTTAGTTGCTATCTTAAAAGTTATTCATAAATACAATGTTGCAGGCTTATTCTGCGTAATCACGGTACGTGACATCCGACGACCGTTTGTGACCTGACTTTTGCAGTGTCACTTATCCTTGTGCTACTTTGTAGCGTTTCCACTCGTGGGAACTGAAATCATCATAATAATATGTAATTTTCATGAGAAAGAGGAATAGACCGCAACAATGTCAATGATTCACCCGACAAGCTTGAAAGAAGGTAGGAATGCTTTTCGATGTCCGTTAAATGCGGTTGTTTATCTATCAAAACATCAAACATATCCTTGAAAGTCTTAAAGTTTTTAGGGTCACTATCAAAACGTGGTAGAGTAATTTTTGGTAATTTTACTCTAGGTGTAAAATTATTGTCTGGTCGACTTGTGTGATTCGCAGACGGCGTTTTCACTTCAGCAGAAAATATCTCTTGCTCTATCAAAAGGATAGAATAATATACGTCATCTACATTTCTACACAAATTCTCTAAAGCAGGTTGCAATTCTGATTCTGTGTTTACAAATACAGTAACATATTTTTCAGTAAAATCCTTGTAGACAGATTCCACCATTCGACATTTCAACTTAAATAATTTATGTAATGAATCATTGTACTGTGCCTTTTCAGAAAGTTCTAAAATTTCATGAATCCTAGCAGCGTAGAGCTTTAATAAGGTTACAGACGCATTTGTGTCAGGCATTTTGTATGAAAATAACAAACGACAATTATTTCAATTAACCCCACAATAATCTTATTGTAAATTCAATCACCGAAAATGATCCAATAAAGTCATTACCCAATTTGTAATGTAAAATGCGAAACGAGTAGTTAGATACCTAAAGCTTCCTATTGTATTTTAGAAAACGTATTTTAAAAGAAATGGCCCCTTAACAAGAAGGTTATAGAGTGCCCCAAGGGTTTACTCATTCAAACAAGAAATAAGCTAAAATATTTAGTGGTTGTAAACCCTTAAGAATGCAGGTAGGTATTTCGATAAAACTGGAATGTTGGTTCCAGCTGTATATAAGCCAAAGGAGTGACCTACTAGACAAGTATACAAAATTTTACAATAGAACAGCTTTGAATCCAACATTTGCAACAGGTTTTCTATACAAACTATTTAACTATATCTGTAAAATGATTAATAATGCTCTCTAACTAAATTATTGCTAAATCGTAATATATATATATATATATATATATATATATATATATATATATATATAATCAAATAATGATTTCTAATTAATAGATTTGTGTATCAAATTTTTTATATCTAAGTAAATAGAAATATGATGCGAATATTGCTAATCGAAGTTTTACATACATACAAGCTAAAACGAAATGAATTAATTTATTAACCATGGACGGTTCTATCACGCGAAGAAGGACCAAATGTAAATTACTCAACTTAGATAAATGTGCTGGCGCGTCTTATTAGGTTTTGTGGACTGTATGGCGAAGGTATAACAAAACGCGAGCTTTAAATGCGTAAATTGTATGCATGTAAAAAACAAACAGAAGGCATTAATTCACTCACCAATATAGTCCTTGGTGTGTGGTCCTCTTCAATGTTGCTGCAATGCCCCCGGAGGAGTCAGTTGAATGCACTGTTGCAAGCACTATACTTTATTGTGTATAGCTTGTCACGCACAACCGTCCCGCTACTAGGTCGAAAGAAGAGTCCTCAATTTTCGTCACAAAACCACTTTCGCAAGCGTTTTATTTTAAGAGGCGCAAGCGCACTGCACAATTCAATTCCACTATAGTTTGAGTTTTAATCAATACGAAACAATTAGATTATACAAAGCAGTGATACATTAGAAACTCTAGTCGACAGGTGTTAAAGAAGTAGTTGCAGCTTCGCTGATGTTAGTCTTGTTTAAAGATATTAGGTAGTAAGAAGTTGAAAAAAACTGGATATGTACCGATTAGTAATTGTTTATAAAGTATTAATTCTGTGATAGCACGTTAAGTAAAATTAGGGATTCGAAAGTGTTCACAGTTTATTTTGGGGATTCAGTCAGGTTCGTGGTTCAAGTTCAGTTTCATGTTCTGTCATAAGGATTACCGACAGTTAAATATCTAAGGACTAAGATCTAAGGAATAGTAATAACTAAGACTAGGAACTAAAATTGTGATCCATCTATATCTGGTGGAGGATTGACACCGTAAAGGCTTGGAGCGCAAAATCCCAAAGTTAGCTTATTTGCCACCCATCCTTAGAGAGGTGTCTTTATGCAGTTAGAAGTTCAAGGTTGTTAGGCTTTTCTATGTCGTACACATTTCTCATCTATAGCGCAGGTTGAGTTTGACATCGTTGCTCCATATATAATATATTTCAAATTGCTAGTAACTTAATTTTGGAGTTTTCGTGTCGTATAAAAGTAAGGTTACTTCATACTATTGTTTTATTTCAAACGTTCCCAACCCAGTGCCAATTTTCAGTGTATCTTTATTTGGGTTATGTGTTGGTGATACAACGTAGGAATCAATAACCACTACCATAGACTACTAAATCATAAAGCCAGGTTGTAACATGTCATTTAGCTAACGCATAGCCGTGTTACAACGTATCCCCTTTTCACTTATTTAATTCGATCTTAGGGCGCTTAGAATTCTTATTTTGTCTTTTCACAATACCTTATATTACATAAAGAATCTCTAATATTAATCCTATATTACGCTTGAAGGTTAAACGTTAACGGTTTCCTTGATTTATTTTTAAAAACAGTTCATGTCTTCGTTTACGTTCCTTAGATAATTATCTAATTGGTGGATTTAAGTGAAATGCTCAGTTTGACATAACTGTTGTAACTCATTAATAACTGTTGTAGTTTTGAAAGATCGAGAAATTGTCGGTTAAGCTGTTGATTGGTCGTTCCCTTTGTTAACCTGTTAATACATTTTACTAGTGCCTTGATACCTTTCTTTTTCGTTTTATCTGCCAAAAGGACAACTCAGTTTGTAGTGATTTGTACTATTTATTTAGTTAATTCTCATTGGAAGATAATTATTGCAAATATTATGATGTATATTTCGTTATTCGAGAGTATTTTTGAACAGCACATTAACCACTTCCAGGTTTCCGAATGCACTCTGTGATGTCCAAATTTACCCATTGTAGGAGCGATCGATATCGATTTTTTACAAATCTTAACCTGCGTTTTCAGATTTGCTTTAGATTTTAAAATTGAAGGTTGGGTAAAGCTTCACTAGTGGTTTTATTCGACGTAATGTTTTAATTATATGTTATTTTAAGTTATCTGATTGCATCGAAGCTTAAGTAATTATTTAACGTTATTTCTTTGTAGTAATAAAGTTATTGAATTAATGATCTAGTTGTTATGCAGATATTTGTTTGTAAATTTAATGCCACGATGTGTTTAATTTTTAAAAGCACGTTTTAGTCGATGCAATCATAATAAATAATTCTTAGCTTGTACTTACTAGATTGAATATACTTTGTTAACATGCATTTATATAAAGAGTTAGGGCCTGAATCTGGGCTTGTATTGTTTCTATAGAATTTTTGGTATGTATTTGTTACAAACATATTTTATAATTGTTTTCAATGTTTTAATGATTTGTTATGATTATGTAAATGTTTATTTTTGTTTTAGCTGAGCGTTTATAACTGCATAATTTATGTCTCGTTTGTAATACCTAACCATTACGTTAGTTTGAAGAATCTAAAGTGTATTATAACCTACAATTCTATCGGTAACTAATATTGAGGTTTATTTATTCTTGTTATTATGTGATTATAGCGAACCTCTACTATGACCCCGTAATAAACGCATTTGCGGTATGACTATGTAGGAGATGGTCGATTCAATTTGTACGCTTTGTTTAGTACTATCATAGCATGCGTTTATGTTTATTTATAAATATTTGTTTTTGCAATGTATTTGTAGTAATGTTTATGCAACGATAGAATGTAGGTTAGCCGTTGCAAACCATATTGCCAAACGGGCTGGAAACTGTTAATGGTATGTACGATAAACGTGTATGTTTGAGCCTTTGTTGAACTTACTAACATTTTATGGCCGTGCGGGGTGGAACATCGGTAGTCAAGGTCCTTATCTTCCCGGTGTTTTTCCTCTTCAACTTTAGGCAGGTAGTAATGGCACAGCCGTCCCTGTTACATTTTAGAAAAAATTAGCTAAACTACACTAACATTTCTTCAGTCTTATATGCAGAATGCCTGAGTAACAGTTGAGATCCCGTAATATTAAAAGCGCACAGGGTGCTTGTTCGCCGCCCCATCCTTGGAGAAGTGTATTTATGCAGTTAGAAGTGCAGGGTTGTTGAGGTTTTATCTGCCGATATTCTTTACTCAGCGCTAACCCAAGGAGTCCGGCACTGTTTGCTCTTGTAATTCATGTTTAATTGATGGTAATCTAATTTTGAGGTTATATAATAATTAAAGTTAACTATCGTAGTTTTATTTCAAAACTTAACGCCATCTCGGTGCGTATATTTGGGTTAAGTTTCGGTCATACAACGTAGGTGTCACTAGCCACAGCCACTAGACGACTTGATCACAAGGCCAGATATTGTCAAGAGAGAGCGTTCGTTCGTCCGCAGGTAGGTTACATTACAAGTTTTAAAGAAATAAATGGTGTCTTGTACCATGCGGTCCAAAATGGTAGGTAATTTTTTCTAATTAAAATGAAATGTTCTTAAAAAAGGTTATCGTAGGACATTTGCCTAAAGCAATTTTATTTCAATTGTGTTTATAGGCTCGCCCTTTAACATAAGAACAGTAAGATGTTTTGCGGTGATTTTTCACTGTTGTCTACACAACAGGTGGTTTTACCTAATTACTAAAATGTACCACATTTTAGGGTTTCATTTTTGGGATGTATTTCATTTTTGGAATGGTTTCCTTTAGGGATGGACTTTGATTTAGGACGAATTTCTAATAATGGTAACGAGGTTTGAATGTTGCATTCAATGTTGTAATTTCTCTGTTTTCTTGGACATGTGTTCATATCGTCGTGTCGCATAGCAAGGATATCTATTGTTGGATATTCTTGAATTTTCCTCTAGTTTGATATGGTCTGGACGCCATCCAGGACGCTTCAGCTTAAGTCAAACTATACGTTGTGATTTAAGAACCTGATAGGCCACCAAACACCTTATGCAATGCTGAGTAAAATCGAGACTCGGATAAGGGGAACAATTTACATTTAGTACTTTATTCTGCATCCAGGTATGAGATTTTACTTTACAATTAAATTGTTCATTAGATAGTGTCTGTATAATAGTCCCAGTAATAATTTCGTCTTATCTTTGCGTCAACGCAAACTATTAATTACCGTAACTTATAGAAATTTTTTTAAATATATCGTTACCTGTTTATTATGTTTACCTGATCAGGTTTACTAAATATTCAAGCAGGTTCTAAAATGTGAACGGAAGGTTTCATAAAACTTTTTGGGTATTAAAGGTGTAATTAATAATAACTCAATGTAAATAGCTCACTATATTTTCCTTTAATGAACTTAGAATAATTCATTTTATTTTGTCAAAACTTGTCTTAAAACTTAAATTCTATGTACACTTGCGTTACTAGACGTGTTCCTTACTGTTTCGTCATTGTAGTTTCTCAGTAAGTAAAGGTGTAAAGTAATTTAGTGAGTCTCCTCGCAAATAAATCATTGCTCTTAACCCTGATGATCTTAGTGTCTTGTGATCACCGCAACCCCGAAGGTCAAACTAGCTTTTCTAAAGTATGTCTTCATACTTTGTTGTGTGTGTTCTATGTCCTCTACCCATGTAGAAGATAAGAAAAACGGAACAAAGTATTGTCAAGAAAGGGAGTTCGCCCGTCCTCAGGCAGATTACACTAAAAACTAATCAGTGGAAAAATAGCAATGATAAAAATTCACACATTAATTGAAAATATAGCAAACCCTATCATGAGTGAATTGCAATCAGTAGAATATATTTGCACTTTCTAAAAGTGCTTTCCACAACACTGAAGTATTAGTATATGTCTTCGTAAGCGAAGATGAGACATGATAACATGAAAAGGATATAAATGAACGTTTGTCAGTATGGGGTTGCACATAGCTCTTATATTATTTTATAGTGATGTAGAAGAATCTCATATTGCAAACAAAAGATCATTTATAACTACGAAATTGGCCATGTCGTTGTAAAAGACTTTTTATAATGCGAAAAATTACAGAATAGCAACAAAATGGACACACCTAAGCAAGCGACATGAAATACTTTTTTAGAGTATTTTTTATGCGATGCAATCACACAAAGTGTATACGTATAATCGTTTGTTAACATACATAAAGATACGAATTTTCAAGACATGCGCGAATCAGAATAACTACATAAATTGACTGCCAATGAACATTTCTTAGAATGGGACTGCATAGGAGTTTGTAAATTGCGTTTTTGTATTGAAGAGTAATAACATTAATCGCATGCAAGTCAATGGTGCTTGATATGCAACAGCAAATGTTTTTAAATTACCTTTTAATGATGCGGAATAATCACACAAATTGCATACAAACCGTCGCTGCTTAATATGTATGGCGATATGATTTTCCAAGGCACATTTAGACAATGCAGAATAATTACACACATTACATACGAATGGACGTTCGTTGGTATGCGACCGCATATGTATTTGCAAAGTATTTTTACGTGATGCTGAATAATCGCACAAATTGCATGCAAACGGACGTTCGTTGCTATGCGACCACATATGTATTTGTAAATTACTTTTGTCTGATGTGGAATAATTACACAAATTACATGCATATGGACGATCGTTGGTATGCAACCGTACATGTATTTGGAAAGTACTTTTACGTGACGTGGAATAATCACACAAATTGCATGCAAACAAACGTTCGTTGGTATGCAATCGCATATGTATTTGTAAATTACCTTTATGTGCTACGGAATGATTGCACAAACTGCATAAAAATGGACGTTCGTTAGTATGCGATCTCATATGCATTTGTAGAGAACTTTTATATGATGCAGAATAATTGCATAAATTGCATGTAAAGGGATGCTCGTTGGTATGCGACCGCATATGTATTTGTAAATTACCTTTATATGATACGGAATAACTACACAAATTGCATGCAAATGGACGTTCGTTGGTATGCGATCGCATATGTATTCGTAAAGTATTTTTACGTGATGCGGAATAATTGCACAAATTGCATGCAAATGGGCGTTCGTTGGTATGCGTTCGCATATGTATTCGTAAAGTACTTTTATGTGAGGCTGAGTAAATGCACAAGTTGCAGGCGAATAGTCGTTCTTTAGTATGTGACGACATCTGGACTTTGGAAGCACTTGTATATGATGCAAATCGATTACATAAATTACGTGCCACGAACGTTCGTTAGTATGTGACTGTGTTATGTATTTGTAAATTACTTTTTCATAATACAAAAACCACACAAATGGAGTCTTTCGTGAAGACCGTACGTGTCTCAATAGATCAATTATAGGTGATATACAATAATCATATAAATTGTCTGTCTAAACAAAAGGCAAATTCCAATAATTTACTTTTGTGTAGAATTGTTGGAATGTTCATAATAGCATTTTCATTTAATACCACGCATCTGTTAATAAAACAATAGATTCTACGGGACACTTTTGTTCCACCAATTATCGATCGTGACGTTTATATAAGTGCGTTAAAGGAACTGAATAAAAAATGTTGATTTTAGAAGAGACCGAGCGTGTTGCAAGACCGGGTACGTTTATACACAGCGCATGGTAACGAACCTAAGGACACACCTGCATTATTATTAACCTTACGGCACAAACTCGCGGACCATAGGTTAGATAAAGTACAGGAGATAATTTTAATCTCATGAAGTTTTGTTGGCACAGAAGCACCGTCTAGTAAGATGTGCATCCTCCTTTTAGCCGGCACAGATAATTTAAATACTACGGGGTGATGGGAATTACAAAATTGTTTAAATTAAAATGCATCCACATTCGTTTCCTAACCATTCTCTTTTAACACATTGACTACCAAGTTTATTTGGAAGCATCGGCAAGTTGCCGAAATATTTTTTTTACATTTTGAATATTAAACACTGTTGTTTTAATCTTAACAACGAGTTTAACCTTAATTGAAGGAGGCGTTAAAAAGTATAACAGAAACGTCCTTGCGTGTGGTCAGCATCCCTTCATGATTTTTAGTATAATGCCAAAAACGCCTTTGGGCATTACTGGACAAGCATCTGTTCTGTTTGTAAAAAGCGATAGGTATTGAAAAAATGATATAGAATTGAATTGACAAAGCCTATATTTCAGAAAAACATAAATGACTATTACTACATAGCAAATAAAACAAACTCAAAACATAAGAACGTCACATTGATGTACAGTTATTATAAAAAGGATATAGTGATCACATCAATTTGTCATAGTTTACAAAACACTCCCCTAAACATAGAACAGGTGTGCTTGGGTAAGCCACGCACACACCCACGCAGCCACACGCGCCCACACGCACACGCACGCAACCACACATAAACACACACACATACACACACGTACACATACACACACACACACACACAGATATATATATATATATATATATATATATATATATATATATTGCTGTGTAACCCCTCTAAATCGAGCCCCAGTAGCAAAAATATTCCAAAATTTATTAATTTACCAAAATCGAAAATAAATTTCACACAATAGTTAAATTTTTAAAAAAAAAAATTCTTACCCAGATTCCTCTCTTCATCACCTTAATTCTTCAACCGCTTCCCTGGCTGGCTCAGTTGGGCCTCCTCTTGGATACCTGGATTCACTATCATACTCTTTATCGTTCACGCACACTCTCAAGAAAACCACAAAATAATACAACAATCATACAATATTTATTTACCACTATTTACAAATAAAACTTCAAGATTATTTACATTTCGGTGGTCAAGTTACACCTCAATAAATTCGATTTTTATAAAGTCCAGAATTTTAACTAGAAATATCAAACACATTGAATGTAACAGGAGTAAATGGGCCCTGAATAATACCTTATTTTTCTTTCTTTATTTATAATTAATTTTAATTAGGACACTCTGGAGTATGGTGAGCTCATGATAACCCAGTTTTTTTATATGATTAATGTATGCTTTTTACTTAGCATACGCTTACTGCAAACAAAAAAAACCCCATGTACTTGTAACAATAAAAATTGAAATTCCTCATGGAACGTTAATAAGCTTTATATACGCCTTTAGATTTATATTTAAATACCATAATAAAAGTTAGTTATACATATTATTTTTAATACGCAAAATAACGCAAAATACCTTCATAGTTCACTCTCACACATCACCATAATTTTCATAGTTTGTAACAACCCGATTTTCAATCGCTTTGTTGAGCATAAATTTTATAATTATTTTTTATATAATGTTACGCTATTGCGTACCAATTCTTATAGTATTAATAGTTGACACAATTTAATTATCACTTGTATATTTCACGAATCGTGGTGGAATTATATGTACGTTTTACAAAGCCTGCATACACCGTGGTGGAATAACCTCATACAAGCGAATTCTTCTATATTTTAAAAAGCTTTCGTTATACATCTACGGTACCTGAGATCGCATAATATTTACAATACAATGTAGTGAGAGGGTTTAGTTTCTGGTATTTAAACATATGGTGCGGCCTATGGCAGGACCGGACGAATTCATTGGGGTTTTGCAGGAATGTGGTTGCAGATGTAAAGAAACAGCAATGATTCTTGGCTTTTTTGGTGTGTGGTCTTTGGGGACAGACGTGTTTATGTGTGTGCTTAGAACACGTGAGTATTTATTTTGTTGGATGACATTTTTAATAATGCAAAGCAACCCTTTGCTATGAGTTTTATTTCGATTCTGCGTCTCTTTTTGTAGCGTCTTATTAATTTGTAGGGAAGGATTACTTTAATTCTACATAGACGCTACGACGGTGTGCTATTGCTTAGGGTTATTTAAAAGAAAATTCCTTTGCTTCAACTACCGATCATCATTCTTTGATCTGGCTTAATAGCCTAAAAGATCCTTCAGGTCGATTAGCGCGTTGGAGCGTTAAGCTTCAGCAGTTTGATTATGAGGTGATTCATAGGAAAGGTAAACTACATGTTGTACCTGATGCTCTTTCCAGAGCTCCTGTTGAAATTAATTCTTTAAAATTTTCTTCTGATGATATCGATGACTGGTACAAAAAGATGCTATCAGAAATTTCTAATAAACCTGATTCTTATCCGGATTGGAGAGTTGAAGATGGAAAAATTTATAAATATATTTCTAATAATTTATCAATTGAATCAAATTTGGTGGAATGGAAACTAGTTGTTCCAAAGTCGAGTCGTAATGAGATTTTGCAAAGTGTCACGATGACCCTACCTCGGCTCATTTAGGAGTTTTCAAAACTTTTCAAAGATTAAAGAGTTATATTATTGGCCCAAAATGAAGTCGGACATTTCTAAATATATTCGCAATTGTAAAATTTGTTGTGAAAGCAAATCTGCTCAATTTAATCATTATGGATTTATGGGCCAGGAAAAGCAGATCTCTTTCCCATTTCAATGCCTTTCTATCGATTTAGTTGGTCCTTTTCCTCGTTCAAAACAAGGAATACAGTTCTTTTAGTCATCAGTGATTGGTTTACCAAATTTACTCTAATCCACCCAATGCGCAATGCCTCTGCACAACGCATCTGTGAATATATTGAAAATTATGTGTTTTTGGTTTACGGGGTTCCACAAATTTGTATGGTGGATAATGGTCCCCAATTTAAAAGCGTTTTGTTTTCAAAATTAATGAATACTTATAACGTTCAATCCGTTTGGTTTAACGCAAATTACCATCCGCAGGTAAATTTTGTCGAAAGAGTAAATAAAGTTATTGGAACAGCCATCCGTAGTTATATTAAAGACAGTCATAAGGAATGGGATGTTGAAATCCATAAAATAGGACACGCCCTCCGAAACGCTGTTCACGAATCAACAAAATTTTCACCATCATTTTGGCTTTTGGCCGTACCGTTCCTATTTCTGGAGATTTTTTGGTCGGTTAAAGAATTTCAAAGAGGATGAGTTGTTTTAGAAAATCGAGAACAGTTAGTTCGAGACATGAATGAACTATCTCCAATTTTTCGGGAGGTAAAAGAAATCTTCATTTGGCGTATGAGCGCAATACCCGTTCATATAATCTAAGACGAAGACCTTTGAAGTTTAATGTTGGTGATATTGTTTGGAGAAAGAATTTTGTTCTGTCGGATGCTACTAAATCATTTAATAAAAATTAGCTCCTAAATATTTGGAAGCTAAGATAATTGAGGTTGTTGGTACTACGACTTACCGCTTAGCGACGGTGGATGATAAACCGTTGGGTATTTTTCATGTTAAAGATTTAAAGCCACATTAAATATTTTCCTATTACCTTTATTCCCAGTTCTCAGTTGTTAAGTTGAATTCAAGCTATTGGATTTAAGCCTTGTGCATTCACTAGTATTCACATTTTATTTCTGCCTTTGCTGGTGCAGAGGTTGTTGTGGACGTTGGTCCATACACTTATTTTTGGATTTCGCCTAGAAGTCTATTTTTTTGTATATTTTGTGGGTTATTGGATTTGAGTTTCGTTGGTGTTGGAACTGATCACTCCATTCACTTTCGCTTATTCAAACTCTGTAGTTGCAGTTTGGACTGCGCATTTTATTTAATGGAAGCTTGGCTTCTAAAGTAGATATTTGCCGATTATTAAGTTTTAATACTTAGGAACTTAGCTTCAAGAGTTGGATTTGTAACTATTGTTTCGATAGTTGCTGGAGCTAATAGTTTTCAAGTTACCTTTAATCACTTAAATGTGTGAAACATTTTAACTTGTTGGAGGTTGTAGCAAGTCATTTTGTTTTAGAGTTTCGATAATCGGTGTTAGGTGTAGAATCTAATATTGACTTGGTGAATTTAACGTATTTCAAGTTCAAAATGTGTTTAGTATGGTTTCCTTACGTTGAGAGGTTGAAGGGTTGAAATTTCTTCCCGCAATTTCAACTTTTGTGGGGTGTGTAACAACCCGATTTTCAATCGCTTTGTTGAGCATAAATTTTATAATTATTTTTATATAATGTTACGCTATTGCGTACCAATTCTTATAGTATTAATAGTTGACACAATTTAATTATCACTTGTATATTTCACGAATCGTGGTGGAATTATATGTACGTTTTACAAAGCCTGCATACACCGTGGTGGAATAACCTCATACAAGCGAATTCTTCTATATTTTAAAAAGCTTTCGTTATACATCTACGGTACCTGAGATCGCATAATATTTACAATACAATGTAGTGAGAGGGTTTAGTTTCTGGTATTTAAACATATGGTGCGGCCTATGGCCGCAGGACCGGACGAATTCATTGGGGTTTTGCAGGAATGTGGTTGCAGATGTAAAGAAACAGCAATGATTCTTGGCTTTTTGGTGTGTGGTCTTTGGGGACAGACGTGTTTATGTGTGTGCTTAGAACACGTGAGTATTTATTTTGTTGGATGACATTTTTTAATAATGCAAAGCAACCCTTTGCTATGAGTTTTATTTCGATTCTGCGTCTCTTTTGTAGCGTCTTATTAATTTGTAGGGAAGGATTACTTTAATTCTACATAGACGCTACGACGGTGTGCTATTGCTTAGGGTTATTTAAAAGAAAATTCCTTTGCTTCAACTACCGGTCATTGGAACGTAATAAAGACGTGAACTAACCTTTGTTAATAGCTCAGTAAAGAAAGCTTTTTGGATTTACGTGTCAAACTTTTGTAGTGTTGTAAAGGTTAATTATTATAGACCAGTTGATACTGTTTACTTTTGATCGCGGAAATGTATGTTCGTTCTACCTATAGTCGCTAAAGACGGGGTGCGGGAGCCGTGTTGCGAGCTATAGTCCGGTCTGTTTTTGTGAATTATATTGACATTAAATTACGTTCGCGTGTTCCAAAAATAATCATTGAAGAGAGCATACGGTATTAACCCATGGAATCCTTGATTTAATCTGTACATACGGATACCGTGTTGTAAAGACAGTAATGCATAGTTGTGTTTCACAGTGCTTTTGTTAATATAATTAAAGATCTTAAGTTAATCCTAGTTAGGCTAAAGATTAGGTATATGTGACGACGTGCACGTCCCTAGATATCAATTAGGTTAGATAGAATTACGTTTATATTATGTCGGAATAGTGGGCCCTGTAGGCCCTATTTCATTTCGAGTTCAAGACTGTTTATTTATTTGTGTATATATCTGCTTTTCCGGACAGTCGATGGTATAATAAAATGTTATTTCTTTTTCTAAACTATGAAGTTTATTTCATGATTACTTTTATTAGGTATCAGTGCCTTTCCGCTGATTGGCGCCCATGTTTATTATAAATTGTTAATATATGTATCGATGATTTTTATCCATATCGCATATTTGGTAAGTACAAGCAAGGGTTTAGTTAAGAGTTTGAACCACGACCTACGCCGCTGAGTTTAGTCTGCCTGGCCTTAATTAACCGTCTTGACTGGTCTTTACAGGCCCTCGACGGACGGTTGATTAGGTAATTATTACAAGTTTATCAAAAACAACAAATTCTAAAGCGTTACCTGAATTTCTTGAAGATCCCTACTCCGTTGACGATGTCGTTAAGTTGTTTCGTGGTTCTGCTCTGCTCGCCGCCTCCAGCTATTTGTAGATGAACACCCTCTAAGTTGTGCTGCATGCTGCATACACGATACATCCAAATTCACGGATATTACACTTCTTTCATAGTTGCTTAATTTAATTTACGTTACATTACGTCACTTCACGAGCTTGTTAAATTATATGTAGCACCTCAATAAAATTTAGACTCGACACTATCCGCGTATCAAATTATG
This sequence comes from Platerodrilus igneus, assembly GCA_036346225.1. Lineage (NCBI taxonomy): Eukaryota > Metazoa > Arthropoda > Insecta > Coleoptera > Lycidae > Platerodrilus > Platerodrilus igneus. The sequence goes on from JARFIW010000376.1 coordinate 250,146, forward strand.
AGACCAACACTGTACTATTTAATTAAAAAGTTCTATATACTTACAAGCTCGTGGTAAATTTCTGTACGTAGTCTGAAGCTATGAAAATACTAAGAGACCCTTATTAATTTTCTTAAAGTATTTATACAATTTACTATGCCACCCCTCGGCCGCTCTTCACGCAAAACCCTTCCTTTAAAATAATACTTCTTAAAATTTGGGTTCAACCGTTTTCGAAATATTTGAAATTTAACTCCTCGTTATTATCTTTTCCGAAAAACCTGCATTCAAATTTTCCCGTGTTTGTCTGTTGTACTACTAACTATATAGACCAATGAGATATTCAGTGACGTCTTGAAACCCCGCCTGTATTAACGCTATTCCTCTCTTATGCATACTTTGTTTCCTTCTAACCTTGTTTGAGTAGTAGAAATCGATATTACTGTCCGCGTTTTAAACTAACCCATGTGGACTGAATACGTGCGTTTTGAAATGAACTGCTATTATGCCTGTATTATTCCGAAGCATTTCATTGATCGTCCATCCCTTCTGCACTTTAGGGAAACTTTTAATTAGCATTTTATGCGAACCGTCCGACCGTTTACCCGATATACCTCGAATTACTGTCTTTTATCTACACAAATAAAAGGAACCTGACATTTCCAAAAGCTACGGGTGTTCAATTAACGATTGTTTTAAAACAACATTTCTAGGAGTTTTACGTTTAAAGGTATTTTATATTCAACGGCTGTTCGATTGTTAGCAAGGCGTTTCACCTTGGTATTATCTATTTTTCAAGCTCTTATGCGTATTAGACGTAATAACCCTTTCAACTAAACTCAATTAAATTAATTAATAATTTGCTTTGCCTTTTACAATTTATTTTCTTTACGAACTTAACTAAATTTTAATCACTACTTGTAAAATTTTGTTAATACTTGTTGCTTTAAATTCACTAAATAAAATAAATTTTGCACGTAAATTCTGGTTGTTTCCTCTATACAGGGTGTTTGAAATTGCCTTGTTTATACTTAAATTTAACCCTTTAAAACCACTACAATATATATTTCTATGATATTGGAATTCTCGATCCCCTTCGTTGAGCGCCTTATTAATTTTGCTATGTACTCTAAATTATTCGCGTTCCATCATTTGGACGACCATTTTAATATTTACTATGAATAAACAAGATTGTAATTATCTCCTCCTCCGGCTGTCTTATTAATATTGCTATCAACTTAACTGGATTTTATCTTGAAGCAACCTTGTCTGTCAATAGCAAAATTCGATACGTTACCGCCTTCTTTGTTATCAATTTCCTATTCAACTCGTAGCTCCTCCTTGAACTATTTACATATGACCTCGGCTAGCATTTATTTGGAATTATAAAATCCAGTTAATTTCGATTTTATATAATGAAACCAATATATTATGTACAGCTTTTGAAATACACTTTTCAATTAGTTAATGTTGTAAATTTCATTTATTAAACATCATATACTATTTACTCAAAACCCAAAGTCACCAAAAAACTTATTATCTTTATCAACGAAGCGTAGAATATTCTAAACCTGTTATCATATTACTCTCTTTATACGTATTCAACTTCTTTTGTTGACTTTTTCACAAGCATATTATATTAAGCAAATTCAATATTCAAAATAAAAAATATATAGAAAAATAAAATGTCTTATAACTAAAAAATCTGACCTGGTTTATTTTCTTCACATCGACGCTTCCATTTGAAATAAAAATTATTTTCCCCAATTCTGGATTACATTTAAATTATTGCCATTACACTATGGACTACCATTATTAATTTATGCAACCCCAATTTATTGTCGTTTCATATCAGACTTGTTACTTCTTATCAATCAATTTCCTCAAACTTAAAATTGTATTATTCTTCCTCCAGACTTAGAAATTGTAGTTTGTTTCCCCGTACATAGAATTGTATCACTGTATTTTCCCCCCGGACTTCAGAATTGTATTTTTCTCCCTCATACATAGGAGCCCTATTATTTTTATGTTTTAGTTTAAAATAAATTCACGAAAAATGTACTTACGTTTAATCGGCAATTATAATCTTCATCTTGGCACTTATTTTGTCTTTCACTTTTAAAATTTACGTGTTACTTTATTTCATAATGGCGCACTTCGGCCTTTGTTGTGTTCAAAAACTAACTTTGTTATCACGGTGCTTGCTAATATATTATCCCGTTCCCCCTCCGTCAGTGGGTATGGTCTAGAACTCGTCGCTTATTTCTGACCAATCAAATAATTACATTTAAAGCAGTTTCTGATGTAATGCTCCACGATTCCCAATAATCATAACCTGCTTGCAGCTGTCTTTCGTTATCAACATGCTGTGTTTTGATAAATCTAATTGCTTTTCCATAAACAACTGATGCAACTCGACTTTTAATTTTCATATTTACATGTTGTTCACGCAATTTTTAATCTACTTTCTTATCAAAAATGGTTAGATATTTGTACGCATTTATATTAGCTACCTGAAGCTCTATTTCTATCTCCGTATTAATCTAATCGTCTGAAACTCTTTTTGAATGCGTGTCTAATTACACTTTATCGTTTACTTATAAATATACGCGTGCTTCCACTGAAAAATATCATTATTTGCTTTACCTAAATTAACTAAACTTTATCTACAGGGTATTTAATATTTACTATCTACTTAATGCATGTCTTCCTGGTTTCTACGCTAACAATGCGTCCTCCTATGTTTATCTGCGTCGCTTAAAACTATTTATACTTTATATACAGGGTGTTGACTGCTTACTATCTACAAACTATCTCCATTTCTTAATTCTTTCCTAAATAAATGCCGCTTCTGCTGCCTATGGTAATTTCTCATTTCTAAATCACCTTTACTATAACGTGCACCCTTAAAGAACCCCTTATCACAGCAATATATATATATATATATATATATATATATATATATATATTGTTATTCCAGGAACAAGCCCCACGAATTAGGCGTCATAAAATTGCCGAAAAAGTTACTTAAAATTCGTGCCCCCGTCTGGGCCAACATAAACGTTTTCAAAAAAAATTAAAAAAATTTCTTACCTTTTATTTTGGACGCCTTCGGATTTCTCTGCTCACCCTGGCTAGCTCAGCAATCGGCCTCTTCTGGAATTCCTATCATTTTAAGTGCATATCTCTCTCTCACACACACACACACATCGTCAAATAAAATTATCAAATTAATACAACAACCATACAACCTCTTGTTTACACATATTAACAGATAAAATATTTACACTAGGATACAAACGGTTTGGTACAATAGTTACTAGTTCAATTATTAAATGCTTTAAAGCTCTTGGTTTTTTTAATATATTTTAACAAATTCTACAGGCTCCGAGTGAATGGGCCCCACATGCAACCCTAGTTTGACTTCACACTGCTCTATTGTGAGCGGATTATAACCCAGTTTTGTAAATGCTTTTTAACCTTGCATTTAATTGAAAACAAATTTACAGACCCGTTTACTCCTTACAACAACAATTTATAGCATGAATAAACCTTTATATTCAACAAACCCTTTTTTAATAATCAAATTAAGTTGTCCTGCACAAGTACCTTTTTAAACAAGTTTTAAAGGTAATAAATACGCCACCAATAAGTTAAACACACAAACATAAAAATATTCACACAAATGTTTATACAAAAACAGAAATTTAAAGTTCGTTACCTGGAATCACCTTCATTCTTCGTCACCACTAAAGATGGTTACCAGAAACCCTCGTCGTTGTGTCCATCTACTACGCTGATGCCTGAATGCACAGATCCGCACTATGCAAGTCTTCGCTACCAATACTGTTCTTCTCCCCAGAAATACGCTTCGTCTTATAAGTAACATTTCATACCAAATATTTCATGCATTCAAATTACGTTTTCAGTTTCGCTTACCCTAAATATCATCCCTTTATTTAATAGCTTTGTCGTAGTAACGGTACCTTTTATCTAAACAAGCACCAACTCGTGCAATATCACTTTTATAACATGCGGTACGCTACAACAGCTTTCATCATTTTTACGCAGGATGTTATTGCAACTTTACTAAACACAATAATTGATAACTACAATTATGTTGTAGATCTAAACCCGTATTCAGATCTAAATGGAAAGAAAGAGAGATTTAATATCTTTGTTCGTGTATTTATATCATTTCTAAATCCCCCTAGTGGAACCTGTTTCACGTGAGAAGCTTATTTTCGAAGTCGCTTCCTAAAATTTTGAATGTATCGTACACTGGCTACTCCAAAATTCCCACTTTCTTCTCAAAAACTGTTGGCCATCAATCAAGCTAGAATTTTTTTACGTCACAGCGCTCCACCTATCAGCTATACATCTCCGTTCTACGCATATTTGTTGTCTCCTTTAGAATCCCTCTTAAGTTACAAAAAATCCATATAGTAGTCATCCTTCACTTTTACCCGTGTATGGCGACGAGACTTTTATCCAACGCTTTATTTATCCGTTTCTCTGTCTGTTTTATATTATCGATCGTTCATTCCACTCACTCCTCAAGGCATTTGATATTTAAAGCAGCTGGTTAAATCGAGCGTTGCAAACAATTTCTATGGAATTCTATCTTAACGTTTATTTAAGTTCCCTGAACGTAACATTTAACAACAGGTGTTTCTTGAAACAACCGACCCTTTAAAAATAACAATTCTCGGTTTCTCCCTTCTTAGTATTGTATAAACGAAACGTTGGCTTTTAAAATAAAATAATTTGCGTTTGAAATTATTGATTTTCTTATGCATGCATGCAAGCTCTCCTTTCTACTTCCATGCGTTTGATTAAATTATTATAATTTCTGATGCGTATTCTTGAGTTTTTATATACTCTAAAGCTTTCACTTAAGTAATTTTAACATTTCAATTTAAATATAGAAAAATATCGTCCGTTTTCACTATATAAATTAATTAATTTGGCGCGTAAATAATTTGCTCCTGTTTTATTTACCCTCTAAATCCACAACAATATATATATATATATATATATATATATATATATAGTAGCTTTTCTAATTTTTGTTTTAAAACATTGTTTGTAGAGTCTGCACTTTATCCTTTTGTGACTTTTTTTTCAAATTTCATCGTAACATACTCACCCGTAAGCAAAGTGTCACTTGTTTACTTTATTATTTGCGGTGTCAATAACCCTTTGATAACTTTTTGTCAAAAGTTATATAACGGCATCTTATCACTGCTATACTTATTACATAAGTAATAAGAATTTAGCAACAGCATTTAAATTACATGTAACCAATTTTTTTTGTACCAGTGTAATGTTGTAACAATTTTTTCTGACCACTGCAATTCTTTTAAAATCATTCATTAAATACGCTGTATTGTATATTTAAATAAACGTTTAAATCTTGCTATATAATTAAATATTTAGATCGGAGCTGTGTAGCCCAATCACAAGACAGAAATTATTTAATAATTCTGACTTAGTTACTACTAGCAAACGTTGGTCGTTTGAATAGAATCTTCCATGTCAGGCTGCTTTCACGTTGCTTGTGTGCATATAGCAGACGTTAGTCTGGCACGACCGCTTAAAGGGGAAACCTCACGGAGTTGAACTGGGTTCTTGTCAGCAACCTGCGTCTAGATAGGCGTTGTCGCGTGACCAAGTGCAAGGTGCACTTGAAGTAAAGTGTATTTTAATAATGCGCTCTTAAATTCTATTAATTATTTTAGTAAGAATCCGCTCGAAAGTTTTATGATTTTTTTGTAAGATAATACTTAAAAGCTTAACGATTTTTTAAGTATGCTTTCAAACGTTAGATGATGTTTTTAGTAAAATATCGTTTAAATGCTTTATGGAATTCTGATATCGAATTACATAATTTGTTAATTTTGATTTCACTAAAGTTATAAAATTTGGTCTTGTGATTATCAAGTTTATTATCCGTAACGTAATTATAATAATGTTTATTCTGGACATTCAGCAAAGATAAGATTCCGAGCTACATGTTTAAATACCATGCGTATTTCTCTGAATCTCCGTTAAAATAGTGTTGAAGATGACATGTTTTGGAAAGCCTGTTAAATTATTTGGTTTTGTTTCAACTTGTGAAGATAAGAAGCTCTTCAAGTTCATTTAGATGGTTTCAGTAAAATTCTGTATAGCTACGTAATACAATGTGGACAGTGGGTTGACGTCATTTGTTTGTCAAAGGATCATATACCAGCACATTTGGTTTCTATAATGTAATTATCTTATGCAACATAGAACAACGCTTTGCAAAGTAAGCTTTTTTATTACTTTGGCATGACGACAGCTGCTCCTCTATGTTAACAATGAGGCTGAATATCGTAACAACATTGTAACATTCTATGATTCCTATTTTGCTCAGTAAATATGAAAAACTTTTGGTGTTTAAATTTTTCACATTTTGAATTAGAGGTTATGTATAATAATATTACAAAGGAATGTGAATACCTTAATTTAATCTCAACAAAATATTTCATTTAAATTCAATCGTATCTTTTGTGGTTATGAAAACTAAAATTATTAGATTTTGATAATTTTAATACACACTTGTAAGCGAAATAACAGATCTGATATTTTGGGTAATTGAATTGAAAAGCTTTATAAAAATGTTTAATGTATTTTTGATATTTTTTAATTCTCAGTAGACAGTAACAATTTTCTCGTTCTAAAATTGTGTTGAAGAAATTAAAACTACCTTTGAGATGTATATTTGGTACATAAAATTTTATTACTTAGAAGGAAATTTTTAATTAAAGAACAATCATTTAAATTATTTTAGTAATTGATTTATTTTGAACAAGTACTTCAAGAATAGGGTAATTAGTTCAAAAAGTAAAAAGGGCATTAGTACCCTTTACAGTTTTAATGGTTTTAGTTCTCACTTGACTAAAGAGCACTAATAGTATTTTCAAGAATTTAATGCCTAAAATGTGTTTATAATAGAGTTTAAATAATCTATATTAATAGCTATTCTTTTCTTTACAGTATAAGGTAGTGTCCTTCTTAGCTATACTAAATTATATTTTTTACAGATCCTGCTTAGGCAGTAAATACGATAATTTGCTCTAAGGACTTCCAAGTCCCCCCTTAGGGCAAACCCTTGCATAGAAAATTTAAGGACTTGGTGGCGCCCCCTTGTACCCCTATTTTAGTAATATTAGAGTTGGCAAGTAAATAATGTTTTGTCATAAGAACCACAACCACTCCTCAGAAGCTCTACCCGACGAATAGTCCCCCAGCATAGTCGGAAGATAGTTGAGATTCCATCTTTTTAAGGAGATCCCTTCAACCTAAAAGATCTCAAATTGAGCTAAAAGTAATTTTGTATAACATCGTCTTACATTTTGTAAAACATGTTAAACAGGTTACAGAAACTTTAGCTTCAGTGTTTTTCTATCATGGCCCTAATAAGACAACATTTGGTCTTGCTGCTCAATGCCACCAATAAATATATTATATTGGCTAATACCAAATGGCTTCACTTTTACATTTTCTTGCCTATTTGTCGTTTCTATCAAATCGCAGCTATGTTCCGTAGTAATAAATACTACTTTAGATATATTTCTCCATTTCCCAATACTAACACGTTACAGGTTCGTCTTTTTTGAGCTTTTGTTTTATGATATCTTGTGGATTATTTCGCCTATTAGCACGAAGAGTTCCTGTACAAAATGTATTATTTTCGGAAGCAAAGTCGTAACTGTTTCAAAAGTTATCTATGTACAAGGAGTGTCCCATGTTGCATCTTTCCTTCATAAGATTCGTCACGACTTTGGATGCACGACCCTTACCATCAATATCATCATCATTAGATTCTGAATATACAAAAATTTGCCGGACGATGAGTCATCACTACTAGATATTCTTTCCAACTAAGCATGGTAGTGTCAATGTGAATTTATTGAGTTTGTGGTTATATTTACACTAGTAAGTAGCTAAGTTAGAGAATTTAAAATTGAAATGGATAGGTTCGCACTAGACATAGTAGGGATCAGCGAAGTTCGGTGGCCAGAGGGTACTTTAGGGTATTTCATACAGAATCAGAGGAAGGAAATTCGGATGAGAGGGATAGTTATGCGAAAAAAGATAGGACAACGTATAGAAAACTATTTACAAAAGAACGAAAGAGTACTCGTAAGGAAGAGGTAGAGGCGATCCACAAAGATATCGAAGACATACTGAGATACGTAAAAGGACATGAAAATTTAATAATTACGGGGGATTTTAATGCAGCGGTAGGCGAGAGTAGGGAAGCAGCGGTAGTATGTTTATTTGGTTTAGGCACGACAAACGAGAGGGGAAAAATGTTGGTAGAATTTTGCTACAACATCAATTCAACCATCACAAACACATTTTTTTAACATCATGCCAGAAGACGATACACGTGAAAGATGCCAGGGAATATAGGAAGATATCAAATAGATTACATTCTTGTTAGACAGCGGTTTAGGAATCAAGTAAAAGACTCTAGAAGTTACCCAGAAGCAGAAGCTGATACTAAGGAGGTAGAAAAGAAACAGAAGAGGATAACATTAAATCTAGCTTAGACGTGGTAGCCAGAGATATTCTGGAGTATACACGAAAAGAAAATTTGAAATTATGGATAACATAGGATATCCTAAATTTAATAGAAGGAAGACGTAAATACAAAGATAGATCAGACAAAGCAGGAAAACACAGATACAAAGTTATAAAATGGGAAGTTATACGCAAATGCAGGAATGGATTCCGTAAAAAGTACAACGAGGTACAAACTATGATAGAAATAGGAAAGTCAGACGAAGCGTACAAACTAATTAGAATAAATTTTAGGGATATACAACCGTATAGCAAAAATATAAGAGACACGGGAGGTAACGTCATTATAGAAAATGTAGAAAAAGTGATAAGATGGCAAGAATATATAGGGAATTTATATGCAGGAGAAGAACCACTAACAGCATTAGAACAGGGATCAGGTATTGAAAAGGATGAATTGAAATATCCTATACTTAGGAGATGAGTTTTAATTAGCATTAAAGAGTCTGAAAAATGGTAAGGTATAAATGATGTGAAAGCAGAAACTCTAAAAGCCACTGAACAAGCAGTAATAGAACTTGTAAGCTATATGTATGAGACAGGCGAGATAACCACAGATTTCAAACGTAACATCATAGTCACTATACCAAAAAAGTTTGACAGCACACGTGTCAAGGGTATTAACTACAATTGTACAAAGATGAATGGAAAACGAGCTGAAGAGATACTAGGAGAAGATCAATTTGGGTTTAGGCGAATTTGGAAGACTATTTAGCTCTCAGGGTGATAATAGAGAAAATAATAGGAAAAGGGAAAGCGTGTATATAAAATTTGTAAATCTGGAAAAAGCATTCGACAATGTAACATGGAAAAAAATGTTCGAAATACTCAAAAAGATTGGAATGAGTTTAAGGGATAAACGGATAGTACATAGCTTATACAAAGAGCAAACAGCGGTATTAGAATTATAGCAGGAACGTAGAGAAGTCAACATTAGGAAAGGGGTGAGACAGGGATGTGCCCTATCCCCATTAATTTTTAATTTGTACATCGAAGAGACAATAAATATTGTCAAATACAGCAAGACATTTGGAATTAATATGTAGGGACAAAAGATTGATATGTTTAGATTAGCAGATGATATAGCGTTATTAACATCTAGCAAGAAAGAGCTAGAAGCTGCTCTTAATGAAATAGAAACAGTTCTAACAGAGATGCGGTATAAAAATTAACGAAAGTAAAACTAGAGTACTAGTATGCAAAGGAAGGGAAAATAAATCAAAAACAAGAATACAAATAGGTAACGAGAACTTACAAGAGGTTAAGGATTTATGCTACCTAGGAAGCCAAATAACGCGAGATGGGAAGAGCACAAAAGATATAAAACAAAGATTAGCATAAGGTCCTGCTACATTTAACAAGAGAAAGCAACTAATATGTTTAAAGACAACAAACATGGAAATGAGGAAGAGATTACTTAAAACATATGTGTGGAGCACAACACTGTACGGCTGTAAAGCTTGAACAGTAGTAGAAGCGGACAGGAAAAAGATAGAAACCTTTGAAAGGTGGTGCTACATACGTATGATGAAGATATCATGGACAGACAAAGTAAAGAACGAAGAGGTACTAGAAATGGTAGAGGAAGAAAGAAGTATGTGGAAAGCAGTAAAAAATATGGGAAATAGGGTGATAAGCCACATACTAAGGTATGAAGGAATAGTGCGAAGTATTTTAAAAGCAGAGATAGGAAAAAGACAGGTAGATGTACACTTAGGTTGGAATAGTGCACACAGATAGTGAAAGATATAGGCTGTGGGGATTTCAGGGAATGTGTAGGCTAGTTCAGAATACAAATCAATGGAGGTATTCGTCCAACCAGTTCTAAGATGGAAAACCTTATGACGACAGAAAAACCTGTACTTAAGCCTTATAATTATTATAAGCAACTACAGGTGTTGGTTTTGCAATATTCTCAACTAATATTAATTGTGTGAAAAAATTTACTGGAAAACTATTAATTGGGAAAGTGTCTGTGTCGGGAGATCTTGGTAGCCGCGTGCTGTTTAACCCCCTTAACATACCAATAAATATCGGTTAAACAGGGAATATATTTAAAAAACAATAGAAGGGGAACCGCGTTGTATCTAGGCTGTAGGTACGTCAGGAAATTGTGTTGGCCAGCTCAAAATAGAAATCAGCAAAGGTGCGCGTCTTCAATCAGTTCAAAGAAAACCTAATGACGAAAACATAATTGCACTTAAATCTAATAAATAATATAAACAAATACAGGTGTTAGTTTTGCAATATTCGCAACTAATGTTGTGTTGCTAGAGCAATTTGAGTTTTATATTTATTTTTTGCTTTTACTTGACAAAATATGGGTTAATCAGAAAGGCATTTGTTCCGTTCTTGTAAATAATTTATAATTAAAATTGTTTATGACATTGAGCTTGTTGGTTATTCTAAATTCGTCACGGTAGATTAACATTTTGTTAGTCCAAATTTCCCCAATGCGTTTATCTATGCACGTTAACCTGTGTGAATGGTGAACGTTCTGGTTGTGCGCGGACGCAACAATTATCGATTGGAATATCCAAAAAGCTCGTCGCTCAACAAGTGTCGTAGAAATCATAGTCGCATATCGTCGCTTATACAAGTCGCTTGGAATAGTCGAATATACCGCATCGATGGTAGAAGTATCGCATAGATCGCAGCCGTATATAGTCCTGTCGTATAAACAGTCGTCCTGTGAATTGTTTACACCGCCTTGGGTATCACCGCTTTATGTATAAACCGCTTTGTGTATGTGCCGCGTCGAGGCTTGCACGTGCTGCATGCCGCGAATTGGATGATCCGCTTTGAAAAACCGCCCTTGTTACTTGTGCTGCAAGCTGTTAATTGGTTCCAACGTTTTTTCATCTTTATTCCGCATCATTCAGGTGAGACCTAATAATAAACGGTGCTTTGTTTGTTTGTGTTATTAAAGAACATTAATTATTTTGCTTGTTAAAATACCTTTAAATTATACAGTCCATTTTAAATCTCGCCTTTGAGCTTTTCGAAATTACGCCGCATTTTACAGCATTGGTTTTATGTTTTTTGACTTTGTCAAATAAAAACACAAACGTCTAAAAACGGCGTAAATTTTACAACATACATTTTTCATTACAGAGCAATTTTATTTTTTATTTATTATTTATTTATTTTATTTATTTATTTATTTTTATATTACTTATTTTTTTTCTTGTCTTGATGAAGCCCCATACGAAAGTTGACTAAACGTCAATCTTAATTTAAAAAATGACACGGTCCCAACCCGGAACCATAAATATTTATGACTCCGCCCGTGAAAACCTCCGGCAGTAACCGTTGGAAGTTTACTAAAAAAACTTTGTTTTTATCGACAGATTTTGTAGAATTTAGGAGCTTTAGAGGGGCACAGAAACCTATATAAAGACAAAAGTGTGGTGGTAAGGTACTTTTATCTTCGCTTCTCTTTACGAGCTAACTACGTTAGTAACAGTGAACGAGATTACAACTGACTTGTCTGTAAGTAACAACAGTTTTTGAGTTTGAAATATAACTAACACCAGTGGTGTTGAGTTTCGTCCAGCTGTCAGTAAAAGTATTATAAAAAGTTTTAAAAAATGCAAATGGTAGCAGACGAAAATAAGTAAGTACCGACTGCGTGATATTTGGTTGGGTGCATGGTAGGTACAGTAAATGGAGTAGAGGTTGATGGTAGAAGGACGTGGTTGTCTACCTACCGTAAATGGGATCCGTAGTCGAAGTAGAGAGATTTGGAAGTCTCTGGTAATCGAGAGGATAGAGTCGCAGGTAGCTGTAACCGCTGGTGCAGTCCTGATTGGGGGACATTTATGAAGGCGCAACTACTGATAAAGACCGCAGACGTTGATGGTATGGGAGCAGATTCATGGGTAGTAAAAATCCACGTAACGGATGTTCATTAAAATTTGCCTTTTGTGTTTACTTGATGTGCAATGACTTTTATACTTTATGGGAATGTGCTGTAGAACTAAAAGTAACTGAATTGATAACAGTTACTGATTGAACTTTAATGATATTTTTCTATATTTTGCTTAGGGGGAATTTAAGTTATGAAAATGATTGTTGCACCATTTTATTATGTGCAAGGTAAAAGCGGCAATTTGTAATTTGTTGTGCTGAAATTAGCACGAGTAATTAAAGGTTTTACTATGAGCTCATATTAAGCCAGGCGTAACGTAAGGTTGCTGGTAAAGCCCTGTTACTTTTTATGATTATTAATCTGGGAATATGTGATAAAATGTATCATTTAAAAAGGGGATACCTTGTAGTATAATTAAGAGAACTAGATTTTAAATGATGATTTTTGGTGTATAATTTTGCTCTGAATAAATCAAGGAGAGTTACCGTTGCTAGTGGTATTTTTCAGACAAGAGCAAAGCAGCCATGGCAAACTACATTGTTGGAGTTTACTTTGCACAGGTGCAGGTAAATTCGCTTATATATATATATTGCTGTGATAAGGGGTTGTTTAGGGGTGTATTGAGTAGTAAGGGTCGCGTTGTAACTCTAAATAGCAATGGGAATCAGAAAACTGCATTTATTTAGCAGGAAAATAAATAATTCACACATTATGTAAATAGCAAGCATTTAACACCCTACATATGGACAGTAATTAACTATAATCAAAGCCAGAAAACATATCTTCCAATACTAGAACGAGTATTCAACAAAGAAATAATCATACATGTAAAATAACTACGTTGAGAAGTGTTCAACAAGTTTATAAAACAGATACGTAGAAGATAAGATAAAACTTAGTAAATCTTCATGCAATTAGCTTGTAATAAAGAAGGAACAATAAGTGCTTTGATAAGAGGACGCACTTTCAAAAATGAGTTTAAATAAATACATAAACAAAAACAGCACTCGTGTTACATAATTTATTTTTGTACAATTCTCCAAAAGCTTTATCTACGCAAAACAACAGGCATAAGCTAAAACGCCAGCGAAGATTACAATAAGGCGATCAAATATTATAAAACAATAGTAAATAACAGCATGACACGGAACTACAAAATAGTTTCATAAGAAATCAGCTTGAAAATAAACTAGGAATGTCCAGAACAAATATGGTTGGTAGCAACAATTTGTAAGGCTGTTTGGAAAACCAATTCAAATGTAGAGGGCAAAAGCTATATAACGCCAAGAAGTGATAAAAAGCAGTCAGTCTCAATTTGAAGCACGTCGAATCCACAATACTCTTAATCAAATATTTACGCATCAGATAAATAAAATTTATATTATAGTAAAAAATAGTGGTGTGTAAGAATTGCGTTAAGAATATATAAAGGGCTTTTGCCGTTTTTGCAGAAAACGTGAGTAGAAATTGGGTAATTAATTTAAGTTAAATATTTATAATGATATAGGGCTTTCAATTCTGGTCCATTTCTAAAACGCTTCTAATCCATGGTCTTAAAGCTGGTATTCTAATCCGCTTCTAATACAATTCTAGTCCATTTCTAAATCAATTCTAATCCATGATACTAAGTCTGGTATTCAGAAATTCATAAGAAACCTACGAATTCCAAGTGGTATTTAAGGCTTATCCAGAGAAACATAGAATAAAGCACAAGGTGAATCTTGGAAATAGGGAACAACAAAAATATTGGTTCAACGTACGTTTAAGGAGTACAAAGTAGAGCTTTGGGTTTGGATTGAAAATAATAAGAGGGTGTTAATCCACAACACGCAACAACTCATCAAAATATCACAGTTCAGAGCTACATAGTTTTAAGGAATCTTCTCAAATTTAAATTTTAACACTGAAAATATTAATTTTCTCACTAGTTTGTAAGGAGTCAACAAGAGCATTGAATACGTTGAAACATACGTAATAATCATAAAAGGGTCTTGAATGTGCCAGATTTTTTGTAAAAGGTAATGTTTTTGGTGACTTTAAATTATATTAAAAGGATATAAATTTTGGAATAAATAATCTATACAACATTAACTAATTGAAGGGTGTATATAAAGAATTACAAGAATTGCGAAGTGTAAATATTATTTCCTTTCATTATATGAATATTGATTGACTTCGTTTCATCAATTCAAACAGGTAACCATAAAGGGGTAAATAAAAATTGATCATCGTAACGTTGTGCACTCTGTGTAAATTCAAAAGAGCTAGCCGTGGCATAATAAAAGTAGAAGATTAGACAGAAACACAGAGCAGTGGCGTTCAGCTGGACGTTTATCACATCAGCGTACGGCGTTATCATATCAATATTGCTGTGACTTCTCTTTATATTAGGCCCCACGATTGGGCATATCATAAAATGCTGTGATATTAATCCCAGCGTTGGGCCGTCATAAATTTTGTTGTGAAATTTACCCCTAATAATCAAGCACCTATGATGTGGTATGTTAAGTTATGGTTTTTGCCCCGACTAGCGTATTTAATTAAATAAGGCAATTCTACAATACACAATATAATGATTAAATATTTGCAACTCTCAAAATTTTCTCCTTTTCAGAATATTTACATATACCAGATTTATGATATTTGAAGCCAGCAAAACTATCTCTTTACTTATTTTTAGGAACCTTTGAACGTTCTAAGATGAAATTACCTTTGTCATAAATTGATCGATAAACCCACTATGTTTTGTTGATTCTTACAGATACAAAATGATAAATATTGAATTAAAAACAGTTTTCAATAATAAATTATATCAAGATTGCTAACCTGGAATGGTTCTGTAGTTCCTCCCTAGCCTGTGATCTGCATCCCCATGAGTTGTTTAGTGCCAAGTCTGAAAATGTTCAAAATGAAAGTAAAATTTAGAAGTCGACATCAAAAACCAAAATTACAATCCAGATCCAAATTACATGTAGGTATTAGAATCCAATTTTAAATATCTGTATGAGAACAACTTTTGATTTAGATATTAAAATCCCATTTAAATGTAGGTATTTAAGACAATTTTAATATCGGTATTAAAATAATTTAAAATCCAATTTAAATACCAGTATTAAAATACCAGTATTAAAATACCAGTGTTAAAAGCCCTGTTTTATTAATGTTAGAAATGGATTTTTAATTAAGTCGTTATTACTTACGTCTATAACAGATCGGCTTATTCGTTTCACAAATTCGTACACTTTTCAAAATGATTTCACTTTAATTTTTGTTTCACTGGTTACGTAAAATAATTAGTACTTTCGAACATAGTTGTAGCCCTTTTTGAATGTATACTAACTCGTCGCTTCATTCTATCGTATTTAAAGCTTTACCTCCACCTGCTTTTCATTTGTTCATTCGCGTGCTGGAACGACACTTATACCTTAATCTTGTAAACTTGGGGATTTTCACCAATTATTTAGTTCAAATATTCAAATGCATGCCTGGTTCGTCACGTAATCCTCATACATATCATGGTAATTTTCAACTTTTGCCTTGTATTAACTCACGTATTCGAATGTTTATTTATTATTATCTAAACTTAATAGTCTGGTGCTTGTTTATTTCTACAGAATATTGGATTTTTGAACAAATGTGAATTCTTCTTGTCACGTACGATTTTCTAATAATGTCTAATTTGGATTGCGTGTGCGATGATATTTTTAACGCAATAATTAAATATTTGCAATATCAATTCATATAGGTTTCTCGTTGATTTAATTTTGATGCATTTTGTTGCGTTTTCAAATCTTATCTTAACTTGTCAACTACTCTTGGATATATCTATGTTCTTATGCATTTTATCCCATGTATTTTATATACAGTGCGCTCTCAATTAACAATATGTATAGTGACCGATTTACTCTTATAATATCTGGAATTATGTGCTTTTCTTAAACTGACAGTTGTTTTTATTTATTCTACGACCCCTATGACTTAACCTACCCCTAAAACTACGCTATAATTATAGCAATATATATATATATATATATAATCGTGTATATTATAGGTTAAAATGGATAGATAAGTCAAGAAAATAAGTTTGTAACGACCGTGTAGATAGAAAATAGAAATAATTTATTTACGCGCCAAAATAATTAGTTTTGACATTATAACAAGCAGATATTATCATACATTGGTATTAATAAATCGCAATGTTAAATTTGCATAAATGTAAAAGCTTTGTAGTACGTGAAAACTCAAGGATTATACGAATATGTTTAACTTTAACATTTTGAAGGGTGTAAATCAAAAAACATCAAATAATAAGGAGAGCTTTGGTATATAAAATCAATAATGTAAACGCATATGTTCCATGCAACTAAACAAGCGTTCGTTAAATATAAATTCTAAGAAATTCTACAGGTTGAAAAGCATGGAAATACGATTTCAAACGGACAGTCGATTCATAGAAGACGGACAGATCAATAAAACAAGTTCAAGGAACCTGAATGTACGTTAGAACACAATTCTATAGAAAATTTAGTTAACGGTCGATGCGAAAGCTACGAAAACAGCAATTGGTTTGAAAGCAAGTTGAGACGGGATATCTATAGCATTGTCTAGACGAAGATCACATATAATAGACGTTGGATAAAACACTCGTTTAAAGTACGCGATAAAATTTAGAGGTCAACCACAATATCGATTAAATGTTGCTAGAGTGGGATTGTAAAAGAGACAACGAATATATGTTAGGCGAGGGCAGGATAGTTGAAGGCTATACCTAAGAATGGGAGAAATGTTTGTGATTGGCTGATTGCTAGGGGGTGAGAGAAAATTTTAAGAAGAGCGCGACGGTTGTATTTGTTAACCAGTGTTTCGGACTAAAGCGACGATGGAATGAGAATTCTGAGTTTTAGAAAGTTTGTTAGGTATAAATTTTCAGAATCAGTTACGGTAGGGGAGCTTTTCGTTTAAAATAGGGTGCAGGAGGTGTGTATCGACCATTATAAATACACGAGAAGACGCAGTAGGGCTCCCTTTAACTTTGCTTATCTCTTTGACTTCGCTTAGCTCTTACTTCACTGAGCTCTCTTACTTCGCTGAGCTTTTACTTGACTTACTTCTACGGTAACATCCTAGTTTAAAATTTTGTAAATCGGTGTTAGTGCAGTCTGTCGAAAGTTAATTAAAAGTGTGAAAAGCACGAGTGGGTGCTATATTGTAAACAGTGCTGTAGCTACATTCAAAGAACAAACGGAGGATGTTATTGAGGTAAGCGTGCCTAGAGAAATTTTTGGAACGAGGATGCTGGGTGTTTGGTGATTAACTGGTTTTGGACAATTATATGGATAGAAACATTGAAGGTGTCGGCAAAGAATTGGATAGCGATTGGAAATGAGTTTGATCTACATATAGCAGAGAGGTGTATGGAATGCTACGACGAGGTTTGTTGGACGACATCTTTAGAGGTAACGATGAAAAAAGCTAATTCCAGGTAACGAAATTAATTTCTATTGTTATTGCTTGAACATTTTGTGCTGTTATTTTGTGTTAGAGTGATTTGACACATTGGGTGTGTATTTTATGAACATAAAAGCTAATTTGAAGGATATATGAAAAGGACAATGTGTATTTATTATATAAGGGTGTAAATAAATGACATAAAAATTTGATGTAAAAAGTAAACGGGTCTTTAGGGTTGTTAAAAACTAAGATGCGGTGTATTTATGCATTTAGAGTAACAAAGTTTATACTGAAATTCACGATAGACCAGAGTAAATTTCAATTTAGGGTTTCAAGATAGGCCCATCTACTTATACAGAACAAAATTTGTCGAAATAAATTAAAATCATAAACGTTGAAAGGATTTAATGATTGAGATTGTAATATTTTATGAAGCGGTATATCTGAATTTGTAAATATTGAACTGGTAACGGAAAATTTTTAATTTGTATGAATAAAAGGTTGTATGTTTCATTGCATTATTGGAGTAGTAATTTTATTTGGTGGTATAAGTGAGAAAGAATAAACTTCGGATGGTAAGTATCGCTGAAAAAGCAGATTTTAGAGCTAGTCGTGGTATGCTGAGATAAAAGGGGCGTTCCAAAGATTAGAATTTTTTTTTTATTTTCAGGACATATTTATGTAACCTTCGCAGGGGCATAATCCCGATAGGCACAGCAATTTTATAACGTCCCAACGCTAGGACTCGATTTAAGAGCTTAATCACTTAATTTTATGGTGCCCAATTTGTAGGGCAAGAATAAAAAAAGGGTTTCTCTACAGTATTCACAGCAATTTTATGTTGGCTCAAGCGTGGGGCATGAGTCCAGAGGACTTTCACAGATATATATATATATATATATATATATATATATATATATTGCCGTGGTTACTTTCCGGATCTCAGTAGTTTCGAAAATTAATTTATACAAAAAATCGAAAATACCAAAAATAAAAAAAATTCAAAAAAAAATAATTTCTTACCCAGATTCCTCTCTTCCTCGGTTGAATTGCTTTCTTCAACTGCTTCCGGCTAGCTTAGTTGGACCTCCTCTTGGATACCTAGATTCACTATTATGCTTTGCATCGTTCACGCACACTCTCAATAAAACCACAAAATGCACCAATCATACAAGCTTTTATTTATCACTATTTACAAATAAAATTCAATATTATCCACATTTCCGTGATCAAGTTACACCTCCATAAATTCTATTTTGTAATGTCCTGTATTTTAATTTAAATTATCAAACACATAGAATGTACCCGGAGTAAATGGGCCCTGATTAATATCTTAGTTCTCATTCTTTCTTTATAATTTATTTTAAATCTACGTAAACTCTAGAGTATGGTGAGCTCATGATAACCCAGTTAATTATGAATAATGTATGCCCTTATACTTCGCATACTCTTACAACAAACAAAAAAAACAAACCCATGTACTCTTTACAAAATTTAACTTTCTGATGGAACGTTAATAAGCTTGATATACACCTTCAGATTTCTATTTAAATACCATAATAAAGTTCGTTATACGTATTATTTTCAATACGCAAAAAATGCACAATACCTTCAAAATTCACTCTCATACGTCACCCGATATTCATAGTTTCATAGTTTATAACAACACAATTTTAAAGCGTTACCTGGAATTTCTAGAAGATCTCTGCTCCGTTGACGATGCCGTATATTTGCTTCTTTCTGCTCTGCAGGCCGCTTCTAGCTATTAGTAGAAGAACCCCATTTAAGTTGAGCTGCTTGCGCTACCTTCACAATGTATCCAATTTCCAAATCCAAATTAATTATACTTCTTTCATCATTATTTAATTTAATCCACGTTACATAACGTCACTACACGAGCTTGTTAAAAAAATATATGTGACACCTCAATAAATTCTAAACTCGGCACAATTCGCGTACAAATTATGAGGCTAACACCGTGCTATATAATTTAAAATAATTTTTATACTTACAAGCTTGTGGTAACTTTCGTACGTAGTCTGAAGCGATCAAAATATTAAGGGCTTTTATTATATTTTGAAAAGGTATTTATACAATTTCCGATGCCACCTTTTGGCCGCATTTCACGCGAAGTCCTTCATTTACAATAACACGTTCTTAAAATTTTGGTTCAACCGATTTCTAAATCCTCGAAATTCAGCGCGTCGTTATGATATTTTCTGAAAATTAATATTAATATTCCCGTGTCTTGTCTGATGTGCGACTAACGATATCGACTAATAGTCTATGCATTGACGTTTTACAAATCCCGCCTATACTAACGCTGTCCCTTGCTTATGCATATTCTACGTCTCTTTCTAAACTTGTTTGAGTGGTAGAAATCGATATTCCTGACCATCTGCTATCTATCCCACGTGGACGTGCTTTAAATAACCCCTCATTAGCGTTCAATGGGAAAACATCCGACCGTTTACCCGATATTCTTTGAAACTTGTTTGTTATCTCTAAAAATAAGTGGAACTTGACATTTAGAAACCTGCAGGTGTTTAATTTTAACGAACGTTTTAACACAACATTTCTAGGAGCTTCTTTTCGTGGTATTTCAACCCAACCGATATATTTGTTTGTTAGCAACGCGTTTCACCTTGGTATTATTGATTTTTATACGCATTTATGAATATTATACGTAAATAACCGTTCAATTCAACTCAATTAATTGAATAAATTAATGGCCTTGGCCTCTACAATTTATTTCCTTTGCAAATTTACTAAATTTTAATCGTTATTTGTAAAATTTTGTTAATACCTGTTACTTAAAAATGAACTAACTGGAATAAATTTCACACGTAAATTCTGGTTGTTTCCTTTATACAGGGTGTTTTAAAATTACTTTGTTTATACGTAGATTTAGCCCTCTAAAACCACTACAATATATATATATATATATATATATATATATATATATATATTCTTCTCATAGATTATCGCAACACCTCATTAACACACATGTGATTCTTCCTGCACAATTATTTCTAAACAGAATTTTAAAAACTGAAATACCAACGTCTGAGGCGAATCTTAATCAAAAATTACAAGATCCTGTTATAGTTCACAATAAACTAGAAGAAAATCAAACAAGTCAAAAGTTTTATTATGAAAAATGCAAAGATATTAAAACCGTTTGCTAAAGATGAAAATGTTTTAATTCAGACGGGTTAAAGGAAAATTAGCGGATAAAGTAAATGAAAGGTCATATATAGTTAATAAAACACACGGTAGTCTATTCAGAAGAAATAAACAATTTTTAAATTAGACGCATTTACCGTTGGTTGAAAATACAGGGCTAATACACCTTATTTGCTATAAATATGGAATAACGTCACAATTCATGAGATTCAATAACCTGACTTCTAGTTTTTTCTTAGACTGTATACGGGATGCAGAAAGTAACTAAAATTTTTGAATGTCAGCATAATGTTGTTTAGCTAACCCGTGATCTTTGTTTAGTATTAACAGTTGAGATATTTTAAATTGATTATTTTTAAAATACCTTCTTTTTGTATGGTGGTATTGTGATAGCAATGCAACTCGAGATGCAAAATTAAGCTTTTTCGAGTAATAAAAGCAGCACTATAAAACACATTTTTCGTCAAAGCATACAGAAGCAGAAAATGTTTCATCACCGCACAAAACTGCTAAATGTAGGGGAGAGGTGGCATGAAAGGGACAGGTATTGAAAGGGACAGTTTCTATTACTAAGAAACCTGTAGCACAAGAATGTAGCAGCTTTGTCACTAGATGGCGGAATTGTACCACAGATGTCTTCAACAAAAGTTATGGCAGATAGCTTTCATTTTGTGAAATAACATGTATTTATAATTTTTTATCCATAAAAGTAAACATTGATGTTTTTTTCTAATTTATGTGCATAATTGTTTGTTTGTTTTTCGTGGAACGTCTTAGTGTTGGACACTGGTATATTAAAACATTACAATTAAAGTGAAGGTATACTTCTCACTACGAAGTTAGGTTAGGATAGTAGAAAAAAATTTTGTTTGTAAAAATGGGTTCTGTATTGCAAGGGACACAAAACTAAGTGATGAAAGGGACGTGTCACTTTCACAACCAAGTAGTGTCCCTACCAGTATAGCTTCACTTCCTTCAATACCTTTGTTTTTTAATTTTTAAGGGCATGAAGAAACAGGAAAATACAACAAGAAAAAGAATAAGGAAGCCCCCAGCAGTAGTAGAAACGGCAGTGCAAGAGGTAGTAGAAAAAGGACAATCTATTAGAAGCGTAGCTGTGACATATGGAATAGCCAAATCGCTTTTAGCACGATTGGTAAAACGAGCCAGAGAGGAAAATGTGCCGTTTCTTTACAAACCTAACATTTGGAATAAGAGAGTATTTAATGAAGCAGAAGAGCTAGCTCTTGTGGAATACTGCAAAATTGCGTCACAAATGGCTTACAGCTTAACCCGCAAACATTTATACCAATTAACCTATCATTATTCAGTAACTTTACAAAAAGAAATTCCTAAAAATTGTACAAAAAATGCTGTGTGTGGTATCGACTGGTTTAAAGCATTCATGAAACGGCATCCAGAGTTATCTTTGAGGTCTCCTGAAAAACCTAGTTTAACTCAAATGTCTGCGTTCAACAAAAATACTGTCGGTCTGTTCTATAAAAACTTACAAGAACTATTAAGCAAACATCATTTTATTCCCGAAGATATTTATAATGCTGACGAAACAGGTTTGTTTACAGTAACAGAAGGTAATTGCACAACGAGGTACTAAACAAGTAGACCTGATCACATCTGCTGAAAGAGGCCAGCTTGTTACAATGCTATCTTTTGTGTCAGCACTAGGCAGGTCAGTTCCACCAGCATTTATTTTTCCTAGAGTAAATTTTAAGTCGTTTATGACTGAAGATCGTCCTACAGGAAGCCTGGGGTTGACCAATAAGACGGGATGGATGACTTCTGACAATTTTATACTTGCTTTTAAACATTTTGTAAAGCATGCAAAACCCAGTAAAGAAAAACCTGTGTTGTTGCTAATGGATAATCATGAGAGCCAGATGCCTTTGGATGTCATTATGTATGGGAAGGAGATAGGGGTTACTTTGCTAACCTTTCCTCCTCATTGTAGCCATCGTCTACAACCTCTAGATGTGGCGGTGTATGGTCCATTTATATCATTTTACAAGGTTGCAATGAATGATTGGATTGGAGCTAATCCTGAAAAGGCAGTGTCAATCTACTAAATACTCAGACTAGCTAAATTTGCCTATGAAAAAGCTTTTTCTATCGTTAATATAAGGGCGGGATTTAAGAAAACCGGAATTGTTTCTGTTAATTCCCACAATTTTCCAGACGAAGCTTTTTTACAATTCTATGCAACTGATCACCCACAAATATTGAATACAGAAAACAATATTGCTGTAACGTCATCTAGAAGTTCTGAAACAGATGTCAATATCACTAAAAATGGTACAAAACTAAATACACTTGCCAGAAGTTCGCGTGTGCTTAGTCCAGCAACCATAGGGCCATTTCCCAAAGCTCCTCCTAGAGTCGTAAATATTAAAAAAAGAAAATGTGGACGATCTAGAATATTAACAGATTTCCTGAAATGCAACTTATTAAAAAAGTTGCTAATCAAAGAATCCAGAAAGCAAAAACAATCATTAGTTAAAAAAGAGAGGTGAAGCGTAAAGTTCTGATTGAAAGCAGCACTGAAGTAGAATCTGAAGAGAACGTCAGTAATGCTGAACGCGATGACAGTGAAATGTCTGTAGAAGATATTTATGAACAGGATTTTGAAGTAAAAGCGGAAGACTACGTTGTATTAAAATTTACAACAAAACAAACAGTTAAACATGCAGTCGGGAAGATTTTTAAAAAATTGACAGACAAAGAGTTTAAAATAGATTTTATGAAAAAATCGAAAAAACCTGACAACTCTCTATTCCCTGAAGAAAAAGATATTGCCGATGTTAATGAAAAAGACATTATAGTAAAATTGACACCTCCAATTCAGTTATCTGGCAGTGCAAGATTGTCAATGTTTTATCGGTTTGCAATTGACTTATCTAATTTTACAGGAATAATGTAACTATTATAAATAATAAAACTATTAACTTTTTTTTTGCATGTTTTCGGAGGGTCTTGGTAGTATTTTGGGCACTAAATAGTAGTTTTGCGAATATTAGTTATCATGTCCGTTTCAATACATTGATTGTCCCTTTGAGTAACTTAAAAGTGTTGAAAGGCACAAAAATGGGCAAAACAAAAAAATTAATTCCAGTGTTGCTGGCAATGTATTTCCTTTATATGTGGCTGTTGTCGGTAAAGAAAAGACCCCACCTCTTGTAAAATAATCAGTTCTATCAAAATGTGTGTTATTTAAATTTTTTACATAGTCAGTGAAAATGTCCCTTTCATGCCACCTCACCCCTACGTAATTGCGTGCCAACAAACGTTCGTTAGTATGTAATGATGTTATGCATTCATAAAATAATTCTTATGAAGCAAAGAAAAACGCACAGATGGAGAGTCTTTGGGTATGAGACCGCACACGTCTTATTAAGTCAATTCACAATAACAATAATCACAAAAATTGTTTGTCTATACAAATAACAAATTTCAATAATATCCTTTTACGTAGAGTTGGTTCAATGTCATTGAGGCATTTTCATTTAATACCAAGCATCTTCTGTTGATAAAACGATAGATTCTACCTTAACTATTAAGCCGCTCGCTTACATGAGCATGTTGAAAAGACTAAATACATGAAATTAATTGAACACTTATTATACTCAATTTTAAATATATTTCTTCCGTAATTATGTGAATATTAATTTACCTTAGTATGTAAATTAGGAATGCTTAAAATTTTAACTCTTAACTTTTAGTAATGCCCTGGCATTTTATAGGGTGGAGTTGATTATTATTTAAGGAATGGTGTTTAGAGCAAACGTAAGGGTTTAATGTTATAGATGCACCACTGAAACGCGTAAAATCGTTTTACAATAATGCCGTGTAACAATTATATACTTGGGACGAGAGGGTTAATTTTTGAACGTTCGCAAGTTTGATCCGCATGCTTAAATGTACGATACCTGCAATTCCTAACTTTTAAAGCTCTGGGATATTTTGGATGAATGTAGTTTGCTGCACAGGTTGATGTTTCTTTCTATAACTAGTTGTTTTTTTCGTATACGACCGAATATGTATTTAAAAATTACATTTACGTAATGCAGAATAATTTCACAAATTGCATGCCAGTGGACGTTCGTTAGCATGCGACTGCAAATGCACCCGTAAATGATCTTTTCGTAATGCAGTATGATTACACAAATTGCATGCGAAGGGACGTTCGTTAGTATGTAAACGAATATGTACTTGTAAAGTACTTCTATGTAATGCGGAATAATTACAAAAATTGCATACGAATAGACCTTTGTTGGTATGCGACCGTATATGTACATTTAAGTTACCTTTAAGTGATGCGGAATAATTACACACATTACAAACGAATGGTTTTTCGTTAGTATGCGACAGTATATGTCTGTGTAAATTACTCTTACATGATGCAAAGTAATCGCATAAATGGCATGCGTACGGACGTTCGTTAGTATGCGATCGCATATGTCTTTGTAAATTACTATTAAATGATGCGGAATAATTACACACATTGCACAAGAATGGGTGTTCGTTGGTATGCGATCGTATATGTATTCGTAAATTACTTTTACTTGATGTGACATAATTACATACACTACATACGAATGGTTTTTCGTTAGTATGCAAAAACATATGTCTTTCTAAATTACTTTTGCATGGTGCCAAATAATTGCACAAATTGCATTTGAAGGGGCGCTCATTAGTATGTGATTGTATGTGTATTTGTAAAGTTCTTTTACATGATGCGAAATAATTACACAAGTTGCATGAAAAGGGTCGTTCGTTAGTATGCGACCGCATATGAATTTGTAAATTACATTTTTGGGATGTGGAATAATTACACACCTTGCATGCGAATGGATGTTCCTTGGTATGTGACTGCACGTGTCTTTGTAAATTACCTCTACGTGATGTGGAATAATTGCACAAATTGCATACGAAGGGACGTTCGTTAGTATGTGATCGCATATGTAGTTGTACACTAATTTTTTGTGTTGCAGAATAATTACATACATTGCATGCGAAGGGACGTTCGTTAGTATGCGATCGCATATGTATTTGTAAGTCACCTTTACGTGATGCGGAATAATTGCACAAATTGCATACGAATGGACGCTCGTTAGTATGCGATCGCATATGTATTTTTAAATTACTTTTGCATGATGCGAAATAATTGCACAATTTGCATGCGTTTGAACGTTTGTTAGTACGCGACCGCATGTGTTTTTGTAAATCATCTTTTTGTGATGCGGAATTATTACATACACTGCTTACAGAGAGATGTTGGTTAGTATGTGACCATATATGTCTTTGTAAATTAGCTTTACGTGTTGCGGAATAGTTGCATAAATTGCATACGAATAGTCGTTCGTTAGTGTGTGAAGACATCTGGACTTTGGAAACATTTGCATAGTGCAGAATAATTACTTAAATTGTTGTCTATCAACGTTTGTTAGTGGGTGCCCGACTGTTGTATTTGTAAATTACTGTATATAATACAAAAAGCACACAAATGGACAGTCTTTGCGTAGGTGACCATACGCGTCTTATTGGGTCAGTTATTGGCGGTACACAATAAATACATAAATTGCGTCTATACAAATACCAAATTCCAATAATCTTCTATTTTTGCTTAGAATCGGTTAAAAAACAAAGATACTTAAAGGAACTTTTTGCTCCATTAACTATAAATCGTATCGTTTTAGTGTATTCCGGGGCGGGTATCAACGCCGGGTACGTTGTTACATTGCGCATGGCAACATACCATAGAAAACTTGTATTCTTATTAAGTGTTAAAGGAAGTTCAACAATCTATCACTTTGGTCCTCTAGTGTTATGAAGTTTAGACTGGTGGTTAATGATTTAACGCGATGCATTAGCAATAAATTAAATGTGAAAGACGCGCTTTGCATAAAAAATTTCGTATATAATTATTATTAATTAGTTAGGATATTTCACTTTTATTGCTTTAAAGCAAAAACAATTCAAATATGAAAGTATAAATTTAACTTTGAACTACATTGCATGGTAAGACCGCAAGGGTGATGATATTAATAAAACCACAAAGCGGACATCGAAGTGAGACATGACAAGCACTGGCGTATACATTTTGCAACGATAAATACATTGCAATAATCTATAAACGTGATAATGGTGAAGTAAGCATAGAATAAATTTGTGATATTGTATTAACAGACGCTTACCGCTATGATTTACAGTGAGCGTAGATTAGATTTTTTAGATGCTACGGAAGAAGAATTAATGTGAATTATATAGCAAAGCATCGTTTATTTGGGGATACGAAAGTGTAAGTTCGGGGAGTAGGGAGAAGCCGTTCTGTATGAGGACGTGCACAAGTTAAGTTCGAAAGATGTTACGGAAACTTTCTGAAATAGGGCGATTCTGCATTAAATTACAACAACTCTAATTGGAAACGCAAATACAATCTTTTATGTTATTTTTATGTTATTTTTATGTTATTTATGTTATTTTATTTATGTTATTTTATATTAATAATAAGTTCAATATTCAAATATTAAAACCGTCCTATATAAATGTTCCTCAGTACGTGCAATATATGCTATAACCGCTAAGAAATTCGTTAAAAACAAACAAGCATTTGTTTCTCCTGAACACTTTTCCTGGAAATATGTGCTAGTTAGTTTATTATTTCAAATAGTTATTCGTCGAAAGATTAAGGCTTTGTTATATTTGCTATCGCACAATCACTTCCAAAACCTAGCAGTTCGTCTTAGCAATTCTTCGTAACCACTACTCGTTATTTTCAAATAGTTGTTCACCGTAGATTAAATTCTTAAATGTGTTTTTATTTGCTTGTGTTCCGTGAAATTCTACTTCATTATATCGTTGCTCCTTATTAAATTATTTTGTAGTATACTTGTAGCGTGGATCGATAATTATACAAACCCCTATTCTTTACTAGAGACTTTGCTTAATAGTATTTCTGGTTGTCTAAATCGCAAGAGCATTGTAAAATATAATTTGCTTTCGCATTCGAGCAACGAAATTAGGTGGAATTTTGTTTTCTTTATTCTAGGAAGGTTTTGCCGTTATATATATATTTTCGATTACTTTCACAGAAAATTCTACACCAATATCGGCGGGAATGTTTTATATCTTCCTTCCATGTTTTCAAAGCTGTATAAATACAAGTCCAACTTTGAAAGTGGTCTCTTTATTATTCGGCTTTGCTCTGTTACTTGTTCATTCTCCTATTGTTACACAACGTCCTTTGAGCGTTGTAAAGTAGCACTTTTACAATGCGTTTGAGCTAGTACAGTACAGTTAAGTTTTTCCAGTTTCAGCTGCAGTTCCTGAAATGGTATCACAAAGAAGATAGCTCCAGGTACAATGCATTTTTCTTCTTCTTGCTTTATTTTGTGCTGCTGTTTTGGCAGATAAATATTCTGTTGGTTAATTCTACAATACATTGCAGACGGACGTTAACGCACGCTTACAAACACGAACTATTATGAACTTATTTGTTTTACAAATTGCTATTTTAAAATGTTAATGCGTTTAGAGCGCTAGTCTACAGGTGCTTTTTACTATATAAATTAATGTGAACGTCAACAATGGACTGTCTAAAATTTTAATGTTACGAGATGCATTTCCTACAATAACTTTGTACTTACTATATTATTATTTCAATATTTCTTGTACATATTTAGGGTTGGAACATTGTAGGCATGCTTGTAATAAGATAATAAAAGTTTATGCTTGATATTTCCAATGTTTAGGTTATATTGTATAATATGCAAATTGACGCTTTATATACATCACGTTGTAACGAACGATTACGCAACTATGTATTTTCGACGTTTGTAAATATTCTTTTGGGACTGAATGTTTTCCCACATGTTCGTAATATAATTTCTTTGTTACTGAGGTTTCAAATTCCTTCTTCCTAGGTCACCCACCCCACTCTACGGCGATTTTGAGCTTTCCCGAACTCAAATTCTTTTGGAGTTCGATTGTGTCCCTCTGTTTGGTTGCGGTATTCGGTGTAGACGATTTTATACTACTTACTGTGCTGCGTTCTTTTTTGTCTGCATGGAAAGCCGTAAAACATAACAAAGAATAAAATTAAAGGATGTTAGTTTAGAATTTAAAAAGGTAGTGAGATGAGATAATTGTAGAAAGCTGAACTCAACACAGCTCAACGTGATAGAAATGCGGTATACGATAATTTATGTTATTGCTTGACAAGGTATATTTAATACACCTGCGGGTGGAATTAGTGTCTCATGACCGTTTATGGAGAAGAAAATTTGAGTTGTACATCTCGTCATTAAATTAGATTTTTGAGTTTGTGTTGTAGCTGTTGTTCAAAGATTGAAGAAATCATGAAGTGTATTATTAAGAAAATGGAAGTTACAGCGTTTTGGACATTTTTTTGAACCTTAAATTAGATGAATCAAACTGTAAGTAATATTATAGGTATAATTTATTTGTGATCTTGGACGTAAATGTTTGACATTTTTTGACGTAGGACATTAAATGAACATTACAGTGAGTATTTTTTATTGATTAAGAATTTATCAACGGAACGATTGGTAATTAAATTTAGGGAGAATATTGTTGCGTTAGAATATTAAGAAATATGTAGGTGTTAAGCGTTTTGGAAACGACAAGATATAGTACAAAGTTGGTATTAAACTGTCTTTTTTTCTTTTTATGAAGAAAATTCTCAATAATTTAGAATTCATTGATGTCTTATTATTAAATAGCAAAACAGGAAAATTTAAAGTGGTCAATAGTTTTATTGATAGCTTAAACTTAAGTTTCTTTTAAGATTTATTTTAGCAACACCTAGCCAGATTTGCTGGTAAGAATTTATTGTAGAAAAGTATATTCATATATGTATTAAAATTATTTTCATGTTAATAGAGGTTAAATTTAAGTTGACTTTTATTTTAATTTATTTAGAAAATAGATAAAGTCTGTGATTTGTAAAGGGTATCCAAGTACCCCCATGGTAGGAGCATCTTATATTGAGAAATGTCTTTATTTACGACCAACTTAGGATAGCAAAGCAAGAGTGTTTTATGCGGAATAATAGCTTTCCACATAGAAATGACATAGAAATAATTGCTGTGACAGACCTTTTGGTGCCGCTTGATTTTGACAGTAGATACAACCTTTTAAGGTAAGTGTTAATGTAATGTAGAATTTTGAATGTAACCCTTGTTATCTATTATTTTACATTTCCTTGTTTTTCTTTATATTGTTTTCCCGTTCTCCCCTAAAAACCCACTACCGCACTACTACAGTTAGCCGACGCACTCTCATATGTCACGGGGTCCTCGCTCTTCAAGGCAAATTAAACTTAATCCATCAAATGCTTGTGTTACCCGTAATAATGTGTTATTGACAAAGACGTGTAATTCTTAGACTAAAGTAATTTTTTAAGTACCATTAAGTTGGAGCTACTGCTTTGATATTAAAAGTTATAAAAAAGCAACATTTTGTTATTGTGTTATATAGTTTAGAGTACCATTTGATAGTCTAGAGTTGTATTGTAAGAACTAGTACTTTAGGATAAACAACAAAAATACAACACAAGCATTTGGGTAAGTTGTAACGGTTTGTCGGGGGTTCTTTGTAACATCTTACAATATGTCTCATACTAAGATGTATAATAAACTAGTTTTTTTATGCAGTATGAGGAACGATACATAAATCAGAGCGGAGAGAGTCTTCCAAAGAAGAAATGGAGCGTGCAATAGATAGAGCTTTGCTAAAAATAAGTCAGGTCCGCAACGAAAGACACAAACGTAAGTCACATAACTCTTAGTAAGTACATAAAAAAATTAAACAGACCTGAAATAACAAAATAAAAGCAAAAGCGCGCATTTAGAAAACTATGGCCACAGTAAATATAAACGGGTATTTTCTGGACAACTTAAAGGCTTACTAATTATGTAAAACACTGTTCAAAGATATATTTTGCATTGTGTCCTGAAGAAGTTTGCAAACTGGCCTATGATCGTGCAATCCTTTTCGATATTGCACTTCTTGATTCGTGGAAAAGAAATAAGGCTGCTAAGGAAGATCAAAAAGCCTAGCAATTTGGATTGCGGAAGCTACAAGTATTGGCAGAGACCAATTTTAACAAACCGAGCGTAAACGAATTTTTTGATAAACTTTGCAGTATTCGCGTTCTGTTGCATTTTGTTCTTATTAAAATATGGAATTTAAACGATACGGGCTTGGCTACGTTACAAAAATTAGGTAAAATGATAGCCGAGAATGGAACTAAACAATTTGGAGGTATAACTGATAGAATGTGATGCGATGCCAGCATTCTAATATGAGCTACTGCTATTTATATAAATTTAGTTGTGATTAATTTGTATGGTGGTGGCAGCGTAGTAATAGACACCGTCTTCATTATGTCATTGGTCGCGTTCAGCGAAGTCAACAGTTTGTAAACGGTTTCCGATATTTCTGCTGGATACGTATGCTACATACAAACCTGCTTGGTAGAGGTCGCCATTTTTTGTAGCACAAATATTTAACGCTCTCTGTTGCGCTCAATTACAAACATCTGTCCTGTGTCTAACAAAAGACGCTAGCGCTACGTAGCGGTAGCGCAAGCTGCTTTTTTCTGCTGAACGCGACAAATGATGATGCTGTCACGAGTAGTGCGTGGTACTGTTCAAATTATAATTACAGTCATTGTTTCTGATATATTAAATATTAATAAATATTGTTTTGGATAACTTCATTAATACGATCCAGTTATTTAACATGGTACCATAGCGTGGTTTTGGTTTGGAAACGAGAAGTAAGTAAATAAGTCTGAAAAAGATTGAAAAGGTTTTCGTACGAGTGTGATAAGAAAGCTGTTATATGAAAAAAATAGAAGATGTGTAAATGGAAGGCAGTTGCCTGCAAATACCGAAATTTAGTCCGAAAAGCGAAAATTACGAAAAATGGAGATATCGTTTTCAGTTGTTATTGGAGCTTAAAAAGTGTAATGAAGTCGTAGAAAATGCTGTTCGACCGGAAGAAATAACGGCAACAGATTAGAAAGCGAAGGAAGTATGCACAAAAAATTATTTCGCAAATGCAGTGGACGTTGACCTAATTATGGAATGTAAAACCGCTAAAGAAATGCTCGCCAAGCTTGATAATTTGTACCAAAAGAAATCACAAAGCCGTCAAATTATGTTTGAAAATAACTTAGTCAGTTAGTATATGATGAAACAAAGGATTTAGAAGAATTCTTTTGTACAGTGGCGTAACTACGATTTTTGGGCCCCCCGCAAAAATTTTAAAGTGGGCTCTCTTTAAAATGTATTACTTTTACTGGCTTATATTTAGCCATATTTTTAAATTATAGTACATGTAGAGAAGGAAGCAGTATAGAATTAAATACATATACTATATTAATCAAGTGCTTTATTAATTATAAAACCAAATTACATAAATTCAAACTTATAAGTTAATTAATATTAAATCTACATATTTATACGCCGCACAAAATTATTTACACCTAAAATTTGATACAGTAAAAACCTATGAGCTAGCAGACATTCCAAATCAAATTCAAAATTTTGTTTTTCTTGCATGTTTTGCTGCAAACGCGTTTATTGTATCCTCTATATTCATATTTTTGGCAGTGTCATGTTCTACTGCTAAGAGGGATAAATCGTCTAATCTATCTTGTGAAGTGCGGTTCCTAAGATAATTTTTAATAATTTTAATTTTGAGAAAGATCTCTCCGCACTTGCAACGCTAACGGGTAAAGTTAGGTATAACATTAAGGCTGTTATGGTGTTTGGAAAACTGCTAGAACCTGTAGATTTGGAAAGTACTAGATATTCTAAAAATTGTAAGATACCGTTAACATTTTTAATTCATCACAAATAAGTCTATTATTTTTGAGTGTAGTAAGTTCTATACCTATAGCATCATTTAAATCTTTGTAGTAAAATTTTTGCAATTGTTTTGCCTTAGATAAAATATCGTCTGCAGTTAAATTCAAAAATACATTAGGTTCTAAGAAATTAAACTTTTCGTTTACATGAAAAAGCGATTTAAAACGATTCGACAGCTGTGAAATTATAATATCCATTACGCGATAAAATACATTTATTTTAAATTTAAATTCTTCATCATTAAATCGATAATCATTGGATAATTCATCGTAATGCTTTTTATTTTGGTTGCCTTTTTTATAAATTCCGGTTTAATATTCCATTGCCCTGCAACTTTCGCTGCTTCCTCCTTGATGTTGGAATAGTTATTTCTTGTTTCCTTGAAAAATTTTAAAGTTTTTGAAATAAGAGAGTTATCTGATTAATATTCGCCTTTTCACTCTGAGCAGTTTGTGAGAGCTTGTTAAGCTCTTCTAGAATTTGACTTAAAAACACTTAAAAAATAAAATTAAAATTATCCATGCTAGTTAATATTTGCTTTGCGTCATTTCGTTCATCTGTTTTTTTATATCATAATAAGTTTATTAAGAGACATTACTATATCTTTATACCGAATTCTTATGGCAGCTAAAGATTTTACTCGATCCGCCCAACGTGTCGGATTTAAGCGTTTCAATTGTGTGAAATTTTCTTTAAAAACAGAAAGCCAATTCCATCTTACTATACTATTAGCAAAATGTATATATGTTTTCTAAAAGTAGAAAAACGATTCTATTTCTTTTATACCTTTAACGGCATCATTTATGACTAGATTTAAGTTATGGGCACTACAGTGCATATATAAGGCTGCAGGCTCTATGTTTAAAATTCTCTTTTGCACGCCAGAATACGTACCGCTCATAACGTTAGCTCCATCGTAGCCCTGCCCTCTACATTTATTTATATCTAATTGCATGTTGGTTAAATTGCTTAATATAGTATTACATGGTCCTTCAGCAGATTGGGACTCTACTTTTGTAAAACCCACAAAAGTTTCACAAATATCTATTTTGGTTACCTCTCCCAAGCTGTCTTTTTAAAATCAATATATCTTACAATTTTACTTAATTGATCAATCTTAGTTATATCCTGTGTAGTGTCTATTATGATTGAGAAAAAGGAGCGGATCTAATTTTATTTAATAAAATATTTTTAAGTGTGCGCTTAAAGTATTAATAATATCGTTTTGAATTTTTGGGGAAAGATATTTAATTGAACCTTTGGGTCGTTCAAGCACTTTTTGTAATATAGGATCATAGTTACTAATTAAATGAACTAAACTTAAGAAATTACCGTTGTAACTGTCTTTTGAATCAGAAAAACTTTCTATGTCCTCGAAATGACAGCATGCGCTGGGATAGTGTTAAAGTAACATTGAAATGTCTGTGTAAAACATTTTTCCAAAATTCAGTTTCTTGTTTTAATAGTAGAGTATCTTTCTTATCTATGGTATAATTTTTTTCCACATATCGTAAATAAAACAACAAGTTAAATGAGATTGAGCAAGCAAATGCTCTTTAATTTTTTTTGATAAACCCTGCCAATCATTAATTCCGGTCGTCCAACTTGACCTTACTGAAGCAAACAGCCAACATGGTTGACAATAAACACAATTTTTTAATTTAGAATAACACAACCACCCATTTGAATTGTGTGGTAAGTTTAACGTATTGCTTTTATTTTCGCTTGCAGTTATTAAGTAATAATAGTGAACTGAAAACTTCTATTTTTATTATCTTTAGGAAACGCACCATCTGGTCTACACAATCCGTAATTAATTATTTCTTTTCTTAAATTGTCATGTTGTAAAACATTGATTTTTAAAAATGTGCAAAATCGGTTGGATATTCTTTTGTCAGATCCATAGATAGTTCATTAAGTGAAAAGTACTACTCATTTACCTCTGTAATTGTAGTGGTATCTAGTTCCAAATTTCTATCGCGGCCGTCATTATGTGATGTACTTGCGCCCTGGGTGAGAGTTTTTAAAATTGTTGACGACTGCTGTTCGTCTGTAGCGGAACTAGTAGATGCTACTGTCGAAAGCCCAATTTCTTTCATAGAGTGTTCTTGTTTTCGGACTCTTTAGAAGTAAAAAGGAACTTATTTTGGAATCTTGCTCTTTGATTCTTCCAATAGTTTCCTTTTTCGTTTTTTTGCAGCGCCGCTTGTAGTGCTCATTGTATATTATTTCCTGCAATTTTGAATGAAATTAATTATAATGTAATTAGATAAGTAATAATTATTTAAAAGCCTTTTGAAATTACAAATAACACATACATACTTTGCTTTAAATGCTTTAATTAACAAAATATAAATGATTTTTATTGAATGCTTAAAGATTTATTTATATGTATTTCTCAGCGCGACTTCAACTATGATCAAATCAATAGTAGTTTAATAAAAATAGATATAAATACTTACGTTTAAATATGAAAGACCTCCTGTAATACGAACACAACACTATTGAGTAAAACGTACTGGAATGCTTTTTACTTCCTTTCCGTTATATATAATGCAGCTAATAAAACGTTGCAACCAGCTGACTAGAAACCACAAAATGAATTTCTTTCTAGTATTATATTTCCAGAAAGCGAAGGTTACTAAGCTACCTGCCATCCTGTGAATCTGTACTGTACAGACAATAGCCCTTTTATTCCTATTTAAAATCCCACAAACCAAACTAACCCCCGTCGTTTAATAATGCTTTACCACTTTATACAACTTATCACTTAAGAATAATATAGACATCTTTGTTATTAAAGTTTACAGTCTCTTTCATCTGTTTATTAACCCTTACAAAATAGGACAGAACGGATAGAAAGAAGAAAGGATGCAGGCTGCAGGTGGTGTTCAGTATTTATCTTAATTATTATTTCTTGTATTTCAGCAGTTCCTAGTAGTAACATCAAGAAAACGTTCGTTAACCTGCGGTTTCTGAATTATCTGCAATATTTTCTTGACGGTTTCTTACCTGCCAAATACGTTGAAGATGAATAAGTTGAGTTTATTATCGTTTGGGCCTTCTTGCACTTGGGGCCCCCCCGCATAGCGGTGGCTGGCAGGGGTGTAGTTACGCCACTGCTTTTGTATGTTTGAACGGTTAGTTGAAAACTACATAAATGCAGGAGGTGTAGTAGATGGCAAACGAAAGTTAAGTTATTTATTAATGGCGTTGTCTGAATTACTCGAGTACATAACTGAAACAGTTGACCTGCTACCGGAACAGCAGCACACAAGTAGTGAGGTAGGGCCGGTCCTACTTCAAAACGCGACAGACGTATTTTCCATGTGTAGAATACGGCTGAATCGTTTTGAATTTGGATCGGCCCTATATGATTTCAATGTAAAATAGTCGTGAAAACATTTCAATGTAAAATAGTTGTGAAAACATGAATTCTTCTATACTTTCAATGTAAATGCTTGTGGGCACGTTTTGAATTAGGATCGGCTTTATATTACTTTCAATGAAACACACCATGTTGAAAAGTGCAGAGAAGAATTGTGTAGCTGTTTTGAATTCGGTTTTCTATCGAGAAGTTAGACGTGCACCGTTTTGAATTAGGATCGGCGTTATATACTTTTAATGTAAAATGTGAAAACCTGAATTCTTTTCAAATGTAAAATACTTGTGGGCACGTTTTGAATTAGGATCGGCTTTATATTACTTTCAATGTAACACACGTATGTTGAAAAATGTAAGTGCAGAAAAATGTGTAGCTGTTTTGAATTTGGTTTTCTAGTTAGAAGTTATAAAGTATGACAGATGCAAAAAAATATCGCATTCAAGTCAATTGTGTTTAACACGTGCACCGTTTTGAATTAGGATCGGCGTTATATACTTTTAATGTAAAATGTGAAAACCTGAATTCTTTTCAAATGTAAAATACTTGTAGGCACGTTTTGAATTAGGATCGGCTTTATATTACTTTCAATGGAACACACGTATATTGAAAATGTAAGTGCAGAGAAAATGTGAGTATATGTTTTGAATTTGGTTTTCTAGCTAGAAGTTATAAGTATGACAGATGCAAAATATTGCATTCAAGTCAATTGTGTTTAATTAAAGTGGATTCTGATTTATGTTTAGAGGCTGCAAATACACATGGGCCGGTTTCAATTCAAAATGTGTTCACTCTTGTGATAGGTTGAAAAGTGGGTTGGCAAAGTACGCAGATGGTGGTAATCTGCTATATAAGGAGATTGCTCCTAATATTAATTTAATTAGTCGAAGTTTACTGCATATATTAACATACAAACATGTATATAATCGATATTCAGGGATTTAAATACAAGAAAAACGAGTTTGTGTGCAAAGAAATTGCGGTTTTGGACTTGTTGTTAGGTGATGTTTGGCATCAAATTTTAAACTGCCAATGCAGTCTAGTTGTTTGAGTCAAGATCATATAAAACATAATGACTGGGTGACAAGGAATATTCATGGTCTTTCTTGGGATGAATCTTCAACGGCTGGAATGGTGTCAACATATATAGCGCTTTATTTGAAGCAAATTATCCGACCCGGTGAAGAAGTATTTGTGAAGGGTCTAGAAAAGAAGAAATTGATTGAAACATATATAATGCAAAACTTTGTAACTGATATGCTTGCACTAGGTTGTCCTAAGCTATCGGAGTTAAAATCAACAATCGTTTAAAATATAACATACATTGTTGTAAACACAGCAATAACAATCTGCAATGTGCAAAACAAAATACCTTTTATTAAAAGAATGGCTTGATAATAATAAAAACAATAGAAAGATTTTGTTTGTATTATTTATTTTAATATAATTTTACAATGTTAGCCTTACAAAATTCCTTTATAATAATAAAAACAATAGAAAGATTTGTTTGTATTATTTATTTTAATATAATTTTACAATGTTAGCCTTATTAACTATTATTATAACAACTTCTAGCAAACATTATTTTTATCGATCCAGCTATTGTGTACGTTAGAGAAGCCTAACCATTTTACAAATACTTTATTTTCACTCTTTCTTAGGACTTTTTCTACCAGGTAAATTCCTGGATGTTTAACCTTTTGCAACTCCGTTTCATAAAATGCACCTTTGATTTCTTTCTCGTCTTTATCTTCTAATATATATGTCGTCGGATTGGTTACGTTTACACTTTTTAATCTTAAAAATTTCATTTGACCAGTTTGGCGTGTAACCTTTCGTAAATGCTTCCCTGTGTTTACTAATCCTCACACTGTCATTAATTGAATATTTTGGTATTTTAGTTGCAAGTTTGATGTGAGTAAATGATGATTTAAGAATAGTTTTTTCAATTGATTTATCAACTTTTACAGGTTTGACTCCGATAGTATTGTGAACTGTATTGTTGTATTGTTTCACAATATCGCTTAAATTTTTATCCAATTGTAAGAACCGTTCAGGTTAACCAAGCGCCACATTTTTCCCTTTAAAGTTCTAATTACACGTTCCACAATGCATGCTTTCTTTGTAGAAAAAACACTATAATGGTTTATGCCATATGTCCGCATTAAGGATTGAAAGTGTTTGTTATAATATTCTTTACCAAAATCAGACTGCAAATTTCTTGGAGGATTTTTAAATTTATTTAAAATTGTTTTCATTGCAGCAGTAACATCAATACCCGTTTTACTTTTAAGTGGTACAGCCCATACGTATTTGGAGAAACAATCAATAACTATTAAAATGTATTTAAATCCTTTGTTTGTTTGC
Organism: Platerodrilus igneus; assembly: GCA_036346225.1. Taxonomy (NCBI): domain Eukaryota; kingdom Metazoa; phylum Arthropoda; class Insecta; order Coleoptera; family Lycidae; genus Platerodrilus; species Platerodrilus igneus. Next base: position 288,910 of record JARFIW010000376.1, read on the forward strand.
GAATATGGTAGCATTTCAATCAAATCGGTCTGAAGAAGGTCATTTAAACCTTTTACTATCACTTTGCGTATCTTGAAATTTATTCTTGCTGGTTTATGAAGTTCATTTACTATATCCTCTTTCACTTTTGATTGAGCAACTAACATAATACTTTTTTCTAATCAGGATTTATTAAATACAATTATTTAAGATACTTCTATGTTTGAATGTCGCGGGCTCCACTTGCTTTGAAAGGAACTTTTAATATAAAATCAAGAAACATTGTGGTATTGTTTATGATAGCACCGCTGTCACGAAAGCTGATTACATCCAAACGTTTAAGCAAAATCCTTGTAACTGTGCAATTACATAACTTTTTCGTTTATAAGAATTTCAATGTCTTGCGGGTATCCTTTAATATTCTCAATGACTGCTTCCTCATAAGGAAATTCATAATTATGTTTAATATTGAAAATAAGAAATGTCTTATCACCGTCGAGGAATGTATTAGAGTAAAACGTTGCTACTACCGTGTAATGTAGGATATGTAACTTATACTCAATCAAGGTTTCAAAACCATCACTTTTGTTTTCATATTCCTGTTCACTTATATCTATTTTACGGTTATGTAAATGCCTTCCAAATTTGTCAATTGTCATATCATCTAATTACTTTTGCCTCACGCAATTCTTCAATAATCGAATTTATTTCGTTGCCGTGACCTGTGTGTCCAGCAGTCTGTGATGAAACTAAAAGTCGTAATCTATCAACAAGTTCATTGGGATCATTCCAATATAAATAATCTATTGCGTTATTTGATACTTCCATTGTCATACCGTCTCCAAGACGCTTTCTATAGGGTAATGTTCTAGGTCTACGGGTGTTTGGGAAGTATGTTTAATGTAGATATTATATTTTTGTACTTATATGAAGTATTACCCTGAATTTGTTCTGTTTCAGAATAATATCTTCTATTAGCATTTGTTCTTTTCACAATATCAAGGTACGACTTTAGATCTTGCTGACTGTACCCGACAGGATATTTTTAAATAGTAGTTCGTATAATCCAGGAGTACCTGTATATTTCAAATCATTTATTAGAACTTTTCATCATCCAACGCGAAATTCGAATTGCCTATCATAAGACCATTCGAATCAGGGTTAAACCTAATACCATATTTATGATCAAATTCGTTCTTAACATCTTTAAACATATTGTAAATATATTCTCGAGGTAGCGGATGTAGCTGTTCGAGATAATGTGTCATACCAGGTGAATCGACAAAGCTTTGAATATATTCCTGAGCTTCTTGTGCATTTCGATTAATTTCTGCTTCGTATTCATTCTCAACATCATCATCATTTACCTCTAGGGCATCATTTTTATATTTGGTATATGCTGTACAATAACCGGCGAATCAATATAGTCAACGTTCCTTTCTAGCAATGTAGGTTTAATTTTTTACACTGCTATGAGGCAGTTCTTCTTCTTCTTTAAATTTTTCTTTCTTTACCACACTTTCCCCATCCAGTTTATTAGCAATAGTTTCTAATCGTGATGTTATGGGTAATATTGATTCCACTTGGACGACTTCATTATCTTTTAACTGACGCAATTTGTTTTTACAATGTTTCTTTTCTTAATTAAAATTCTTTTAAGTTTTATCGACTCCTTATTCATTGCGTAAAAGTTTATTGTAATAAAAAATTCTTCGATGCTAACGATACTTGCGTCTCTCAAGGTTTAAATATGTATGAAGTGATCAAAACCTATTCGGTACCTTCCTTGATCTGGTTCACTATCTTTGTCTACAACTAAGAAACCGTATTTGTCTCGCCAACAAGCAGCACATATTTCACGGAATTTATCATACTTCATATCAGTATTGACGTGATCGTCATATATATGTTTTAAGTTTAAATCATCTTGTTTAAATAAAACTAAAAGATTAGCATTATCACGTAGTAAGTGCTTAGGTATACGAGTATAACTTTGACAAAGGTAAAAACTGTCTACTTGTTTATGACGCCCCATACTAAAGTATTCCCTAATGATACCTTGTTTATCGCAAGCTACATCATCAAAAACAAATATAGAATTATTTCGAGCATCAGATGGTGATATAATATTATCAGAACTGGAAAATGTATAATATTTGATCCCTTTTATTGGTTGCAGTAGACTTTCAAGGTATTGATACTTTGGTTGATAAAGTGATTTAGAATAAACATATACGTTTTCAAACTTTAAACCATTAGGATGTTCTATCAACCCAATCATAACGTTGGTTTTACCGCAATTTGAAGGACCAACAACTAGACATCGAATAGATGCAGGTAGAAGAACGCTATGTTTTTTCTTTTTAGCTAAAGATTGCGCACCAATGTCATTATTGTTTATGGTTAAAGGTGTTGATTGTTTCACAACATGCATGTTTGCAAGTACTAAATTCGATTTGTAAAAGTAGAATTATATATATAAGAAACGGCTAGTATATAAAGAATCATTAATTCATAATATTTTATTTATTTGCTGCACAGCTTGAGAGGATAGTTGTCCTCTAATGATTACATATAATAATTCTAAAACTACTGGGAACGGACTATTAAATACTGTAATTAACAATTTACCATTCGAAGCGCATATTCCGGGTTACAAATTTTGCGGTCCGGGTACAAAACTAATCGAACGGTTAGCTCGAGGAGACAAGGGAATAAACAAGTTAGACGAGGCTTGTAAGGAGCACGATATTGCATACTCCAAAGAAAAGGATCTATCTAAACGCCATCAAGCAGATTCGAAGTTAGCTCAGTTAGCTACAGAAAGACTAAATTCTGGTGACTCGTCTTTAGGTGAAAAAGTAGCAGCATTTGGAGTAGCTACCGCAATGAAAGCTAAAGTAAAACTTGGTATGGGTGCCTGTGCATCACTGAGAACAAAAAATATCGATAAAATAAGAAAACTGATAAAGAAACGTAAAATAAGAAGTACGCTAGGTATTAAAAGTATTATCAAACAAGCACGTACAGCTTTAAAAAAGTCTAAAGGATCTAATGTTATGGATGCAATCAACATAGCAATTAAGGCCGACAATACAGCAAAACAAAAGAAGCATATTAAATCAGCTCGTATTATATCAATTCCTAAAACAGGAGGTTTTCTACCACTAATACCAATTTTTGCAGGCCTAAGCGCTCTTGGTACTCTTACTGGAGGTGCAGCTGCTGTTGCTAAAGCAGTTTCAGATACTAAAATAGCTAAGGAACAACTAGCGGAAAAACAGCGTCATAACAAGGCAATGGAGGACATTGCAGTCGGAAACGGCATGTACATCAAACCTTATAAAAAGGTTTTGGTCTTTTTAGCCCCTGCAAAACCTCAAAGGAACGCAACTTGATTTTACCTAATCGTGCACTAAGCAATGTAGAATTAATAGAGTTTGTTAAGCAATTAGAAGTACCATATTTCCGTGGTGTGTTCATGAGAAACAATCTTCCCAAGAAAGTTAATTTTAAAGAATGTGGTATAATTAATTTAGATGGAATAGAAGGTTTAGGCACGCATTGGACCTCTTACAAAAGTACGGTAGTAGCGCTATTTACTATGACAGCTACGGAAACCTGCGACCGCCAACAGAGTTGATAAGTTATTTGAATAGCGGGGGTAAATGTAGAATTCTTTATAACATTAACCAAGAACAATCGTACGGTGTTTTGCGGACATTTATGCTTACAATTTCTAAGTAGCGCATAGAACTGCGTACGAAGTCGTTATGTCGTATACTTTTACTCTAACGGGAAACACTTCAGTTTTAACAAGCAATTTTAATCCACCTATAAACTTGGATAATGATTCGGAGTACGTATTAGGATTAACAAATTTTGAGTCTTATAACACAATTCCAAACATAGAAAAAGGAATAAATAATAAATTTTATTATGGATCTAACGGAGAATTCATAGAAATACCTGAAGGTGCTTATGAGATTAGAGAAATTAATAAATATCTTCAAAAAGCTTTAGGTGATAAAAGATGGCGTGGTCGTATGGAACAATCACGAAGCGCTAGAAAGACTCCAGTGTATATAGAAATTACAGCTGACAATAATACACTTAAATGTAGTATTAAATGTAGTCTAGATGTGGATTTTACCAAAAGGATTCAATTGGTTCTCTACTTGGTTTCAATCCACAAAATTGCTAGCATTTGTCACGCATCAAGCAGACTACGCAATCAACATTTGTAAAGTGAATGCAGTTTTAATCGATTGTAATATTGCAAGCGGATCCTATTTAAATAGTAAACCAGCCCATGTAATACACGAATTTTTTCCGCAAGTACCTGCAGGTTTTAAAATTGTCGAGTGCCCACCTACGATTATATATCTACCAATCAAGTCACGTATAATAAATGAAATAATAGTTAAAGTGTTAGATCAAGATGGAAATTTAGTTAATTTCAGAGGAGAACTGCTAACTGTAAGGTTGCATTTAAAAAAAATCTGCAATAGCCATGGGTATTAAGTATAATGCACGCAACATGTCAAGAATTGCTATAAATGCTGAAAATTTCAAAGCAATCGACACTCGATTGATTGTTTCAAAACCGCTAACAACACAAAACCGACAGTTTCTACAATCGTTAGGACTGCATTTATTTAATTAAAAAAAGTAGAATGAATAGTGAAATGCTGAACGTGCGTGAAAAGTTTACTTCGATAATGCAATTGTTAATATCGAAAAACATACTCATCAACCTTATGCTAACACATCTTTAAACAATAATGATGAAATTCGAATCCTATACAGCAACAAGATGTATACACCTTACCATCGAAGAGCATGCTGTACATAGAAGGCAAATTAATTAGAACAGATGGAACGCCGTCTCAGACAGCAAAGTTTGTAAATAATGGAATTTTGCTGCTTTTGATGAAATTAGATATGAGATTGGAGGTATCATTGTAGATCGTGTTCGGAATCCTGGATTAACGTCTATAATGAAGGGATATGTTTCATATAATAGCAATCAAAGTAAACATTTACAAAACGCTGGGTGGTCTCCTATGGATGATTCGCAAATAGTTGATGCCAATGGGAATTTTAATGTTGCAATAAACCTTTCAATGGTTCTCGGATTATGCGAAGATTTTAAAAAAATTATTTTAAACATACGTCATGAGTTAGTTTTACTACGTTCCAGTTTTGATACTAATGCTATAATTAATCTTACACCCGATGAAGAAATAAAAGTTGTTTTAAACAAAGTTTTATGGAAAATGCCGCATGTAGTCGTTGATGATACTCAACGAATTAATTTAATAGAATGCGTTGCACAAAATCAGGATTTGCATATTCCGTTTAGAGGATGGGAGTTGCATGAATATCAACTTCTACAAGAAACGAAACGTCATACATGGAACATTAAAACAACAACACAATTAGAAAAACCAAGATTTGTGATTGTCGGTTTCAAACCAACCGAAAAATAGATACATGAGCAACTACAGTCGTTTTGATCATTGCTATTTAACCAACATGAAACTATATTTAAATTCAGAAATTTTCCCGTACGATAACTTAAATTTGAAGTTCGAGAATAAACAGACTGCGTTGTTATATGAGATGTATGCTCAGTTTCAGCAATCATACTACGAAAAGGAAAATGAACCACTTTTAATCCTGAAGATTTACGAAGTATTGCACCATTAGTAGTCATAGATTGTTCTAGACAAAATGAAACGTTAAAATCTGGTACTGTCGATATTAGATTAGAATTTGAAACTAGCAGAAACGTTTTGCCAAATACATCTTGTCATTGCCTTATACTTCATGATAAGATAGTCAAATACAATCCACTCTCAAACAGCATAAGAATATTATAATTACTTTATTATTATTATTACTGTACCTTTACAAATTATGAAAAACAATAAATCATTTAGCAATCACAGTCTATTTATTAATATTTTTACATGCTTTTTACAATATCTTTCACATATTATACATTTCTCAAAATAAACTAACTGGTATGTTATTAAGAAACTGGATTTTTTAAAAACAGAACGGTTATTACTACTATTTTCTCTACAATACATTTATACTAATATAGTTCAAACTCAGGCAGATTGAAAGGTATCCTATTTTTAGATACATCCAAAAAACGGTGTACTTGTGCAGGTATAAACATAACACTGAAGTTTTATAACTAAAAAAATTATATGTTAATCGAGATAAAATAAATTGCATTCTTTATTTGAGCCAGCGGTTGAAGCTTCACAAGTCATTTCTGAGTGTATAGTTATATCCCCAAGGTTTAGTATCAGTGGTTGAGGTACTAAGAATTCTTTTATCATCACTTGGATTAAGAACAATTTTGTTTTGTTTAATAGTAAAGACATCATGTTTGACTGATCTAATTAAACATTGTTGTTTCTGTACAGACTGGTTATAAAACAAAGCATTCTTATAATCATCAAAAGAAATTTGCTTAATACTTGCTTTGACTTTTTTATTATCCTATCCTGAACTCTGTAAGTGTACATTTTAGATCTAAGCCCTACAAACTCTAGCATGATATCACCATTGTTTTCATCTTTCATAATACCAGGAACTTTTTATTTGATAATGGAATATGATATTTGTTATGAGGGTCGTAATCGGAAGTATCAAATCTATGAATATCTTGTTTGATATAAGAGTAAATATCTTCAACGCTAAACTCGTATATCAAACTATCCGTATCTGTATACAGTAACTTTGCTTTGTTAGCAAATTGCGATTTTATATAACTATAGTGAAATTCATATAAATAGGTTTTGAAATATCTAGAATAGAGAAATCTACATAAATGGGTTTGTTTAAATAAACCTCTAATTTATTCATTTCTATTAAGACTAGATCTTTGTCTAACACAGTGCAACTATGAAAATTAGGCTTCGCTATGTAACTACGAGCTCCAAACCGCCCTTCCCATTTGCTCACTAATTTCACATCTTTCCTTTTCCGTACGTTTTCCATCATTTTTCCATAAACCGAATTTATCATATTTTTATAAAAGCATATATCGAAACTGTTTTTTGACTGTTGTCTTAATTTCGTATTCAAATCAATGTATTCTTTTAATCAAGGGGCTTGTTTTAACCGAAGAACCTTATAAATCTTTTTCAGTTCCAAACCGTAGCTTAAATACATTTTTAAATTCTTATAGTGAATAATATAGTTGAGTTTTGGATATAAAGTTGTAAGTAATTTCTTTAAGTTTGATTTATTTGAAGGTACTGGTGGTATCATATGTTCAGGCATGTTGATTGCATCCATAACATTAGATCCTTTAGACTTTTTTAAAGCTGTACGTGCTTGTTTGATAATACTTTTAATACCTCGAGTACTTCTTATTTTATGTTTCTTTATCAGTTTTCTTATTTTATCGATATTTTTTGTTCTCAGTGATGCACAGGCACCCATACCAAGTTTTACTTTAGCTTTCATTGCGGTAGCTACTCCAAATGCTGCTACTTTTTCACCTAAAGACGAGTCACCAGAATTTAGTCTTTCTGTAGCTAACTGAGCTAACTTCGAATCTGCTTGATGGCGTTTAGATAGATCCTTTTCTTTGGAGTATGCAATATCGTGCTCCTTACAAGCCTCGTCTAACTTGTTTATTCCTTGTCTCCTCGAGCTAACCGTTCGATTAGTTTTGTACCCGGACCGCAAAATTTGTAACCCGGAATATGCGCTTCGAATGGTAAATTGTTAATTACAGTATTTAATAGTCCGTTCCCAGTAGTTTTAGAATTATTATATGTAATCATTAGAGGACAACTATCCTCTCAAGCTGTGCAGCAAATAAATAAAATATTATGAATTAATGATTCTTTATATACTAGCCGTTTCTTATATATATAATTCTACTTTTTACAAATCGAATTTAGTACTTGCAAACATGCATGTTGTGAAACAATCAACACCTTTAACCATAAACAATAATGACATTGGTGCGCAATCTTTAGCTAAAAAGAAAAACATAGCGTTCTTCTACCTGCATCTATTCGATGTCTAGTTGTTGGTCCTTCAAATTGCGGTAAAACCAACGTTATGATTGGGTTGATAGAACATCCTAATGGTTTAAAGTTTGAAAACGTATATGTTTATTCTAAATCACTTTATCAACCAAAGTATCAATACCTTGAAAGTCTACTGCAACCAATAAAAGGGATCAAATATTATACATTTTCCAGTTCTGATAATATTATATCACCATCTGATGCTCGAAATAATTCTATATTTGTTTTTGATGATGTAGCTTGCGATAAACAAGGTATCATTAGGGAATACTTTAGTATGGGGCGTCATAAACAAGTAGACAGTTTTTACCTTTGTCAAAGTTATACTCGTATACCTAAGCACTTACTACGTGATAATGCTAATCTTTTAGTTTTATTTAAACAAGATGATTTAAACTTAAAACATATATATGACGATCACGTCAATACTGATATGAAGTATGATAAATTCCGTGAAATATGTGCTGCTTGTTGGCGAGACAAATACGGTTTCTTAGTTGTAGACAAAGATAGTGAACCAGATCAAGGAAGGTACTGAATAGGTTTTGATCACTTCATACATATTTAAACCTTGAGAGACGCAAGTATCGTTAGCATCGAAGAATTTTTTTATTACAATAAACTTTTACGCAATGAATAAGGAGTCGATAAAACTTAAAAGAATTTTAATTAAGAAAAGAAACATTGTAAAAAACAAATTGCGCCAGTTAAAAGATAATGAAGTCGTCCAAGTGGAATCAATATTACCCATAACATCACGATTAGAAACTATTGCTAATAAACTGGATGGGGAAAGTGTGGTAAAGAAAGAAAAATTTAAAGAAGAAGAAGAACTGCCTCATAGCAGTGTAAAAAAAATTAAACCTACATTGCTAGAAAGGAACGTTGACTATATTGATTCGCCGGTTATTGTACAGCATATACCAAATATAAAAATGATGCCCTAGAGGTAAATGATGATGATGTTGAGAATGAATACGAAGCAGAAATTAATCGAAATGCACAAGAAGCTCAGGAATATATTCAAAGCTTTGTCGATTCACCTGGTATGACACATTATCTCGAACAGCTACATCCGCTACCTCGAGAATATATTTACAATATGTTTAAAGATGTTAAGAACGAATTTGATCATAAATATGGTATTAGGTTTAACCCTGATTCGAATGGTCTTATGATAGGCAATTCGAATTTCGCGTTGGATGATGAAAAGTTCTAATAAATGATTTGAAATATACAGGTACTCCTGGATTATACGAACTACTATTTAAAAATATCCTGTCGGGTACAGTCAGCAAGATCTAAAGTCGTACCTTGATATTGTGAAAAGAACAAATGCTAATAGAAGATATTATTCTGAAACAGAACAAATTCAGGGTAATACTTCATATAAGTACAAAAATATAATATCTACATTAAACATACTTCCCAAACACCCCGTAGACCTAGAACATTACCCTATAGAAAGCGTCTTGGAGACGGTATGACAATGGAAGTATCAAATAACGCAATAGATTATTTATATTGGAATGATCCCAATGAACTTGTTGATAGATTACGACTTTTAGTTTCATCACAGACTGCTGGACACACAGGTCACGGCAACGAAATAAATTCGATCATTGAAGAATTGCGTGAGGCAAAAGTAATTAGATGATATGACAATTGACAAATTTGGAAGGCATTTACATAACCGTAAAATAGATATAAGTGAACAGGAATATGAAAACAAAAGTGAAGGTTTTGAAACCTTGATTGAGTATAAGTTACATATGCTACATTACACGGTAGTAGCAACGTTTTACTCTAATACATTCCTCGACGGTGATAAGACATTTCTTATTTTCAATATTAAACATAATTATGAATTTCCTTATGAGGAAGCAGTCATTGAGAATATTAAAGGATACCCGCAAGACATTGAAATTCTTATAAACGAAAAAGTTATGTAATTGCACAGTTACAAGGATTTTGCTTAAACGTATGGATGTAATCAGCTTTCGTGACAGCGGTGCTATCATAAACAATACCACAATGTTTCTTGATTTTATATTAAAAGTTCCTTTCAAAGCAAGTGGAGCCCGACATTCAAACATAGAAGTATCTTAAATAATTGTATTTAATAAATCCTGATTAGAAAAAAGTATTATGTTAGTTGCTCAATCAAAAGTGAAAGAGGATATAGTAAATGAACTTCATAAACCAGCAAGAATAAATTTCAAGATACGCAAAGTGATAGTAAAAGGTTTAAATGACCTTCTTCAGACCGATTTGATTGAAATGCTACCATATTCGCAAACAAACAAAGGATTTAAATACATTTTAATAGTTATTGATTGTTTCTCCAAATACGTATGGGCTGTACCACTTAAAAGTAAAACGGGTATTGATGTTACTGCTGCAATGAAAACAATTTTAAATAAATTTAAAAATCCTCCAAGAAATTTGCAGTCTGATTTTGGTAAAGAATATTATAACAAACACTTTCAATCCTTAATGCGGACATATGGCATAAACCATTATAGTGTTTTTCTACAAAGAAAGCATGCATTGTGGAACGTGTAATTAGAACTTTAAAGGGAAAAATGTGGCGCTTGTTTAACCTGAACGGTTCTTACAATTGGATAAAAAATTTAAGCGATATTGTGAAACAATACAACAATACAGTTCACAATACTATCGGAGTCAAACCTGTAAAAGTTGATAAATCAATTGAAAAAACTATTCTTAAATCATCATTTACTCACATCAAACTTGCAACTAAAATACCAAAATATTCAATTAATGACAGTGTGAGGATTAGTAAACACAGGGAAGCATTTACGAAAGGTTACACGCCAAACTGGTCAAATGAAATTTTTAAGATTAAAAAGGTAAACGTAACCAATCCGACGACATATATATTAGAAGATAAAGACGAGAAAGAAATCAAAGGTGCATTTTATGAAACGGAGTTGCAAAAGGTTAAACATCCAGGAATTTACCTGGTAGAAAAAGTCCTAAGAAAGAGTGAAAATAAAGTATTTGTAAAATGGTTAGGCTTCTCTAACGTACACAATAGCTGGATCGATAAAAATAATGTTTGCTAGAAGTTGTTATAATAATAGTTAATAAGGCTAACATTGTAAAATTATATTAAAATAAATAATACAAACAAATCTTTCTATTGTTTTATTATTATAAAGGAATTTTGTAAGGCTAACATTGTAAAATTATATTAAAATAAATAATACAAACAAAATCTTTCTATTGTTTTTATTATTATCAAGCCATTCTTTTAATAAAAGGTATTTTGTTTTGCACATTGCAGATTGTTATTGCTGTGTTTACAACAATGTATGTTATATTTTAAACGATTGTTGATTTTTAACTCCGATAGCTTAGGACAACCTAGTGCAAGCATATCAGTTACAAAGTTTTGCATTATATATGTTTCAATCAATTTCTTCTTTTCTAGACCCTTCACAAATACTTCTTCACCGGGTCGGATAATTTGCTTCAAATAAAGCGCTATATATGTTGACACCATTCCAGCCGTTGAAGATTCATCCCAAGAAAGACCATGAATATTCCTTGTCACCCAGTCTTTATGTTTTATATGATCTTGACTCAAACAACTAGACTGCATTGGCAGTTTAAAAATTTGATGCCAAACATCACCTAACAACAAATCCAAAACCGCAATTTCTTTGCACACAAACTCGTTTTTCTTGTATTTAAATCCCTGAATATCGATTATATACATGTTTGTATGTTAATATATGCAGTAAACTTCGACTAATTAAATTAATATTAGAGCAATCTTCTTATATAGCAGATTACCACCATCTGCGTACTTTGCCAACCCACTTTTCAACCTATCACAAGAGTGAACACATTTTGAATTGAAACCGGCCCATGTGTGTATTTGCAGCCTCTAAACATAAATCAGAATCCACTTTAATTAAACACAATTGACTTGAATGCAATATTTTGCATCTGTCATACTTTATAACTTCTAGCTAGAAAACCAAATTCAAAACATATACACACATTTTCTCTGCACTTACATTTTCAATATACGTGTGTTCCATTGAAAGTAATATAAAGCCGATCCTAATTCAAAACGTGCCTACAAGTATTTTACATTTGAAAAGAATTCAGGTTTTCACATTTTACATTAAAAGTATATAACGCCGATCCTAATTCAAAACGGTGCACGTGTTAAACACAATTGACTTGAATGCGATATTTTTTTTGCATCTGTCATACTTTATAACTTCTAACTAGAAAACCAAATTCAAAACAGCTACACACATTTTCTCTGCACTTACATTTTTCAACATACGTGTGTTACATTGAAAGTAATATAAAGCCGATCCTAATTCAAAACGTGCCCACAAGTATTTTACATTTGAAAAGAATTCAGGTTTTCACATTTTACATTAAAAGTATATAACGCCGATCCTAATTCAAAACGGTGCACGTCTAACTTCTCGATAGAAAACCGAATTCAAAACAGCTACACACATTCTTCTCTGCACTTTTCAACATACGTGTGTGTTTCATTGAAAGTAATATAAAGTCGATCCTAATTCAAAACGTGCCCACAAGCATTTTTCATTGAAAGTATAGAAGAATTCATGTTTTCACGACTATTTTACATTGAAATCATATAGGGCCGATCCTAATTCAAAACGATTCAGCCGTATTCTACACATGGAAAATACGTCTGTCGCGTTTTGAAGTAAGACCGGCCCTACCTCACTACTCACACAGTCGATTATATAAGAGGAAAGTTAACACTTAGAGCGGAATGTGGGAAACAAAAAAGCTCAGAAAATGATACGTACGAAGATAAAAGGCACTCGCATGTATTCAAAACTACATTCAACAAAAGGGACAGCAATAAGAAGGAAATCCTAAACACGAAGCTAGGTGTTACAAATGTAGGAAACTAGGGCACGTGCAAAGATACTGTTATTCAAATAACACACAGACCAATTATGGGCATGCACGAGAAGCAAGCAGAGTTGTTTCTCATCCAAATGAGTATAGAAACAATAGACGAGACACAAATTTCCAATGGAATAATGGACAAAACAGGTTTGTTTGAAATTTAGAAGTATGTAACAACAAAGAGGAGCAACCATATGAATTGTCGAGGCAACCTGTCAAACACACAAGCGCCGTAAGCACTGTATATTCTCCAGGAACCGAGAATTTTCTAGCAATTACTGAATTATGAATCATCCTTTTAATTCAGGGTATAAATAAGACCGATGATGAAGTACAGAGTTTAGTCTATATCAGAATGTCGAATATAAATTATATTGTATAAAGTTAAATAGTTAAGCTTTTGGAAGTCCTGGAGTAAACATAAATTTATATTATGTGAACGTGTCTACAGTACAAACAGTTTGTAGAATACATAAATAGACAAAAGTGTAATAAATAAATAGTAGTGTTAGTGTTGTTAATAGACCTATGGTTAAGAATTTAGTTTAAGAAGATATTAGTGCTTGTAAATTTATTAGTGTGATAGTGCTTCACTGTAATTGGACTGAAAACTTCTATAAATAAGGCATATACTGTTAATTAGTGGACAGTGAGTAATAAAGACTTATGTTATTACTTGTTTTAAATTAGTGAAACGCGGTGCTAATAGCCTTGTTTATATACTAGGTAAATAAACAAGGCTAGTAGCCGTCTACAGTGCGTTTCACACCAAAGTAAGTCTGTCTAAAGTTAACGTTAATGAAGCTAACTTGCAAGAAAATATCAATTTTTTATTAGATAGTGGTTGTACCAATCATTTAATTATTAGCGATAGATATTTTTATGAATTTGTTATGTTGAGTAAGTCAATTGATGTTAAAATGGGAAATGGCGAGTGTTGAAGTTCTGAATGTAGGGAATATTTTGTGTAAATTTCAGGTTAATAATAGTTAATCAACTATAGACATTAAATATGTATTTTATGGGTCAGAAATTGGTTGAAACTTACTTAGTGTTTCCTCTATAACAAATGTCCACAATGGTATTGATTATTGACGTGATAAAGCAATTATTTATAATAGTACAGGTGATATAGTGGCTATTGCACGTATATAGGAAAAATTGTATGAGTTGTGTGGGTTGTAAATAATAAGATCGAGACCACTATTTCAAATTTCACAAAACACTGGTTAAAAAGGAAAAATGGCATCGCATTATAGGACATGTTAATTTTAAGGATTTAAACATTATGTGTAGGGACCAATTATTAGAAGGGTTACCACAAAATTTAGAACAGCTACAAATTAATTGTAAATATTGTTTAAAGTGCAAAATGGCAAATAATAGCTTTGAAAATAATTGTAACCTAGCGAAGTACACATGCCAAATAATACATACAGATGTGAAAGTGTCTTTTGATGTAACTGGTTATAGTGGAGAAAATTATTTTGTAACCTTTATTGATGGTTATAGCCACATTGCTAGAGTATACTGCATCAAGCACAAATCTAAAGTGTCTTCATGCTTTAAGTCCTATCATAATCATGTAACAAATTTAACCAGCAATAAAGTATGTGAAGTTAGGTGTGATAACGGTAAAGAGTACCTAAATAAAAAGTTCTATGAATTTGCAAACGAAAAAGGGTTCAAAATTAGACGAAGCCCAGCTTATGAGCACCAATTAAATGGTATAGCAGAACGTTTTAACCGAACATTAATAGATAAAGCCCGTTGTTTACGAAAAGAACCAGGTCTAGGTAAGGAATATTGGTCAGAATTTGTCATGGCATCTACATATTTAAGTAATAGGGTCATAACCTCCGCAACAAAGAAGTGCAAAACGCCATATAAAATTTTCTTTGGAATTAAACCCAATGCAAAAAAAAATGTATATGTATGGAAGTCAAGTATATGTGAAAGTATCGGAAGAAAAACGCAAGACACATGATGATAAAAGTGTGAAGGGAATATTAGTAGGGTACACTGATATGGGATTCAGTGTGCTAGTTGCAAATAGGGTTGTGGAAGTAAGAAATGTTAAAATAATTGAACCAGATATGTCATTTATAAGTGTAGATGATCTGAGAATGGTACAAAAAAGGAAATGAATGAGACAAGAAAAACAGAAAACAAAGACGAATGCCTGAAAAGTAAAAAGATTATGTTTTATATGCAGCATATTGTAGTATGGATGTTCCCAAAAATTATGAACAAGCGATAAACAGCAACAAGAAGGGTAAATGGTTGAATGCGATGAAAAATTAATTTGATTGTTTGAATAAAGCTAATACATGGTAGCTAGTAGATGCACAGGAAAATAAGCAAAACTTGCAACTCAAGTGGTTGTATAAATTAAATGAAAATG
The DNA here is from genome assembly GCA_036346225.1 of Platerodrilus igneus. Taxonomy (NCBI): domain Eukaryota; kingdom Metazoa; phylum Arthropoda; class Insecta; order Coleoptera; family Lycidae; genus Platerodrilus; species Platerodrilus igneus. The sequence goes on from JARFIW010000376.1 coordinate 304,297, forward strand.
AAGTATATAAAGCGAGATAGGTTGTGAGGCGATACCAACAGGAAAGTACACTAGACGACGTCTATTCTCCAGTAGCGAGGATGAGTACTTTAAAAACTCTACTAGCTTGTATGTGTCAGAAAGGCTACGTGATTAAGCAAATGGATGTACAAACAGCATTTTTAAACAGCAACATAAGGTCTGATGTCTATGTAGAACAACCTACGGGATTTGAAACAAATGAAGCTCGGGTATTTAAATTAAAGAAATCTCTGTATGCCTTAACCGAAAGTACCAGAAATTGGTATGAATGCTTTAATGAATTTATAATTACATTAGGATTTGAACGTTCACTACATGATTTATGTTTGTATATATGTCACAATCGGAAACTATACTTAATACTGTTTGTTGACGAATTATTAATTTGTGGGGATGACATTAGCAAGGTTCAAGAAGTTAAGACAGAATTGAACTCAAAATTTAAAATGAAAGATTTGGGTCAAATTGGTAATTATTTAGGAATAGATATTTTATATGATAGTAAGCAAAAATATATGTCCCTAAAACAAACAAAATATATAGAATGGCTAGTACAAAAATATAACGTTGTCAACACAAATCCATACTACTGTTACGAGCTACTATTAGGCAACCCGTCAAACACACACAAGCGCCGTAAGCAACGTATAAACTACAGAAGCCTAGAATTTTCTAGGATATACTGGGTTATGAATCATCCTTTTAATTCTGGGTATATATAAGACCGCTGATAAATTTAAGAGGTTAGTCTATATCAGAATGTCGAATATAAATCATATCGTGTAAAGTTAAATAGTTAAGCTTTTGGAAGTCCAAGAGTAAACATAAATTTTGTATTATATGAAAGTGTATATTGTACCGACAGCTTGTGGAATACATAAATAGATAAAAGTGTAATAAAGAATAGTAGTGTTTAGTGATGTTAAGAAAACTTATGGTTAAGGATTTAGTTTAAGGAGATATTAGTGCTAGTAAATTCATTAGTGTGATAGTGCTTCATTGTTAATGGGACTGAAAACATCTATAAATAAGGAATATACTGTTAATTAGACTTGTGAACAGTGAGTAATAAAGACTCTTGTTATTACTTGTTTTAAGTTAGTGAGACGCGTTAGTAGTAGCCCGCTACACTATACACCGATGGAACAAAATTTAAAATTAAGCATAGGTGAAAATGATTCAAACTTAGGGTATAGGAACCTAATTGGAGCTTTATTATATATTGCATCAGGAATGCTTTGAAATGTAGCATACGCTGTAAATTATTTTAGTAGATTTCAAAATGGTTGTAACAAAACGGATTTTAAATATGCGTTAAGGCTACTAATCCATTTGTACCAGAGCAGATATTTAAAACTAGTATATCATAATAATAATTGTAGCATAATAGAATGTTACGTAGATTCGGACTGGGCTTCAGATGTTACTGATAGCAAATCCACAACAGGATTCGTTGTTAGAATGTTTGGAAATTCAGGTGCGTGGAAAACTATTAAACAAAAAGTGGATTCAAAAGCATCTACCCACGCCGAATACTATGCCTTATCAGTAGCTGCACAGAAAGTTTTGTATTTGTTAGGAGTACTTGAAGACTTAGGTTTTAAGAATGATGAAATGTTGCGTGTCAGCATGTATGAGGATAATAGTGGCGCAATAGCTTAGCTAATTATGGTAATTTTATCAAAAACTCGAAACATATAAATATCGCCCTGTATGTTTGTTGTGGTTTGTTTAGTATTCATCTTAATCTTCTTTGGGGATTAAACCACTCATAGTTTTTAAAATTATCTTTATTAACGTTTCGATCCATAACCTAGGATCGTTTTCAAAATTCAAAATTTTGAAGATAATTTTAAAAACTATGAGTGGTTTAATCCCCAAAGAAGATTAAGAAGAATATAAATATCGCCTTACATTTTGTTCGCGATTATGATACAAGAAATGTACTGAACATTGTAAAAGTTGCTAGTACAGATAATATTGCTGATATGTTCACGAAACCTCTAGGCAGAGTACAATTTTATAAATTTCGAGGTTGCCTGAACCTGGAATAAGTTTGTTTATATATTATCTCGCATCATGGGGGCGTGTGTTAGAATGTGATGCGATACTAGCATTCTAATATATGCTATAGTTCTCGCAATTTCTATACCGACTTTCGTCACAAATGACGTCACGCCATATCAACTACAAATGATATTCTTGTCTTGTTCTAACTCCACAAAAAGTTTCCATCTCAATTTGCAAATTTTGCAATGTTGCTGCCTTCATTTGAGACATTTGTTGGCAACTAATATTATTTGTATTGGTTATATTAAATTTTCGTTGGCGTTCTTATTTCATGTCATTAACCTCTTGCGTAGTTTTTGTCCCGCACTTTGTGTTATTCTTGCTTACATTTAAAATTGTTCTTTTCAGAACAGACTAGCGTTATTTTTGTTTGGGTGAATAAATCATGTCCGGTTCACGTTTAGGAAGTAGAGGACAAAACAAATTTTCATAACTGTTCGTCCTCTTACTTTAGTTTAATAAACATAACCTATGGAAGTCTATATTATTGGTGGCTATTATTTCGTGCCCGGTATATCATGCGTATAGCTATCTAATTAAGAATATATAACACATTAAAAACATTCAATTAAAATATGCTCACTAGTACAAATTCCCACATAATAACATTTATTATTAAGCTAAACAGCTTAGACTGCAATTTTGTCAGTATAAAATCATTTTACAAGTCACCTTTTAAAAAGTAACAAACCACATTCTGTCACCAATTACTAAATAAATGCAAAATCTATATTGTACCGATAGCGTCATTGTAGTTACGAGGAAATGCTATTTTGATGGTGGCAACGGCGCCAATATATGACATCACAAATATTGATGACGAAAGTCGATTTAGAAATTGCAAGAACTAAACTGCTGTTTATATAAATTTAGTTGTGATTAATTTGTATGGTGGTGGCAGCGTAGTAATAGACACCATCTTCAACATGTCAATGATGATGCTGTTGAAATTATAATTACCGTCATTGATTCTGATATTTTAAATATTAATTAATATTGTTTTAGGTAACTTCATTAATATGATCCACTTATTTAACAATAACTTTTAGCAATGTCTGTTACGTTTTTACATTAGTGTAATTGTATTATAACAATAACATACATTAAAATAAAATTACGCTTTACTCGCGTCGTCAATCATACATAACCCAGAACGTAATTTGTACGTCCCCAAATTCGATTGCGTATATTTCCGTCACAGGTAAAGCCAATAAAATAACAAATAAGCCAGGGGTTTACCTGGTTATTTGGCGAAAGCAAAGGCAACCTTTGCTCGTATTTATGTTAGGGTTACATGCGGGTGGTTTTTTTTATATTTGCTCAGATTCTAGTAGCAAAGTGAGTGTACTTTTATGAAAGACGAAATAGTTATGTAGTTAATTAAGGAAGGTACAGGGATCAGAACGGAATCACCTCGCCCTCACTACAGGCACACACGTCCGATATCTATGATCGTTTATTGTTCCGTCACGATGGACAATTGGTGCAACAAACATTTATTAGTTGATAGTATAAACAAATACTACAACTGAAAGTGCTTCGCAACCAGCGTTGGGCAAACCCGAGTTATTTCAATAACACGATAATCTACACCTGAGTGATTTCAATAACCAGGTGATCACTCGAGTGATCACGTGAATATTCAATTATCTGAAGATAGCAATTTCGTTACCTTTTTCTTTAGAGGTTTATTGTATTATACATATACATATACAACGGTTGGCATCAGGTTATTAGATGGGAGACACTCGAGTATTTCATTTCAGTTAATGTACGGCAGATGTATGTAACCTGTAACTAATAGGACAAAATGGTATAAGCGATTGTGCAGCAATTCTAGATAGGATAGAAATCGTTGTACACTCCACGCAACTTATAGGTTTTTCTTCGAATTGGTTCAAGTTCAAGTTGTCATGTCCTAAACTCCTAATGATTTCTACCTGAAGATTATTTAGTTTTCTTTAAATACCGCTATTTGTAAAAACTGTATAGTTCATATTGTGGTCTTGATTTAAATTATTAGTGATGGTTTTGAGATGCTTACAAAAAAAATTTCCAACAATTTTTTAACAATGTACTATTCGTCATTAGGTTTTCAGTCCTAGAACTGGTTGAACGCGTACCCTCATTGTTTCCTAGTCTGAATCAACCTACATATTTTACTGAAATTTGCTCAGTCTGCATCTATCCCTATCTGTGTGCGAAAGTCTGATTTCGCTCTACCCGTACCTACCTTTTCCTATTTCTGCTTGTAATATAAGGTTATCATAAAGTAAGGGATATATTTTAAATTATGATAACTTTTTAACAAATTAAGTTAATAACAAGAAATAAATGTAATCTAATTGCTTATGAAATGGGATTTAGTATGCCCAAAACAGGTTACGGCAATTGCTCAATATGACCTCCATTTTGTTGTTGTAAGATCACCATCCTTACCTCCAAATTGTACACAGCATTTCGTAACATTTCTGGTTGAATTGTACCAATTTGCTCCGTAATACTGTCTTTTAATTCTTGTAGCGTAGTTGGTCGTCTTCTAAACACTAAACTTTTAAATAACCCCACAGCCAGTAATCCGCTGGGTTTAGATCAGGTGATCTTGGTGGCCATGAATTTACGAAATGTCTGCTTAACACGCGATCTTGAAAAACGTTGGTTAACAATTCTTTGACTGGTCGAAAAATGTGCGGGGGTGCTCCATCCTGCATAAAAATGTTTTCAATTCCGTAGTGCTCGTTTTGCAGCTGTGGAATAACATAATTTTGTAACATTTGCAAGTATTGTTCACCATTTACAGTTACAGATACGGCTTGTCCATTCTGCATTTCCTCGTAGAAATACGGACCAATAATAAAATCAGCTGTAAAACCGCACCAAACGATGACTTTCTTGTCATGAAGACCTTTTGAACGATTTCTTGCGGATTTTCTGCAGACCAGATTCTACAGTTTTGAGTATTGACTCCACCATTCAGAGTAAAATGTGCCTCATCTGTCCATAAAATACGGGATAACCATTCGGGTTCAATTTCCATCTGAGCCATTACTCACAAAGAAAAATCGTACCTAGTAGCCAAATCTGCGTCCTTTAATTCAAACAGCATTTTCAGTTTATATGGATACATGTTTAGAATTTTGCGTAAAATTTTCCAAACCGTGGTATACGGCATTTGCAATCGCTTGGATATCGCATTTTCACTGCTGATTGCGAGTGAATTGCTTCCGGCTATGTCTTGATTTTCATGAAGAACCTCTGCAACTTGGACATCACTAATTATAGGTCTTCCTGATCTTGGTAAGTCAGTTACAGACCCTGTTCTTTCAAATTTTTGTATCAAATTGCGGTACGCTTTCATTTGACAGGGTCCCGCTCTCAAACCCATTCTCGTGCGAAATCTTCGTAATCCAGCGGTGTAATTTCTGCCGGATTCATAATAGTACTGAACTAAACCAATTCTTGTTTGTAAATCCATGTTATTACAGTTGAGTCGTTTGAACTCAACGTTTACTTGAGTTTTAATTTCAAAATAAAACTTCAAATTGAATAATTTCGTTTTGACACTAGTGTCAACAATTGTTATGACAACGCTTTTGTTTCTCATAGATACGGTAAAATCCCATTCATTAAGCAACTAGATTTCGTTTATTTTATGTTACTAACTTAATTTATTAAAAAGTTGTAATGATTTAAAATATATCCCTTACTTTATGATAACCTAGTATATTCCGTACTATTCCCCAGAAATACCTTAGAATGTATCCTGTCCTTGGATTTCTCCTATTTTTCCGTTTTCCACAGATATCTTTAATCCTCTACTATTTCTACAACCAATTTGTTATTAACTTTGTCTGTCCATGCTCATACATCTGAAGCACAACACTACATAAGGTTTCTATCTCTTTCTGTCTGCTTTTCCTACTGTCCCTATTTCATAGATGTACTGTGCTGTGCTTGACACTATGCTTTGATTAGTTTTCTTCTTGTATCTATGTTCATTGTCCTTGAATATAGCTGCTGTTCTTTCTTGTTTGATGCAGTTCGGTTACCTTCTATTGTTTTACAGTTTATACCCTATTTCCCTGATATTCTGTGATGTGTGAAGGGGGGTAAGCAGCCTTTGGCTACCAAGTTCCCCTAGCACTTGAGCCTTTGTCGAATTAATAGTTTTTCTAATTTATCCTTTCGCACAATCAACATTAGTTGAAAATATTTCACAACCAACACCTGTAGTTGTTATAATAATCATCAGATTTAAGAGCACTTATTTTTTCGTCATTGGGTTTTACGTCTTGAAACCGGTTGGACTTGTACCTCAGCTTATTTATGTTCTGAGCTAGCCTACCAAGTTCCTTGCAATTCTTACAACAGGCTATACACAGCTCGATTCCCTTCTATTGTTTTCTAATTATATGCCCTATTGTACTGAGATTCAGTGGTATGTGAAGGGTCGACACGACCGACTGCTTGAAAAATGGCAGGTGAACATTTTTCACAAAAATTACGCCCTCGTTCGGATGAGAGGTTAAATGGAGGTCCCGTATGTGAGTGTTGTCACGCACGTTAAAGATCCCTACCTTGTCTGGAAGGCAAGGATTCGGCAAAATTCTAAATTTCCAGGCAACAAAAACTCGCCTCCTGGCCAATGTAGTATCTTCGGGTGGAGCATTGGGAATGTAAATGAACGGTATGTGAAGGGTGTTAAGCAGCCTGTGGCTGCCATGGTGCCCCCAACACTTAGACATTTACCGTAATAATAGTTTTACAGTAAATCCTTTCGAACAATTAACATTAGTTGGGAGTATTGCAAAACCAATATCTGAATTTGTCTATAGTAATCACCATGTTTAAGTACAGTTATTATTTTTGTCGTTAGTTTTTCCATTTTGGTACTGGTTGGAAGCGTACCTCCATTGATTTCTATTCTGAGCTAGTCTACACATTTCCCTGAAATTCTCACAGCCTACATCTTTCACTATCTGTGTGCAGTAGTCTAACCTAGGTCTACCTCTACTTCTATTTTTTCCTATCTCTGCTTCTAATATATTCCGCACTATTCCCTCATCTCTTAGTATGTGGCCTATCATCCTATCTCTCCTATTTTTTACTTCTATCTTCCCCTACCATTTCAACAATGTACTAATTCAAATAATTTATAGTATATTATAATTTACGTACAGTTGTATAGAGAATTGTAATTTTAATTTAATCTTATGAATGTTTCCACCTTAATTGCTTTCTTGCTCATTAGTAGGTGTCATTAGGATATAATAATATTTAAACTATTTAAGATAAATAATTCTTCTATGAAAAATTCCGTAGTTGCTCAAAGTGATCTCTTGTAAATATCCCAAGGCAACCATCGAACAAATAATTGGTTAAGTTCGTCTAGAGGTATGTCATTTCTCTGAAGTTACGACGATTATAATGTATATTGTTTTTCGTGTTGAATTGTCTTTAGTGTTCATTGTTCAATCTAATTCGGGGTTCAGCTCAGTAGTTCAAAGTTCGGTCTCAGTGCCTCGTATTTATTTTTGAGTTTATTTCGTGAGTTGTAAGCAGGCTAGTCAGTAATCAGCTTCAATTTATTGTTTTAAAATAAGTGTATGCAAAAAAGTCTATTGTTTGGAACTACTTTAAACGCAATGATAGTGATAAAAATAGTGCTACATGCATATTGTGCAAAAAATTATTAAACAGCATGGGAGGAACAACTAATTTAAAGCAACATTTGCTTAAAGCTCACCCCATACAATGGCATGGAGATAATCATACACCCGCTGATAACAATTAAGATGTTTTCGACGTAAACAACATTCCTAGTACATTCAGATTGAAGCATTCCTCTTTTATCTCCTGTCCTTTAATAAGAAATGGTACTAAAAAGAAAACACCACACTCGATCTTCAAACACTTAAAACAACTTTATTCATAAAGTACAGAACTGTGAGCAACTTAAGATTCTCGCATTTTCTAACCTACGTGAGTTAAGGTTCGGGCCTTTGGAGCTGTGTTTTTAAAAAACAACTTAAACACTTAACAAAAATTTAATATGAAATTTAGAATAACTTGTACATAATAAATAAAAAATAATTATTGTACTGGGCGAGTAGTCTAGGTAGACAACAATGCAAAAGCTGTAATACTCAGACTGACTGCCGGGCATTGAGCTCCCGGGCTTTTTATAATAACCTGCCCCTCACACGGCTGTGGGAACTTGCAGATCTCATATCTGCGTTTCTCTTAATTGTACACTTTATTACTATGTAACAACTTAATTCTAAGTAATTGCGGTATGCTAACCGCCTGTGACCTGCCACCTGCAGCATCACTGCCCTCACGGATGCAAAGTTGCATTCCGTTCTCATGAACTGTCGATAACCTCTCTGGGTTATCCTTGTATTACATTGTTGCAATAAACTTATACTTTACTTAACAATTTCTAATAATTCCTACTAGATTCAATATGTTCAATACATATATATAATTGGGGGATACATAACTCGTGTATATAAAAATAAAAATACTAACATCCGCGGCCGCCAAAACACCAGTCCCATTCTGCGCTCCCCCACCCTCCTTTCTTCCAACTAGTTCCGGCTTGCGCCACTTAAAACCCGCACTATTTAAATATTAGGGGCACCGGATCCCATTGTAGACATGTGCCCACTACATAACGCGCCAAAATTTATGACTAATTACAAGGAGTAAATTTTACATGTACAACAGCTTAAGTTTTACTAAACTATACCTATCAACGAATAATGAGATAAAAGAAAAGTAGGTTAAAGGCCTGGTGAATACTTCACTCTTTTCTTTAAATTAATGATATCGTGAGGACCGACAAGACGTCCCTCTGAATCGTGCAACATACAAGCATTTGACCCCACCCGCTGATATATGTTATAAGGACCTTCATAGAGGAAAAATAACTTCTTAATCTCCGCATTAAGAGAAGATGATTGAGGATGGGTTTTAACCAACACTTCATCTCCCAACTGGAAAACAATAGGTCGAATTTGATTATTATATTTTACCCGCCGTTTCTCTGCTTTAGTCGAAACTTTATTTTTGACAGCTAACCAAACCTCTTGTAAATTGCGAGGATCCTCCTTCCCCAGTGGGTATTCAATGAGTTTCCGAATATTGTTTAATTCCCCCGCCCCAAATTGCAAATATGATGGGGGATACCCGGTAGTCTCATGTATCGCACTGTTAATACATAGCTCTATTTCCTTTAGAGCATAAGCCCACTTGGTATGCTTTGCATTACAAAACATCCTTAATAACCTACCGATCTCCTTATTCACCCGCTCAGTAACGTTTCCCTGTGGAAAATACACAGAAGTGTGCCTGATTTTTTCCCCAAATTCATTTAAAGTATTCACCCATTTTTCTGAATGAAACTGAGTTCCGTTGTCGCTCAGGATCGCTCTTGGAACCTGCACCGAAGAGAAATAATCTTTGACCAACCTATTTGTAATCGCTATTGCCGTAGCACGTTTTAGCGCATACAACTTCACGTACCTGGAAAAGACATCAATGAATACCAATAATTGCGTGGTACCCCCTCTGGAAGGAGGGAGTGGCCCCATTAAGTCAGTGCAAACCAAATCGCCTGATTGGTCTACTGAGACCATATTAAAAGTACCGTGCAAACGTGGAGACGCCTTTGACTTTTGACATATCAGACAAGATGCTACGATCTGCCTTATAAGCTTTCGCATCTTTGGAAAATAAAAAGATTTTCTCATATGAAGGTATGTTTTAGAACAGCCAAAATGCCCTATGTCTGCATGCTGCTGTCCAATCAATGCTTGTATTTGCTGCTTTGGAACTACCCATTTGAAACTCTTATTGTCTGCTTCACCTCTCCTGAATAATATCCCTTTATGTACAGTATACCTTTTATTGTCCGAACTATCTCCCTGAGAATCCTCTCCTTGTTCTATTATTTCTATTTTACTCCTTATCCGTTCATCATTATTCTGATCCTCTCGTATTGTTTTCCAATTCTCCTTCAAACTTTTAAACTCATTAGTGTACTGGAGCATCCATACCCTCAACTCGGCATTCACCTCTGGAACGTCCTGTCCTCTAGCTTCGAGCGGATGCCTCGACAGCAAATCTGCAACGATATTGTCCTTACCCGGACAATATTCAACCACAAAACTAAACTCTTGAATACGTAAAGTCCACTTAGTAAGACGGGCATTTTTAAAAGGACACGTCATCAAGAATGAGAGAGATTTATGATCTGTTACGATCACTAACGGATTTCCCAAAACCAACAATTGCCACTGCTCTAAAGCATATACGATGGCTAAAGCCTCCTTTCCTGTGACGGTGTAATTTACCTCAGCTCCCTTCAGGGTTCTACTACTGTATGCGACCAATTTACGATCAGCTGCTTCTCCCCTTTGATACGGGCAGCAACCTAGACCATATCCAGAACTGTCTGCCTGAATGTAAAAAGCGTCATTTAATTTTGGATGCTGCAACATTGTAGCATCGAGGTAGGCTTTTTTAATTGCTTCAAAAGTTTCTTGGTGGACAGAAGTCCAGGTCCAAGGAGTGTTTTTCTTTAATAACTGCACTAACGGTAGTGCCAGATCTGCAAATTTTTCAACAAACCGTTGTTCGTAGTTTACTAAACCCAGGAAACTACGCAACTCTCGTAAATTACGAGGTGGCGGCGAAGCGGTTATAGCTACCGTTTGTTCAGGGTCCATTTTGATTCCCTCTGCCAAAATTACATGACCTGCATATCTTACCTCAGCTCGGGCAAAGCATGATTTTCTCAGCTTTACCGTTATGTCCGCATCTCCAAGTTTTTTTAATATCATCCCCACCTGCTCTAGATGTGATTCGGCTGTCGACGCGAAAATCAAAATATCATCGACAAATATTAACGCAAATGGTTCTACCCCTGGGCCCAGAATTCTCGCTAATCCCTTAATAAAGCTTGCGACTGAAGTTGACAGCCCAAAAGGTAAAACATTAAAGACGTATGTTTCATTATCATAGGAAAAACCTGTATATTTCTTATGCTCCCCTTTTATAGGAATCTGCCAGTAACTGGCAGTCATATCTAACGTGGACAAATACATTCCGTTGGAAAACTTTAACAATAAATCATCTGGCTTCGGTGGAATAACATGGTCTTTTACCATCAGTTTGTTCAAGAACCAGGCATCGAGACATACTCGTACTGACCCGTCCTTTTTTTTAACGGTGACGAGTGGAGACACATATTCTGTCTGTGCCTTCTCGATCACCCCGGCATCTAGCATCACATTTATTTGCCGTTTCACCTCTTTACGATGTATTACCGCAATAGGATAAGGTTTTCTGTAAAATGGTACATCAGTGCGCATTAAAATTTCATGCTCGTACTGCGTGGTACTTCCTGGCGTTTCAAAAAAGACAGTGTCATATTTTGTTAAAAGTTGCAACAATTGCTCCTTTTGGTTATCATTAAATGTTTCGGCCTTGCCGGCTGCTACCTGAAACTCATAATCAGTATAATGGTGTCGCTGTTTTTAACTTCAGAGTTGATAAAATTAATTGCCAGTGACAACTGACGATGTTTAATGAACTGAACCTCCACGGGTGGATTGCAACCTAATATTATTTTCATATTCTCAAAATCGATACGTGCCTTCATCGCACCTAACCAATCACACCCTAAAATAAGCTCAGCGTTCAACCCTTTTATAACCACACTTGGGATTTCCAGTTGCTTGTTTCCAATTACAACTGGTAGCAAAGTCTGTTGAGAAACCTTTTCTTTATTTTTCCCTACTGCTACGGATACTGTAGTCCCACTAACTGGAAGAACAGGTAAATGTTCCATTGTCCTTTTGAGTTCCGCAAATAATGTCTCGGAGCACGCTGAAATAGCACTACCGGAATCCACTAATATATGTACTATTTTGTCCCCAATTTTTCCTTCTATTATCGGAGACTTTTCTTCCTTCATTTCAACTTCCTCATCACTTAATAAATCCTCGGCTTCCGCGTAGCAGTTTCTAGAAATAAAACGTATGCTACGGTTGACACCCTCCTCGCTGCCTGGCCTTCTGTCCCCACTCTCTAAACTTTCCTCCCTTTCATTATTGTCTTAGTTCCCCTCGCGCCTATTATCTCGCCAGGATACCCCCCTAGAATGATTTATTCGCGGCCCCTGCCTACTTTCGGGTCTATTTTGATTTTCCGATTGACCTATCTCGTCCACCCGTCTTAAATACTTTTCCGATTCTTCCACGGTTTTAATTCCCGCAATAAACATACCCCTCTGTATATCGGCGGGAAAAAGCCTTACTAATAAATCTACTATTTCAATTTCCGACATAGTATCCGATAAATAGGATGCCTGCTTAGCCCAATTTAAAAAATAATCTGCTTTGCTACCCGTTCCCGGATATTGCCCAAATTTAAATTCATAAAATAATTTTTTCTGTTCTTCTACACTCCAGTACCTGTTTTGAAACGCTATACAAAATTGGTCAAAGCTAGAAAATGATTTTTCTTTCATTGTCATCCATTCCCCTGCAGACCCCCTTAAACATTCTTGTGCTAACCGTAATTTACTTTCTTCCGGTACCCCCGCTTCTTTTAAAAGTAGCTTTAATTTTTTTATAAATACCACCGGGTGTATTTTCCTATTGGGGTAAAAAGTGTGGTTTGAACCCCCCAAATCCCGCCATAATGTGACATATTGTTTGTCTGGTACTCTGTCTGTATTAATAATTTGTGGTTTTGGTGCAAGGGACTTAGCTAAAATAGAAATGCTGCTTTGCATAGCTACCATATTTTCGGTTAGAGTATTAATCATTAATTCTAACTCCACACTTTTATCAATTTCCTCTGAGGAAGCATTATCATTATTCTCTTTATCCCCTTTGTTGCTGCCGTCCTTTTCTTTTCTCTCCTTATTCTGTGATGTCGGCATCTTATCTACTTAATTATGCAACTTAACTACTCGATTAAAATTCGTATGTATTTAAATAACAAAGTAAGGTTATTACAAAATTTCAATTATCCTACTATAATTGTACTCGTATATCTTTCATACCCCATTTCTCAGTTTATTCCCTTCTCCCTGCTGTAAATAATATGTATAATATTGTGGGTTATTATAGGTCACGGTCAATGTCAATGTTGTTAACCTTAGTCTCGGCTGTAATGCGCGCGTCGTATCCTGTTTTCGTTTCATTTAAGAAGCTATATACGCACTATATGCGATTCTCAGCCATAATACACGCCTGCAAAAGCGCCGATATTCCATGCAGTTTCTTTCTAACCTCCCAAGTTTAAATAATGCTCAGCACAATAACGTTCGTACGAAATACGTTTGTGTTCTATATTGTCGATGGAACATCCATACAATGTTCCACTCAAGCTTTAATTATTATCAAAATTATTGTACTCACAGTTTAGGTGCTTCGTCTTACTCTTCAATACCTACTGTTATTTGCCCCGTTGTGCGCCATTGAAGCATTCCTCTTTTATCTCCTGTCCTTTAATAAGAATTGGTACTAAAAAGAAAACACCACACTCGATCTTCAAACACATAAAACAACTTTATTCATAAAGTACAGAACTGTGAGCAACTTAAGATTCTCGCATTTTCTAACCTACGTGTATATAAAAATAAAAATACTAACATCCGCGGCCGCCAAAACACCAGTCCCATTCTGCGCTCCCCCACCCACCTTTCTTCCAACTAGTTCCGGCTTGCGCCACTTAAAACCCGCACTATTTAAATATTGGCGGCACCGTATCCCATTGTAGACATGTGCCCACTACAAGATGTCCGGTCAACAAAGAAAATATTCAAATTCAAGCGCCACTTTCCTCCACGGTTGTGTCAGGCCGTTCCTCTAGTACAGCTGCAAATTCTGAAAATGTAAGTCAAATCAACATTAGGCCTCTATGGTACACAAAACAAAAATTACCTTTCTGAATTAGAAACATCCGATATAGATAAAAAAATATTAACATTACAAATGATTTTCAGCCGCTGTCAATAGTAGAAAATTCAGCGTTTTTAGAATACTCGCGTGCTTTAAACTCACTATACAAACTTCCAAATAGGAAAAAGTTTTCCCATGAAATTTTACCCAAATATTATTGTTAATGACTTTAATTTTTGTATTAAATATTTAGTTACTAACGTCGGGTAGTGTGACGTCATGCCATGCACTCCTAGATTTTACTGCTTTGAACGCGCACATCGGGGTGTGTGTGGAACGATCTCAGACACTTACTGTCGCGTCTTTGCTCTGAAAAGATGGTATTTTGTATAAGCTCGTTATGTATAATAATACTCAACTCTTGTAAAATACTCGATAAATTTAATAAGTGTACAGTCCTACTTGCTCAATTAACCTCAACTCATACAATTATAAAGATTCGGTTTTATTATTAAGAGCAATTTTAAATAATATTAAGGATGTTGCAATTACCATCGACATTTAGACATCTGACAGTAACATTGCTTATATCACGGTAACTGGTCATTTTATAGACGAGGAGAAACTATGTACGCGTGTTTTAGCAATCAAAGACATGCCGGCATTACACACCAGTGAAAATATAGCTAAAACTTTGACGTTAATATTAAAAGACTGGGGTATTATTGATATAAGGCGATTTTTCGCGACATACTTGAATTGTTCGAGTATGGTATGTTGAAGTATCCCCCCCACTATTTAAAAAATATTTACTTGTGCGGCACCGCGAAAACGTATTGTAGTTTCCTAACCTCGTTTTGAATAATTACCCGCTAAAAGTCAAGTGTTTAACATACACAAGCATAACCTGGTACAGATCAGGGTATGTTCGTTTATCTGATACCCTCCAGTAAATTTTATCGCCAAAACGCAAGTTTAACACATACACACATACTTAAGTATGTTAGTTTATGTCGCGAAAAATCGCCTAAAGTAGTTGCAGTTGTGACAATATTAAAAAGGCTATAATTGACTACCTTAAAAAAAGTGACGGCACGTGGTGATTTTATTTGAGGGGCTCTAACTGCTTATGGCATGAATATAATACAAAATAACATAAGCAACACTCACCTTCAGTGGTTTGGTGTATTCAGCCTAGTCACTCGCACAGACCCATTAATTTTTGTATACTTGTTTATAGGTTTATGTACAAAAAGTCACACATTGTACTCTAATTGTCACGTAATAGTATATTGTACAACACGCATGGAATGATGCCTATTTCTCACGAGTATGATAAATTGCAGCACGAGCTTTCAGCTCGTGCTGCAAATCATACGAGTGAGAAATGGGCATTCCATGCGTGTTGTACACTATACTTTTTTCTACGACTGTAGTACGTACTTTTTAAATGTGATACCTCTTTTGTTAATATTATAAAATACATGGTAAGTATAGGAGTATACATTTTATTAATATCATAAGTTTATTATCGTTTGTGAATATACATAAATTCAAAGAAAAGTACAAATTTATCATAATAAAAGTAAATAAATTGATTTAAGTTTAGTTTTTAGATTCATTATTATTAACAATATTAAAGGTTACATTGCAATTATTAAACGTCATTGTAGAAGGTGTTTTCACAAAAACTAAATTTTCTTGACGTTGGAAATTCTTGTCTTTGGACGTTGATGAAACATTTGATGTGTTATCAATTGAATTTTGTATTATGTTGCCTACATTCAACTTATTTGTTAAAGAATCGGCTATATAGTTTTCGGCGACTGATGTTGATTTCCAGCCACCGTACCTTTTTAAAGATGTTATATCTTCTCCAGCATCTACAAGAATAGTGGCGGAAGATCTCCGGAAGCAATGACCAGTATATAATTCCGGATTGGGTAGTTTTAAATACGTTGCAATTTGCTTTCCCATAGCACCAAATTTATTGATACCCACTTTCTGTGTGGTGCATTTTCCTTTCTGATAATTTAAGAAAAAACTAGGATCGCAAACATTTGATGAACGTAGATTCCAGTATTTTTTTGTGATTTCATAAAAATTACTCGTTATCGTAAAGCTGCGTATAATTTTTTGTTTTCGTGTCGGGAACTGTAACTAATATCGCAGAACCCAATTCCGTGAAATGAGTAATCTTCATCTAATGTAATTCCTGTCTGCGGCAAGCACTCATAATTCCCATAATTAATGCAGTCTGTAACAATATAAAAATGGCTATAAACACGCATTATTCTCCTAAGTTAATATTACATACTTTTGTCAGAAGAAACTGTTGATTCGGAGCCTCAGTAATAAATTTATTTATTTCCTCTGTTGTAAAAATTTTTGATTTTTTCGATTTATAACCGCTTGACTTCCGTTTGAGAAACGCTCTTAATTTTCCATACTTTGATATATCTACATTATGATGGATGGTGAGACTTGTTCTCAACATAGAATAATGCGTCCACAATGTCGGAGATTTATACTTATTAGATAATTCATTAAAGTACGCTATTAAAACATTTTCAGAATGAGATGTTGTTTTTTGATCTCTTCGCCAATCCATAAACGATTTATAAGCAGTCTCATATTTTTTTTTGGAAATTTCCGGTAATAAATTTAATGTAGTTGCATTTGCAGCTTCCACAATATTTGGAGGCGTTGGTTCTAGTTCGCTTTCACTATCACTAGCCATTTTTTAAAGACTTTGCAAATCCTTTAAGATTTTAAACGCTTTCACAGTATGAAATTATTTATTTGACATTTGTTGGTTTATTATTTGTTTCATAACCCACCTTTGAAAACTCGGCCGTCATTGGAAATAAGATGCAAGTGCAGGGCTACTTGATTAATAGAAATATAAGCGCAACCGTGCAAATTGAACATTCCCGCACTGGTTGTTTAGCAACTTGCCTAGCAACGAGTGCGGGAATAAAAACCTGTATAGAATGTAGTAGATTTCTCTATCAAAAACACACCTTTAATAGGCTCGTTTCAACACAGTCGTAGAAAATAATAATTTTACTGCTTGTACACGAAATCAAGCCTTCTGTTTTTCTGAGCAATAAAATGGTCTATAACTTTTTCGTCAAAATTGTTGATGTTATGTATTAAGTTTTTGTTGACTGATATCATTGCTAAGGCATTAAGACGTTCTTCGGTCATCGTGTTCCTTAGATAAGTTTTAATCCTATTAAGAGTTGAAAAACATCTTTCAGATTAGGCAGTGGACATTGGGGTTGTGACTATAATTTTTAATAATTTTATTGTTTCGCCAAATGTTTCGTTTAACCCATTTTGGGTCAACCAGGAAAGCATGTTTAGGCCGCCTAAAATATTTTTAAAATCCGTTCTTGAGTACATCACTTCCAATTCAGTCCTCAATTTGTCTGGCTGTAACATCGGATAACACTTAACAATCGATTGGAAATGCGATGTTGGAAATGCAATGTTGGAAATTTTTTTGAGTAAGTATCAAAATTAGTTACGTCTACTAAAAATGCGGCTTCTACATGAGTTCGGTATGAGAGCCTGTCCTTCATCTGAATAACTATTGTGTCGTACACTTCTTTAGCAAACAAATTCCGATTTTCCACGTTACTAATTTTTCTTCGTTTAGTATCATTACAGAGTATATTTTTTTCTATCTCATCAGTTGAATTTCTAGCAGATGCTATTATCCGTTTAAAGTTTTCCATTTTTCTCTTCAGTGCAACACTGTCTGTATCTCTAGCTTGAAACTGATTAAATAACATGTCAACATGTGGAAAAATTTTATGAAATACATTGAGAAAAAACACCAAATCAAGATCTTCCGGAATTCTACGCCAACCATATGCTTCCCTGCAGGTAATAGTTTTATTGAATTTTTTTTCCAATTCCTCAAAGCATTCGATTAGTTTTTCTCTATTCTTATATACAACGTTCACAATACGAATATTATATTTCCAACGTGTAGCAGCAACAGTGGACAATTTTCGCTTCACTATTTCTTTTAACACATCACACCTGTGAGTAGAATGAGAAAAAAAGCAGGAATTGCGGATAAATTAGAAAAAAAAAATTTAACTTTAGCATTTTGACTAGTTGCTTTCTGCATAATTAAATTTAATTGATGGGCATAACAATGAACAAAATGGGAATTTTTATGTTTAAGTTTTATTTTTGACTAAACTCCACTAGCAGAACCACTCATAACATTTGTACCGTTATAAGTTTGAGCAATTAGTTTAAATGGCGAGTTTAATATTAATTTATTTAATTCCTGCTCAATACACTCTGTTAAACCGTTAGCTGTTTTATCTATTACTCGTAGAAATGTCCAAAATCTCTCATAAATATTTCCACTGTAGAAATATCTAACTATAATTACCATTTGACATTGATTTGAAATGTCAGTCGTTTCAGCGCACTGAAATGCCAAAAATTCACTACCTTTAATTTGATCTTGAATTTCTTGACGACACACTGCAAACATGCCTTCTAAAATCTCGTTTTGCATAATTTTAAATGTACCTTTAAACACACTCGCTTTGTGTAAATGTTCTTATAAAATTACATCCAATTCCGAAGTAAAATCAATTAATTCTAACAAAATTTCAGGGTTTTCGGAATTTTCTTTTTCATTGTGTCCTCTCAATGCCAATTCCAACTTTCCACAAAATTTAATACAAGTGATAATTTTTTAAAAAATGTATCTATTTTTAGTCACCTGCTCATTGTGCTTGATAATGTTCTGTCTATATGCGGAATCTAACTGAACCGCAATGTTCACGGAACCTAGCATAGCCAAATCCGTGCAAGACTTTATATGGTACTTGCTAATTTCATGCTTTTTTGTTTCATCGTTTATATGCTTCAAATTTCTAAAGCTTTTTCGACCATGTTTTGTCCATTCCGTCACAATAAAATAAATGGCAAGGAAAACAAAATAGAGCATTCAATTGAGAGCATCCGGAAATCCACTAACATTTTTCATAAATTTTTTTGAAAAATTCCTTGTGAAACTACGATTTCCAACCTTATCTACCTGTTCCAGATTTAAATACGGTATCGGACGGTCTAGGTTCTTAATTTTTACCTTTTCTGCCAATGGAAGAGTTTTAAATTTAATTTCGACTATATTACGAATATGATTTTCAGTCATCTTGAATAATTCAAAATAATAATCAAAATTATATACTACGACTACACTCACAAAACAAGACACGGTTTTTATTTTCAACGAAAACAAGTGAAATAATCTCTAAGCTCACGCAAATTAGTACCGGACAACAACAAACACGCCTTGAAATACCAACAGATACTGCGGCTAAGGGCTCTAATGATGAGAGCCCTGTTAAAGCTATCTGAAGCTGTTATTATTTGCGTTCGACAGAATTCGTTGTCGTTCGATTTCCTATAAGATTTAAATTGAAGCCGCGTTCAATAGAATGGAGCCCTCCCTTCCACCGATGTACTAAAGAGAATCAAGGAGTTCTGTTAACTTGAAGAAAGCACTGTCAAAATGTCTAGGACAGGTATTCATTTATTATTGCTTAAATGTTGGATGTAAAATGAATATAGTGAGAAACGTAATTGTTTTAAATAATTTTAAAATATTAATATCAGTGTTACATTTGATCATTTGAACCACAAATCTTAAAAGAATTGTATGCATTTTGGTGTTAATTTTCATTAAAACGGTTAAATGTGGTTGCTTACGAAAGGACGACGGCGGGATATGTTTACTATTTATATGTTTCCGGCATCATACATCATTGTAAACGTAGCATTTACAATTTATTTACTAAGACCACTTAAAAATGCCGGGCTGAAAGCATTTATGCATTTGATCTCTAGTTTTGAGTAATCATTTTACGATGAATTAATTTATACCGAAAAGTTTATTTACGGTACCTATTCCTTAAAATAGCCTTGGGGGCTCTAGCGTTTGAGTCCCCATGGAGTAGAATTCTCTAGAATATTAGTCGTACGTATTTAGAACTACATAAATAAACTAATTAATAAAGTAACATTGATTCCAAGAAGCGGCCGGAACACTAGAAAAACCCAGAAAATGTAACAAAAATTGATAAGAAATATTTATGATTTTCGGATTCACTGTTGGAGAGAAGCAATGCACCACTATAATCGTATATATGTTAAACAAGGACAAACAGCGCACGTCGCGAATAAGCAAAACGAGACAGCGAGGTATTAAAACTCAACAATTTTAAACACTATTGAGGATTTCCGAGAAATTACGTAAAATTGGCGCTTATTTTTAGAATGGAATCGCGTACATTCTACTAAATTCTAGAAAATAGATGATTTGTATATATAAAGAAGCGTTTATTAAAAATGAATTCAGTCGATTCTTAAATTCGATTACGAAATGTTATTTTAATTTAAGTTGCGAGCAGTTGCTTTGCAAAAATGATATTTGAAGTATGTAGTAAGCATACTGTAATTTAATAATTACCATGGTACAATGAATATAGAAGTGATGTTTTAAACGCAAATTACATACAAAAATGGAATTACTAATTACAGTGAAGAGGGAAAATTTTTAATATAACGCTATTTTAAAAATTTTATTAAATAATTAAAAGGAAGATTTAAGCAAAATGTACTTTGGTATCTGCTGTTTGAAATGGGGATTTTAAATATGGAAAATCTTGTAAGCTGGTTTGACGTCACTTTAAAATAAGAAGATATTTAATTACGGGGAACGTTTTTGTGGATTCTGTAAGTATTACTTTTAGATTTGTTTTTAAATGATATTGGAATATTTTTATTTAATGTAAGGTAGAATAATAAGTGTTAATCATGTAATATTTTTTTGTGATGATTCTTTACCAGGAAAGTTCGTGTTCAGTGTTCGAAATACTCTAATCTTTTAGTAGGTTATCTGCCAAGGAATTTTTTTGGCCAAACAAATCTTACAAGCGTAGAAATAATCATAATCAGGTAAACCATCCATAAAAGAAGAAAATTAATTCTGTAAATTTAAAATAACGTAAGAAAAAATTTTTTTTAGAAATTGTTCTATGTTTGAAAGAAACGATATTGTAAATGTGTTATATACTTTTGTATGAGAAAATATTTACTGTATAAATGTTTGTGATATTGCTGTGTTTGATTTTATTTTGAAAACTCGAGGTCCACTACATTTGTGTATAATGCAATACTCTGTGGAAGTAGTTAAGGATAAGATGGTCACGTTAAGAATGAATAATGGCGGTCCTTCGAATGCAAAACCACCACTTCCTTTCTACGCCGTCCTAATTGGTCGGCAAAACGACATGTATCTATTACGAACCGTGGGAAATTATATTTAACATTCCTCTCTCAGTATAGAAAACGGTCTACGAAAACATAAAAAGTAATTGCCAAAAGTTAAATAATTTACCTAAATTAATTATACAACAATGCTCTAAAATAATTATATACTAGAAATAATTTGTGGAGCGCTATTTAATGCGTAACACGTTAAGAAATTATATAACAATCTTTCGGTTGCATTCGTAAGAGAAACGCCTGCTATTTCAATAACTCAACTAACACTGTGTAATGTGGGTTATTAAATGATAACAATACCTTCTAATGGTATATTTACTATTCCTTGAAAGATATTTTTTTCTAAAACAATTTAATTTGAGACTATTTTACATCTTTGCAATTATGAATTATTAAAAACTATATTAACTTTATCATATTTTAAGAAACTAGAATGAATTAAACCTAACTAAATAAATAAGAAATTAATAAAAGTAAAACAAACAGATTGAACAAATGAACAGTTAAATCAAATAAGCAAGGTCAATAAAATAAATAAAGTGAATAAAACAAGTAAATTGAATATTATCAATAAAAATGTAAAAAATAAAACAAACTTAGTAAACTAAAACAAGTAAAATTAAATAAAATAGATGAAAAGTTCATTTAAATACAATTTTATGTGAATTGCGGAATAATTACACCAACTGCATGCAAATGTACAGTAAATGTATCCGCGAAGTACACTTTTCTTACTTGGAATAATTATTCATATTGCCTGCAAATGGCATTTGTTAATATGGAATCGCACATTTGCTTTATATAATTTTTTCTAATGTGAAATAATCACATATTGCAAACAAATTGGCGTTCGCTGCTATAGTCCGTTCAAATTAACTTTAGGATGACGTCAAATGCAGTAATTACGTGTTGGCAACCGTATGCAAATAAATACCTAAATTTGCACTTGAAGAATACTGGCATTTAACAAAATAAAGGTTGGCAGTTCTACTTGTCAATGAGAATATTCATATATCTTTCATTAAATATATATATAATATAAACTAACATTGGCAAGGTGGTATTTTATTAAGTTGTGACGTCATCTTATAATTAAAGCGAATGGACTATATGTAACTTCATGTGTCTTTGTAAATTACTTTTTCGTGATGTCGAATAATCACATAAACTGCAAACAAATGGACGTTCGTTAGTATGCGACAACAAATGTCTTTTCAAATTATCTTTTATTGTTGCGGTGTAACAACACCAATTGCATGCGAATGGACGCACGTTACTATGTGAGCGCAGATGGTTTTTAAGATATCTTATTCGCGATGTGGAATAATCACACAAATTGCAAGCAAATAAACGTTCCTTAGTATGCGTTGTTATATGGTCTCTTAGGGTACTTTTCTGTGTTGCAGAATAATCACATAAATTGCATGCAAATGGACGTTCGTTAGTATGCGATAGCAAATGTATTTTCAAAATATTTTTTTCCTTAGCGGTATAAGAACAACAATTGCATGCAAATGGACGCTCGTTAGTATGCGAGAGCAAATGCGTTTTTAAATGAATTTTTTGTGACGCAGAATAATCACACAAATTGCATACGAATTGACGCTCGTTGGTATGCGTGAGCAAATGTATTTTCATAGTAGTTTTTTGTCTTGCGGTGTAACAACACCAATTGCATGCGAACGAACGCTCGTTAGTATGTGAGAGCAAATGGTTTTTAAGAGTTCTTATTTGCGATGCAGAATAATTACACAAATTGCAAGCGAACAAATGGTCCTTAGTATGCGTGGCCATATGGGTTTTTAGAGTACTTTTTTGTGATGTAGAATAATCACATAAATTGCATGCAAATGGACGTTGGTTAGTATGCGATAGCAAATGCCTTTTTAAATGACTTTTTTGTAATGCAGAATAATCACACAAATTGCATGCAAATGGACGTTCATTAGTATGCAACAACAAATGTCTTTTCAGAGTATTTTTGTGTGTTGCGGTGTACAAACACCAAGTGCACGCAAATGGACGCTCGTTTGTATGTAGGGACAAATGGTTTTTAAGATTTCTTATTTGCGATGCAGAATAATCACACAAATTGCACGCAAATAAATGTTCCTTAGTATGGGTTGTTATATGTTCTTGTAGTGTACCTTTTTGTGATGCAGAATAATCACATAAATTACATGCAAATGGTCGTTCGTTAAGATGCAAGCGCAAATGCCTTTTAAAATTACTTTTTTGAGATGCAGCATAACCACACAAATTGCATATAAATGGACGTGCATTAGTATGCGATAGCAAATGTATTTTCAACATGTTTTTATCTTTTGCGGTGTAGTAACACCAGTTACATGCAAATGGACGTTCGTTGGTATGTGAGCGCAAATGGTTTCTAAGAGTTCTTATTTGCGATGCGGAATAATCACACAAATTGCAAGCGAACAAGCGTTCCTTAGTATGGGTAGCCATATGGTTTTTTAGAGTATCTTTTCGTGATGCAGCATAATTACATAAACTGCATGCAAATTGCCGTTCGTTAGTATGCAACAGTACGTGTCTTACTAATTCATCTTTATCTGATGCGATATAAGCACACAAGTAGCATAGAAGTAGAGGTTCTTTAGTATGCGATAGCAAGTGGTTTTTCAAAGTAGTTTTTTGTAATGAGGAATAATTACATAAATTACACGCATACAGTCGTTCGTCAGTATGTGACGACATGTTGACTATGAAAACACTTTTACGTGATGCACAGTAATTATATGAATTGAATGCTAATGAACGTTCGTCAGCATGTGACCATGTGTGTATTTGTAAAGTACTTTTTTTTTAATGCATAAAGCAAACTAATGGACAGTCTGTAAGGGTGCGATGACACACGTTTATTAGGTCAATTATTACTGTTGCCCAACAATTAAATAAATTGCCTGTCTATACAAATAGCATATTCCAGTAATCTTCTACCTTTGCGTTGACTTAGTTGAATGTTCATAAGAGTATTTTCCTATAATACCGGACAACTTTTGTTAGTGTCTTAATTTTAAATTTTCTTTTTCATTAAATTTGTTGATAATAATTTATCTTATCGTGTTCTCAGTAACTGCTTAAAAGTTTAACAATATCAAACTCCTTATCAACATAGCAGTCATTTATTAATTGACCTTGATTTTCATAGACATAAGTGGTTTATTAACTAGGAGCAAACAGAGTTGTTTGGGGTTTAAAATGCACTAACGAAACACCTGAAATAAATACGCAATTATACTATTTGTAGTTTATAGAAGTTCGCTTGTCGTGTTGCGGACACCTTAAATTTTACCGGGTAAATCACATAGGGGTAATGACATACACCCCTGTAATATGTAGACTGAAAGTGAATATTCGTGGATATTAGTTTTAAAATTCTAGGTCCAAGGTTCGGAATGTTGGAGGGTGACCAGAAGTTACTAACAACCCAGCGAGACGATAAAATAACTGGCGTTTAGGCCTGAGGAGGCACGAGAACGGGGTGGGTTTTAACGCTAGACAGAAAGGCGTCAAATCTATTGTGTATAAACGGCGGCAGAGACACGGGCGATGACCGTGACATGTGTAGTGATAGGATGGCGGATGAAAATTAATTTTGTATAGAATTGTGCATTTCTAAAGTCTGTAATTACACTCTATTTAAGTGAGAATCCAGCGTTTTATTTAGTAAAATACAACAATTGGCGACGAGGCTGTGGCTTATATTAGAGAGTGAAGTTTGGAAGCCACATGGTGAAAAGTGAGGTTATCCAGGACTTGATTAAAACTTAGCATTTACAACAAGAGTATTAGTATCGGCACTCTTCTACAGGTTTGCTCAATTATAAGCATACTATGGCTTTGATCGGTAGTATTGAGCCTTTTAAGGGAGTTTCGGAAGAATTTGAAACGTATATGGAACGATTAGAACATTTGTTTGCAGTAAACATTGTACCTGAAGAAATGAAAATTTCAATGTTAATTACGTTGGCAGGAACAAAAAAAACGCTAAAGAACCTTGTAGCACCTCAGAAACCAAGTGAATTTACATTTATGCAAGTAAAAGATAAATTGTTGAATTATTATTCACCACCACTATCGGAAATTTACGAACGTTATGTATTTAATAGATGTGAACAAAAATCAGATCAGTCTATATTTGAATACAGTGTGGAATTAAGGAAATTAGCAATGACTTGTAAATTTGGACAATTTTTAGAGGAATCACTAAGAGATCGTTTTGTTTGTGGTATTCGGGAGGAAGGCATACAAAAAAAGTTATTAGCCGAACCAAATTTAACATTTCAAAGTGCCTGTTAAATGGCCCTAACATCTGAGGTAGCTCAAAACAAGTGAGGTCATTATCAGATTTAGCAAATATTAATGCAGTACGAAACAGCGGTTATAAACAATCCATGCTAGGTTATAAGCAAAGTGGTGCTAAATGCCAATTGAGAGGTAATAATCACCAAGCTATTAAGTGTGGTAATTGTGGTCGAAATCATATAAAAAATAGCAAGTGTCCTGCAGAGCGATGGAAATGCTACAAGTGCTCGAAGTTTGGGCATGTTAAGTCGTTATGTCCCGAATACAAGAGTGTCATCATAGGTGCTGTAGATGATTCACAAGAGTTAAGCGTAGCACGCGATGAGGTAAATAGTGATTTATTTAGTCTCAATAAGGTGAGTGAACTTGCAAGTTTCCCTTTACGCTTAATGTTAAATTTAAATAATAAAAGTATGTGTTTTGAGGTTGATACAGGCGCATGTAGATCAGTTATGTCAATCAGTAGGTTTAAAAAAACCTTAAATATAATACTAAAACCTGTTACATACACATTAAATGCTATTTCTGGACAAATCATCAAGGCTGTAGGAGAATGTTTGGTAAACATTCAGTTGGGCAATAACAAATATGATATAATATTAACAGTTATTGAATCAAAGAAAGAATTTGTCCCTTTGCTTGGTAGAAATTGGCTCAATGTTCTGTTTCCAGACTGGCAGAAACGATTTAATGCAAATAGTATCAGTTATTCCAGTAAGGTAATAAATCAAGTTCAGGAATACGTTGATGTACTAGCGGAAATTCGAGGTAGGTATACGTCTGTGTTCGATGGAAATCTGTGTAGTCCTATAACGAATTTTGAAGTTAAATTTAACATAAAAGAAGGGGCTGTACCCATATTTAAAAAAGCATATTCTATGCCCTATGCAATAAGAGCATTGGTTGAGCGTAAATTGGATCAGATGGTGCAGGTAGGCATCTTAAAACCAGTAACTCATAGCGAATGGGCTTCACCCATTGTTGTGGTACCAAAAAAAAACTCTGAGGATGTTAGAATCTGTTCTGATTTCCAAGTTTCTGTAAATAAAATACTCAACGTTAACCAGTATCCGTTACCTACACCAGAGGATATATTTGCAAGCTTGTCAGGTGGGAAAATATTCCATAGCATTGATTTAACAGGGGCGTACCAGCAACTCAAGATTAATGAAGAATTTCAAAAATACTTGACTATAAATACACATTTGGGTTTGTTTCGATTCACTAGGCTGACCTATGGAATTGCGTGTGCACTAGCTATCTTCCAATCAATTATGGATCAGATTTTGGTAGGGATACCAAACGTACATTGTTATTTGGATGATATCCTAATAGCTGGTATGTCTGTAGAACATGCTAGAGAGCTGCTTGAAAAAGTTTTGGAAAGATTAGACCGGTATAATGTGAAAGTTAATATTGAGAAGTGCTCATTTATTAAAAGGCAGGTTGAATATTTAGGGCATCGTATAGATCAAGATGGTATTCACCCTAGTAATGATAAAATCCGTGCATTAACTGAGGCTCCGGAGCCTAATGACTTAACTCAATTACGGTCCTATTTAGGCTTAATTAATTATTATAGTAAATTTGTTCCTATGCTAGCTACACATTTAAAACCATTGTATAAGCTTCTAGAAAAGGGTGCAGAATTTCAATTTAATAAAAAATGTAAAGAGGCATTTCAGTTAAGCAAAGAGTTAATTACCGAAAATCAAGTTCTCAAACACTATGATCCAAAAAAAACTATTGTAGTTTCTTGTGATGCAAGCTCTTATGAGATTGGGGGAGTGTTGAGTCATCGAGAAAATAATGGGGTGGAGAAACCTATTTGTTTTACATCAGGGACGTTGTCAAAGACTGAACAAAATTACTCTCAGCTAGAAAGAGAGGCTTTAGCAATAATTTTTTGTGTTAAACGCTTTCACAAATATTTGTATGGTAGATCATTTATATTGATATCTGATCATCAACCGCTAAGAGTTATATTTAATCCTGGTCGCAACATGCCTGTTGTGTCAGCTTCGAGAATTATTCGTTGGAATGTATTCTTATCAGCATATGATTATAAAATTGAGTACCGTAAAGGTACACAAATGTACGAAGCAGATATGTTGTCTAGATTACCGTTAAACGAAAATACAGAAATTGATAGTTCTATAAAGTCGTTTAATCTAACAAATGATTTGCCATTAACGTACAAAGACATATGCGAAGCGACAAAGAAAGATAAAGTACTTATGAAGGTTTTAGATTGTGTAAAAACGGGTTGGCCGGTAAAAGTTACAGATCCTGATTTAAAATGTTTCTTCCTAAAACGACATGACATGTCAGTGGAAGAGGGTTGCCTAATGGTAGGGATAAGAGTGGTTATACCACCTATTTTAAGGAAAAAAATTGTAGACTTAATCCATGAGGATCACATAGGTATGGTGAAGTCAAAAATATTAGTTAGATCTATCTTATGGTGGCCAGGTCTGCAACAGGACATTGAAGCTGTAATTACAAAATGCCAGACGTGTCAGTTTAATCAAAGTAACCATGAACAAAACTTGATGTCTTGGCCAAAAACTGATAAGGCTTTTCAGAGAATTCATATAGATTTCTTTGTCATTAATGGTATAACTTGTTTACTAATAGTTGAGAGTAATTCAAAATGGATTGATATTCATTTAATGTCAAAAGGGACTAATGTTGTCCAAACTATAGATAAGTTAAAATTAACATTTTCAGTTATGGGGTTACCTGATATAATAGTAAGTGATAATGGCCCTCCATTCAATTCCAAGGAATTTAGTATGTTTTGTCAGGCAAACGGAATTACTATGTTAAAATCGCCACCTTATCATCCACAATCTAATGGAAGTGCCGAAAGACACGTACAAACTGTAAAACTAGCTATAAACAAGTTCTTGTTACAAAGGTCAAGTCTTACTATAGAACAGCTAATAGTAAATTTTTTATTTAGTTACAGGAATACACCCTGTGCCAGTACTGGTTTATGTCCAAATGAAATTGTATTCAAAATAAAACCGAAAACGGTGATTGACTTGCTTAAACCAAAAAAGGGTGGTAAATTAATTCTTAATAATACATTTTATGATGGTGTTAGGCCAAATAATTTTGTGGTGGGAGAACAGGTGTTAGTAGGAAGACTTGGTCCCTGCGTACAAGATAAATGGCAAAAAGGTGTGATATTTAAGCATGTAAGCTCTGTGACATATCTGGTAAAAATAGAGGACAAAATTGTGTATAAACAAGTAAATAGTTTAAGAAAATATACGCCTACGAATGATGTGATGTCAGATCTTCCAGAGCTGTTAGTCAATAAAGATATTATAAGTAGACCAAATACTTCGAATTCAAATGCTAATCCTGTAGTTACAAATAATAGTCCCTTGAGAGATTCAAATAATAGTCAGGATTTAAGCACTGAAAATGAAGTGTCTGATCATATCAATAACCCAGATAATGTTCAAGCCGAAGAAATTATTACCTTACCGCACAAAGATGTAGAGTCTGATCCTGCAGGATTAAGGCGTAGTAGTCGTATACGTAAGGTGCCTGTGCGTCTGGATTTATAACTGGTTCAACGATTATGTAAAGGGGGAGTGTTGTGTTTGAACGGCGGCAGAGACACGGGCGATGACCGTGACATTGTAACGGGCATTTTTATAGCTGAACATTTTACGCTCCCTTTCTGTTAGAGTACTTAAAAATACATCGTTTCTTTGGGATCGCTGTTGGTATAAAGGAAATACTTCAGAATAATTCAGATTTGTAGGCAATTTAACTCGTGGGTATTACTTTAAAAGTAGATAATTTGAAGATTGATTTTCATTAATAAATAAATTGCAAGGAATGAATTGTAAATTGGATTATTCGTAAATGATAAACAGTTCGTAATTAATTAGTAGATATGATTGTTGCATTCTTTTATTGGATGTTCCTTATGTTATTAACGAAGTGGAGATAATAGTCGATAAGCGGTTGTAATAAGAACGATTGAAGATAAAACAGATGAGCGGTTAGGAGTTTGTGCTTGGTTCCTAGATATGAATTACAGTAAAAATACTGCTTTCCGTTTTGCTTTGAAAATAGTGAGAATTAATGCGGATAAATTTTCGAATTGTTCATGAACAAACACGGCACGATTTTAATTGTTTTTCCTGTGAAATATAAGTTGTATATTAACTGTATAGTGTGTAGCTCTGATTACATTGAAGGAAAGATGCTTTATAGGCGAACGTGTTTTACTCGACCGCACGTGTTTTAAGGTCATTGACTGACGGTTTTAGTGATACGCGTAGCTTTACTAATTGTTTTTTGTTGCTTTTCTAAAAGGAGTAGAACTTGACGTGCGTTTTACGGAACATTGACTTAGTGATACGCGTTGCTTTACTAATTGTGTTTTTTTGTTGGTGCTTTGTCTTTTGATATTTAAACTGTGTGTGCGATCTAGTTTCGCGGTCCTTTTTTTATCAGAGTAGTGCATACTATGGATTATCCCAAATACCGTTGATACTGTAGTTTCTGAATTTTCCAACCCCAAAGTATCTAAAAGAGATCATTGCTTACGCAAATTTCGTTATTCAAAAACATTAGATTTTCTTTGTTACCATAGGTAGCAAATAAAACACCTCACGTTACTGTTAGTTTAATGCATTACATCGTGCCTTGAAAGCTCGTGATTCTAAATTTTTATTACCATTTTTTTTACGATTTGTGTTACAAAATATTTCGAAATTATTGTCTCAGGAAATAGAATCAACAAGGAATTTATCAATGCTACATAGTTCCATCAGCCTGAAAATGTCTGCTGCTAACACCAGTGAAATACGTAGGTGTGATTAGTGTAAAGTGTAAGAAATTCCATCAACACCCTCACAGTCAATGGTGAAGTGCTTCGTTAGTGCAGGACATCGTGAATCCCACACTTTAATTGCCAGGAAGCGTTACTGAAGGACTTTATGTAAGTTGAACTATTTCCTACTTGATATGACTTTAAATATCTATCCGTTGTTTTGCAATATCTTTGTCGTTCTGATACCTTTTACAATAGAAGTGCATGCTACTAAGAAAAAAAAAGAAAGAAAAACAAAATCAATACTACTGGATTACTCATATCAATTGTGTCTTATCGATTTATCTTTTGTTAACATTTTTATCTGATTTATGTTTAATTGGTGTGTGAGGAAACGTTTCTGCTACTTCCCAATATTACCTCACTTTGTAATAAAAGTTTTGTAATGCTTTTATCGTGATTATATTATATAGTTTATCTGAACAGTTTTATTTACATTCTACGAAGTACTAAATAACTTAGACTTTTCATTGCTGCTATGCTTATATATTTTTTTTTATTTCAGGTTTGCTTAACTAATTTTCTTGCAGGTATTGTCACTAACTCTTTACCGCCGCATACATCATATGTCAGTCTGCTTTCTACAACCCCCCCTAATCTCCGATTGAGCCCGGTCATTTCTTTGATTTTCTTTGTGTTACGCACGGCTATGAGCCAACGTAGCAGAAATTTGGCGCCCAACGTGGCTGCCACGAATTAACGTAACAACATGTGTAGTGATAGGATGGCGGATGAAAATTAATTTTGTATAGAATTGTGCATTTCTAAAGTCTGTAATTACACTCTATTTAAGTGAGAACCCAGCGTTTTATTTAGTAAAATACAACAAAATCAAAAATGGATATAATTTTAATAGGCGCCACTATATCCTGGCTTAGATCGAAACAATACACTATCCGTTCTTTAAAAGATCGAAATCTACTCAGCGACATATAAGTCCTGAGGGAGGATATAGAAAACCTCAAAACAACCACTGCTATTAAACGAAACCAAATACACACAACATTACTTACTTACTTATACAAGACCAAATGTAGAAGGCAGATACTCTTTGTATCCCATAAAACAGTCAAAAGTTATTAATGTAATTTTAATCAAGTACTAACATCAAGCAGTGACGTCACTAATGTTGTGAACTATCAGTGTTTATTACTGGATTATAATACTAAGTAATGATGACAACAAATTATACTTTATTAAAAAAGGAGAACTTAACAGTTATGTACACAGTTTTATAACTTGTAGCATACTAAATTTCTGAAAAGGTAAATAGTGTTTAATGTGAGGCTGAATATTATATTGTTGCGATCCACTATTAGGCAACCCGTCAAACATACAAAGGCCCGGGGCACAGCGTATTCTTCAGGATTCGAGAATCCTTCTAGAAAATACTAGATAATGAGTCATATCTTTAATGCAGGGTATATATAAGGCCGCTTATGAATGTAAGAGTTAGTCTATACTAGAATGTCTAATATAAATTATAACGTTGTAAAGTAATAGTAGTTTGAGCTTTTAGAAGTATACATAAATGTTATATGCTGTGTCTAATGTACATGCAGCTTGTAGTATACATAAATAAATAGAAGTGTATAAACAAATAGTTGTGTTAGTGTTGTTAATGGACATATGGTAAAGAAGTTAGTTTAAGAAGATATTAGTGCTTGGTAAATTCATTAGTGTAATAGTGCTTCATTGTTAAGTGGACTGAAAACATCTACAAACAAGGCATATACTGTTAATTAGACTTGTGAACAGTGAGTAATAAAGACGTTTGTTATTACTTGTTTTTAAGTTAAAGAAACGCGGTAGCAGTAGCTCGTTTCAATATTAAGTATAAATAACCACTTGATTACTGTGTTAAACATTTAATATAAACAGATTACATATTACATTAATCTTGTCTTGCATAATGAATAGACACGACATGACATACGTACGTTGACGTATTGACCTTAGACCTATTACTAAAAGGGATGTGTTCCTAAATACTTCGTTACACTGAACACTTTCCCCTTAAAGATTAAGTTTTACTGCGGGTTTGATAATGCGCCCATATCTTGATCTATTATAACTAATCGCAGGTTCGTTCTTATGGTTATTATCGACTACATTATCAAATAACAAATTTAAATCATAATTATCAGAATTGTCATTATTAACAGTACATAGTTTGTCATTAACATTTGTTTGTGTTTCATCATAACAATTTTCAGGTTACAACTCAGGTTAAAGTACAAAGTCGTCACACTTATGTTTGGTAATAGATGGTTTTTGCTGGCTCGTATTACGACGTACTATTTTGTTGTTGCTATCCTTACATATCCAATATGATTTTGGTTCAACTGCTTTTTCCAATACTGTAGCTTTATACCACACTTTATCTATTGAACTTTTTACAACCACCTTATCCCCCTTTTTAAATTCTCTTTCAGGTTTTCGACTAGTTTTATCATAATGTACTTTAGATTTATTTCTCTGTTCACATAGAGATTTATAAATTTGATTTTGAATTTTAGGTTCAAGTTTATTTCCTGAAATTAGGAGTTCTGTACGAAGTACTCTACTTTGTAAAATTTGAGCTGGGGATGCATTTAATCCAATTATAGGACAGTTATTATATTCTAGTACAGATTCTCTAAAATCGGTTTTATCTTCATAACTTTTACGTAATATTCTTTTCCCTATATCAACAGCTTTTTCGGCTAAACCGTTGCTCTTATGGTAGTGCGGAGTACATGTGAATACTGTAATATCTTTACTTTTATAATAATTTTTACATTTTATGGAAAGAAAGGGTAAATTGTCAGCGATTAGAAATTGAGGGTACCCGAATCTACTAAAAACATCTTGCATCGCATTTATTACTGCGTCAGAAGGTTTATTTGGTAAACGACATATTTCCAACCAATGTGAAAAATAGTCCATTACAATTAGGTATGGTTTAGAACCGAATTCTAAAATATCGACTCCTACTCTGTTATATCGATGACTTGGGACAGGATGCGACATAAGTTTTTCTTTAAAATCGTTTGGCATATATATCTCACATATCCTACACTTTTTTATGAAATTTGTGATATCTGAAGCTAATGTTGGCCAATAAAATAATTGTATAGCCTTGTGGATAGTTTTGTTTATCCCTAAATGACCTTTATGAAGAACATTTAAAATGTGATTTTGAAGACTTTTTGGAACAATCAATTTGTCGTTAACTAACACTAAACCTGCTTCTACATACAAGTCATTTCTTAAATTATAATATGGTTTACATTTTTCAGGTATTTTATTAACTTTTGGCCATTCACCGTAATAATAATCAGACAGTAACTTTAAAACTTCATCGTTGGCTGTTGCTTTTCTAAATTTAATTCTCATTTCACTAGTCATTGGAAAATGTTTAGTTGCAACATGAACCATTTCAAGCATTTCGCGATCAAAAGTTTTCTGTTTTACACTAGCCCTAGACAACATATCTGCGAATTGAACTTTATAGCATGGCACTTAATATACACTTAAATTATATTTTAACAATTTTAGTCTTAACCTTTGTAAACGTACTGATCCTATTTTACAAATTGGTTTGTTTATTATCGAAATTATAGGTTTGTGATCGGTTTGAACGTCTACATTAGCACGATATATAAATTCGTGAAATTTTTGAGTACCGAAATGTATAGCTAGTAACTCTTTTTCGGTCTAACTATAATTAATTTCATGTTCGTTCATGGTACGTGACACACAAGCTACAAGCTTTAATATATTTTCGTGTTTTTGAAACATACAACATCCTAAGCCATTTTTAGATGCATCGCATTGAAGTACGATCTTCTTTTTCGGATTATATGATACCAATGCAGGAGAATCAGTAATTAATTTCTTTAATTTATTAAAAGTCTGTTGGTGGCTTGGTAGCCGACTCCACTCAACATTTGTTTTTAATAATTCACATAACGGACTCATGTATTCTGACATATTTGATACGTACCGTCGCACATAATTAAAAGATCCTATAATTCGTTGGAGTTCACATTTATTTTTTGGACTTTCTAACCTTTGTAAAGCATCTATGCGTCCCTGATCTATCTGAACACCAAAATTTGAAAAAATTTGGCCTAAGAATTTAACTTGACTTTGTGCGAATTGAAATTTATTAACATTAAATTTTGTATTTGACTCTCTAGCGCGAGTTATCACTTCTAATACTATCTTGTCGTGTTCCTCTTGCGTAGACCCAGCGACAATCATGTCGTCATGACAAATAATTAAATTTTCAATATTTCCAAAAATACTTTCAACTTTTTCCTCAAACAAGTCTTGGGAGTTTGACAAGTCTAGTTTTAAATTTCTTATTTTCAATCTGAATAATCTCTTCCCACAAACTAATCTTATCTATTGTCTTAAGTCTACAATTACTTACTAATATTTCAGTTGAGCTATTACTATCATGCTCTATGTTTCTTACATTCTTAACAACACATGATTTAGCAAAGTGATTCAATATACCACACTTTCTACAATTTTTTCCATAAGTCGGACATTTACGTGGGCCGTGCTTAGTTTGACAACGCTTGCAATTAAATTCATTGTTGTGCTTATCATTATTAAAATTCTCACCTTTTTTACCTCGAGGCTTATACTTGCCCCTTTTTCCAATATTAGTGGCCTCATATACCTCTTTCTGCAAAATTCCAAATCCATCGGTGGTGCCTTGTTGAAATTGTTGATTTTGCTGCTTACTTTGTTCGCTTGTTATACAAAATTGTATTGCCTTTTCCAACGTAAGTTGATCGACACGCAATAAAGCTTCTCGATTAGTAGAGTCCCTCATCCCTATTACTATTTTATCGCGGAGTGATTTATCCTCTGGCGTTTGGTTAGCGTCTACAGCATTATAATTACATGACTTAACGAGGTACTTACAGTCAGTTAAAAAGTGTTTGAAGCTTTCGCCTTCCTTTTGCGTTCGTTGTAAAAAATTATACCGCTCAGAACATTTATTTACCCTTGGATTAACATATTTATCCAGCATTTCCATCATATAGTTATAATTGTTTTTTTGCTCTTCAGGTGCTGTGAAAGTTGACATGATTCTAGCAGCTTCCGTGCCCATAATATTTCTTAAAATTGATAATTTAATTTTATCGGCAGCTTCGTGCTGACCAATTGCGACTATGTAGTCTTCGAAAGATGTTTTCCAGAATGACCATTCAACCGAAGCATTTTGTCCTTGTAAATCAAAATCAGGGGGCAGTTTTACTGGTCCTGCGCCCAAACTCAAGCCTAGATTTGCCATATTTATACTTAGTTTTATGTGGTTTTACAATTAACCTAAAAATTTCTAACGTGGTTTGTTAAACTTCAGCCTTTTACAAAAATTTTCGCAGCGCCATGTTTAATGTGAGGCTGAATATTATATTAAGTATAAATAACCACTTGATTACTGTGTTAAACATTTAATATAAACAGATTACATATTACATTAATCTTATCTTGCATAATGAATAGACACGACATGACATACGTACATTGACGTATTGACCTTAGACCTATTACTAAAAGGGATGTGTTCCCAAACACTTCGCTACACTGAACAAATAGTATGTCCACTCTACCATATAGGCGGCAGAGCCTCGATAGATTACGAGGGGTTCCTGTTTGACGGTTAAGCCCAGGATAAAAAGGATGTTAAATGGCTTTGAGAGAAAAAGGTCCCTCTAAAGAGATCTTCCAGCCACCTAAGCTTCTTCAACTTAGGGCAGAGCTATGAGCTAGGGTCGTAAGATGGTATACGATAGAACGAAAGAAATTTTATTGGACGCCACCGTATCTTAACGAGTGTTATGATAAGAAACTATCCGAAGATCAGATACGGAAATCTTCGAAAGAAAAAAAACTTAAGACGATCAACATAAAAAAATACTTACTTTTATCTCTGCAATCTGGATTGGGAACGACGATCTCGTACTACCTGAAAATTTAACTACATCTAAACATTTTCAAACTAGGGCTTCGTTAGAGTCTAGTCACTTTATCACCAAAAAAAATTATAAATAGATCCACTAGTCAAAATTATACTTCAAAAAAAAAACTTTTAAATTTAACACTAATAATATCTTTCTTCAATACCAAAATTTCATATTTGTAAAAAGTTTGCTTCTATAGGACAATTACTGCTGACTTCAAGGAAAGGAAATTTTACGCCAACTTATTATTTTTATATATATATATATATATATATATATATATTATAGTGGTTTTAAAAGATCAAAAATAGATATAAACAAAGCAATTTCAAAACACCCTGTATAAAAAAACAACCATAAATTACGTGCGGAAATTATATTAGTTAATTCATTTTTAAGTATCCGGTATTAACGAAATTTTATAAATAATTAATGAAATTTAAGTAGGTTTGCAAAGAAATTAAATGGTAGAAGCCAATACCATTAATTTATTAATTAATTTAAATTCAATTGAACGATTATTGATATATAATATGCATAAAAGCGTTTAAAAGCCCAATAATACAAAATGCGAACGCATTTGCTAACGTAAAAATATATCAAGAGGGTTAAAATACGTGGAAAATCCAAATTGTAGAAGTGTTAGTTAAAATAGTACGATTGAACACCTGCGTATTTTTCTAAAGGTCAAGTTCTGCTTAAAATTGTGTAGATAACAAATGGTTACAGAGAACGTCGGATAAACCGTCGCTTATATTCACGGGAAATGTTATTAAGGGGGTTATTTAACTCACGTACAGAGTCCACGTGTGTAAACAGTGAACAAACAAGGATATCGATTTTTCAACTACTCAAGCAAGGTTAAACTGAAACGGAGAAAACGTATAAGCATGCGACCACAATAGTAGAGGAGGGATTTGAGAGACGTCATTAAGTCTACGATTGGTCGATATGTTAGTTCAACTTGGCATAGATAGTGTAGCGTGATATTCTTAAAAATTTATAACGAGGTACGGAATTTCACAGATTTGAAATTGGGTTTGAGTGCAAAATTGTGAGAATGTGTGTTGTGTGCAGTGGATTTCGGATAACTGGGGGCCTGGAGAGGTTACAGTCGAAAGGGATAAATACTCTAGAGAACTAGGACTCGCTCTCTTGTCTTCTCTTGTCTTTTAACTTCGTGCATTATTATTTCGATCGTTCTAAAAGCACGTATAAAAGTTAACATGAGTTGTAAGTATTGACAAATAAATTTTAATAGTATTGCTTAGTGGTAGCCTCTAAATAAATTAAAACGCGGTTAGTGTGCCGAGATTATCAGTATTTTAATTGGGGTTCCACCCATAATTTTTAATCAACTCGTGTCGGGAGATTAAGTAACGTAGATTACTGTGAAAGAAATATTGAAATGAAATTTGGAATTTGGTTACACCGAGAAGGAGGCGTTGGCGGATCATCTTAAATGGAATTCGTCTAGTCATAGCGAAGACGACCTGCAG
Source organism: Platerodrilus igneus (assembly GCA_036346225.1). Classification (NCBI taxonomy): domain Eukaryota; kingdom Metazoa; phylum Arthropoda; class Insecta; order Coleoptera; family Lycidae; genus Platerodrilus; species Platerodrilus igneus. Next base: position 342,287 of record JARFIW010000376.1, read on the forward strand.
ACCAGGGAGAAAATCTACATGGCATCATCTACTGAGCGGAGTTTCCAGGTAACGATTTAAAACTGTGATTTCCATAAACTGTAAATAATGGGGTAGAGTATGAGAGTGTTTTCAAGGTAGTGTGAATTATTTGAGTATTGAACAGAATCTGTGTAAATAACTTTATTACGGTTTTTTACTAGAAATTGAAGGTGTCTAGAAAGCTTTTAAATGTTCCAGCAGAACGTGAAATTTTTTTGAAGAGTACATGGCTTTGGATTTTTTTGTATTTTTAGAGTATGTACAGTAGAGGGGCATACATGTGCAGAAGTAATTGGGTTATTATGAGCTCACCATACCCCAAAGTTAACCTAGATTATTAACATAAATAAATAAATTATAATAAAGGAATTTTAGAGAAGGTATTATTCAAGGTCCATTTACTCCGCGTACATTTTGTGTTTGATGTTTTTAAAATTAAATAAAGGACATTACAAAATAAGAGTTACTGAAGTGTAACGTGAATAATAAAATATAGACAATAATAAATTGCAATTGTAAATAGGAATAAATAAAAGATTGTATATGTGTGTATTTTGTGGTTTTATTGGGAGAGTGCGTGAATGGTAGAATATGAGTGGGTATAGATATCCAAAAGGAGGTCCTAATGAGCTAGCCGGAAGCAGTTGAAGAAGGCCGTTCAACTGAGGACGAGAGGAAAACGGCTAAGCAATTTTTTTTTGACTTATTTAAATTTTTGGAAATTTTTCTATTTACGTATTTGAAAATTTATAAATATTTTCGGATATATTTTATGGTTGACTAGGAGCTTACCCGAGTAACACAGCAATATATATATATATATATATATATATATATACATTGTTTATATAAAGCTATCTGTACAGAGACTTTCAAAACAGTTTCTTTATTACGATTTAACATTAATCTCTGATAATTCATGGGACATTTTTTGATTGCATAATTTACATTAATTTCTATAAGAAACATATGATTTTCATTTTTTATGTTACAGTTTATTCATGATACGTGAATAGGATCCTGTTCAGTTTACAAGAAACAAATTAAATGCTCAAAAAATTTTTTGTAGATTATAGAACTATATTTTTAATAGATATCTTTAATGGAATCAAAGGTCAAAAAAAAAAACTTATTGTCGGCATTAAGCTGTACTTCAGGTGTACTGTCAAAATGTGTGATACATTATAATTCGGCAAACAACATGTTTAGTTATGCAAACATTTTTATATAACTTTGTAACTTCAAAATTATCTTATACAAATACCTTGAAAATAATAAGCTCATTTATGCATTATTCAAATTTTGAACTAAATTTTACGTGTATCAATTTAAATTGCAACGTATTTTCAACGAACTTCGTTCGTTTATGAAATCGATTTGTCGTCCGTCTGTCTGTCCGTCTGTCCGTCCGAGGCCTTTCTAATGGTCGAACATCAATGTGTGATACATCAATCGATTCAGCTCGGTGTCCTGAGCTTAAGTTTTGATGTCAGTTGAAATCGGGCCACGGGGACGCCGTGCCCCCGCGATATTCCGTCGGAAAAATTAAAATTTCAAATAAGTCCAAAATTAATGTGCGATACATATTTGGACTCCCCTAACATAGCTGAGTCGAAATATGGTACCCCCCACAAAATCTTACCACGGATACCCGACCCCCCGGGGAATTAATTTTTATTTTATCTGAATACTTATAATTATTACAACATAATAATTTTAATTTCTTTAAATTGTTTTAAAGTAAGTCTACATTTGGAAGTTCGTTGCGACAATGCCTAGCATTTTCAACTTGTTTTTTCTTGTTACGCTTCGTTCTTTAATATAGAATAAAACAGCAATAATATAAATAAATAATTTATAAATTTCCGTTCAGTAAAATTAATACATAAAATTAACAATAGCATATAGACTCCTTTACCTTTGTGGTCTAAGGTTTGTTATTAAGCTCCGTCGAGTTGTAAATTTGATCACTTTGCTATCAACGTTTGAAGGAACAAGCTGCGATAAGCGGCGTAGCAGAGTCAAGATGGTCGTGTCTAGGCACGTGGCCTGTAACACAGTCCGAAAGAGAAGAATTGATTGATTCTTGGTGTCTGGAAGTCGAACCTAGCAGCTGTAGCGTGACGATGTTTTTCTATAAGTTCCACCTAGAGCGGTTCAGTTGATCCCTGCAGGCTTAAGAAGATGGAAGCCCCCTTTCATCATTAATACAGCTGGTATAAAATTATTTAAATAAATTTTCTAATATTTTTCCTCTTAGTGCAATATCATATATGGCTACATTTTATATAATATTGGATATGATAAAATTTTATACAATATCATAGAAGGCAATTTCGTATATGTTTCGTATAATTCAATTTCGCAAATAAATAATGTCGAATAAGCAAATCTTGGATCTAGAAAATTTGTTGGAGTACTAAATTTTAATATCATGTAAATTTAAGCAGATGTTAGTTTCGTTAAATAATGGTTGTATTCAGAAAAGCTTTGATAATCGATGGTTATGAAAATTTCCGACAGCTGAGGTCAAGGTCCTATTTCTTTCGTTCAGAGCAGTATTACAACACGTGAGTGTTTCTTAGAATTAATCACTTTAAATATTAATTAAGTTGCAATAAGAAAATAAAACATTAAAAATTTTGTAACGTAAAAGGTTTTTAAGGAAACAACGAATTAAATAACAATTCTATTGTTTGTCAGAATGTTTGCACATGCACACAAAGTGTACATTTAAAAAGTTGTGAATAACATTTTATGTCAGATATAAAAAAACATAGATTCAGTTGTCCTATTTGGACCTCTCATGTCATCTTACGTTAATTTAAAATATGTTTAAATATTTTGAGGTCATGAACTTTGATTATTAGTCTACATGAGGAATTCGCGTAATAACTGTTAAGTAAAAGTAACTTTAGGTAAATTCATGCTATTTTATCAGCACTTAGGTAATTAAATTTCACTGTGAAGGTCGAAGAAGTACTTCTATGACTTGAAGAAAATATGTAATATGCATAATTAAGAAAATTCAAATCCTTACATTTAAATTTTGTAGAAAGATCCATTCAGAGATCTTTATATTATTGAATACAATTTTTTAGTAGTTCTGTTCTGTTCCATAAAAAATTATTAATTGAAAATATAGAAATACCAAGTGAAAATATTATAGTAACATGAATCTAGAAATTTATTCAAATAGAATCTATTTTGTTTTTGAATGACTTTTTGTTATTTAAAAATTCAAGTAAAAATTACAAGTCATCCCCGATCAGAAATTGTGTGTAATGAAAACAAATTCTCTGGATGTATATTTTAGAAGCCTAAATTCTATTATTTTATTTTTGGCAAATATTTTTGAGGACACAAATGGTGTCCATGTTGTACCTTTGTTTGTTCACAGGTCAAGCCGAGACATCTGTATGACATCTGGTGTTTGAGTTCTTGGTAAGTGTGTTTAAAAGAGTGAAATTCGGGCTTTATGGCTATGTTAGTGGTATTAACATAAGGTTTCCGCATTCCCCTAATACAAGCACAGTTAAATTTTGTTGGTTATTGTATTGAAAAATACGGTGGCACTCATTAAATATATTTTTGGTCTTTTGACAACCCATGACCCAAGCTCATGATCTACCCAGAGCTATCACTCGACTAGCCGTTTATGTCTTAAGAGTTTTTCTTTTTCTCAAGCCATTTTCCATCAAACTTTATCTTGAGCTTACATTACTAATAAGAAATTCTCGACCTTGTGATATTAGGTTAGGGTTTAGGAAATTTAAAGGTGTAATTTATTAGCTGATAGTCACGAGGATAAATAAATTTAATAAAAAACAAGTAAGAAAAATTTTTTATTACAAAATGATCATCAAACCTTCACAAAAATTTCGAGAATTAACTTTAAATAAACATATATAGCCTCTTGGAAAATTATTTGTACATCTTAAATGAATGTTCCTTAAAAAGAATATAGGTATGAAATGGAGAATGACTCACCGCTGGATATCTGCTTGGCGGCCAGAATTTTTTTTTTAAACATCTGCGTTTTTACTCTTGTAGTTGTGCGCTGCTGACGCAGGTGTCCGGACTTGACCTCCATACTAACCAATCATTTGTGGGAATTTCCACTCTTTTGCCTAGCAACAATTGAAACTGCATCTAAAGCTCAACCTTTTTCCAAAAGAATTTAATACTTGTCTTTACTTTATTTTAGTTTTGTACTTGCCATACGGTTAACAATTGTTTAATATAATACCTAATTTCCATTACTTTAATACTTGAAAAACTTGCATAACACGGGCGTAATACTTCGTACTTTAAAACTTTGAAACTTGCGTGCTTTAAAACTTGCGCTGAAACGAAACGGGAAAATTGAATTTAAAGGTAAGTTTGCGAATTATCTTCTTACCGTAGAAATGTATTTACAACTATCTTAGGTCGATGCTACAACTAAAGATGAACCCATGGTATACGTTGACACCACCTTACTTTCCTCTGGGACGGCATATTTTAACACAAAAACTTGCAGGCCCTCGATAACACTTGTGTTCGGATTACATGCTGATATCAAAATGGAGCTTGACCACGAGGCAATGTTAACTATTCAAGCATGCGCCGGGAAAGGGGATATTGAATCAAGATACAAACAAATAGAAGAACACTTAAAGTTTACTTTGGCTATTCAAATGTAGGTGGGGCACTATGTATGAATTCATAATATATGGTTTCAATAGAAATTTAATATTTATTGAGTAGGTGTATTGAACAAAAGCGTATATTTAAATAACAGAAAATCGTAATTGTTACAAACTTGAAAAAATATGTTATTCAAAAACGCTAAAATTTGTGACTGTTTTTTGCTGTCTATCTTATCGCTTCAATGCCTGTATAAATTATAACTCACGCATGCCCTTTTTTTTTAAAAAAAGAAAAATAATACACCTAACTGCTTATTTCTAGTTGACAAATCTTATGCCTATACGTCAAAATATATTTAAAGCGAACACAATTCATATGTAAGTAAACAAAATTGTATCTAGCAGTGGCGGTTCGTACTTTAACAGAGTGATGAGGCAAGTATAGCAAATTGCCTAAGTAATTCTTTAAACTTTTGCAAAAGCAACAAAATACACAATATCTATACATAGAACGTTTAAACTGTACAGAAATATACTTAAGACACAATATATTTGCGATCATGACAATAGAACACAAAGGATCAATCTTAAATAATTACTCACCAAAGTAAAATGTACGAATGTTAAAAGTTGCACTACAAGCTGAATTTTAAAAATTCTTAAATACTAACGGTACTCGTCTGTTTTTTTTTTATTTGCAAAATAATCAATCACATTTTCAAAAAACTGTTCATCACTACTTAAAATTTAACTAATTGTTTTTCTATAGCAATTTCTTATACATAATTCAGCCGTTCGTGTCCTATAATATTTCTAGAATACGCTTTTGTACATTTTAAAGCAGAAAAACCTCTTTCTACAGATGTTATGGGTATAGTTAAATAAATACTCAGAAGTTTATACAATTCTGGCATACATTCGCGTAATTCATTTTTATACACAAATTTAAGCTCTCTACAGTTGAACTTGAATTACCTAATATTTCTTTGTCACCATATATAACCAGCAATTCACTTTTAAGTTGAACTTTATCGAAAAAAGGATCTGACTTTCCAACTCATCAAGTAGCTCATGAGGGAACTTACGCAGATCCAGATACTCTTCAAATTTGGCTACATTTAGCAATTCAAAAAAACGGAGTCTACCTAGATCACTAAATCTTACTTCAATCTGTTATAACATCGACAATTTCAAAAATAGTGCTCTATATTTTGACGCGCGCCTGGTAAATATCCCGTCTTTGTCTATGGCTAGTAGAAGCCGTTAACTTGTTATCGCGAGCAGTTTCTAGCGAATCATAAATTTGATCAAAGATCATGCTATTTGATTTGAATTCTTTTAATTTTATTAAGAGCGATTGCAGTCTGGTTCTCGCGTATGTTGTATCAGTGAGTTTGTGTTGCAAAATAGAAAATACTACGTCAGTTTGTTCAAAAATTAATTTACATACTTCTAAACAAAATATAAAATCATTATCTTTTACAAACTTTTTCAAACCTGACGCTTCCCGTAAAGTAGTACTATCAAATTTGTCACTTTCAATGATGTTACTAAAAACTTCTATTAAATTACTGCTATTAGCAGAAACGGTTAGCACAGCTCTTGATGTAAAGTTCCATCGCGTTGGAGCGTTAATTAGAAGTTTTGTTACGTGCCAATCAAATTGGCCCTTAAACATTGTTTTTAGGTTAATTTTGATGTGCGGAAGTTTCGCGCCACAATTTTAAAAGACGCGGTGCGCGTATTTCCGTCACGTCAATAGTGGGTTGGACGAATACTTCGCGCCGACTCGGAAAAGACAAAAGTGGTGAGAGGTTTCCGTTAAACGCTTGAACGTGGCTGTTTGCCTTTGATCTTCAAGGAGTGTGGTCGTGTCAGGTATCGTATCGTGCCTTATCTTTACCTATGTAGGTTTCCTTGCTTGCTTATCTTTGTTTGTCGACCTTTACCATGTTCTCGTCATTCCCTGCATAAGTAGGTGACAATTTGAGCCGTAGGCGAACCGTACTGCACGACCCTGGATGAAAGAGCCCCATGATTGCCGGAGCTGGTCCAAACGCTTTGGAAGAGCGTCGGCGTACCATCTTTAATTCCTCCGGGATGGAACCCTGGTGGACTTGGAATAGAAGCCAACTTTAACCCAGAGACATATTCATGTGAGTACTTCATAGTTTAATTTGTTTGCGGATATAATCAATTGTTTTTAAAGTTATATGTTTTCCGATAATTGCGTCGTAATTTGTGCATTGGTGACGTCATTGGCAGTTGGGCGCGCGAAATCTGTAAAAAAGTTAGCGCTACCATCCGCCAGGGGCGTCGCTCGCTTTTTTATATCGCGCTTGCGCGATGTATTTATGAACTTTTTAACTGTATTTATCGACTTTTTAACGGTATTTATCGATTTTTTAAAACGTAAAAAAATGGCGCCTTTAACGTGTAAACGGTGAACTTATGAATTTCCCTTTGTTTTTATGCCTATACAATGTATTACCAATGTGATTTATAGCTTTTTCACTAAAAATTAATTATTAAAATATCTGTGAACCTTGAAACTTGTACTCGCGTTTTAGAACACGCTACATTCCTTTAAATGTCAAAAATCAAGTTGCTATGGTAATAAAAGGTGAAACCGCAATTTTGAAAAAATATAACTGTTGTTTATAAAAGGTGTTTTTATATAATGTTTTCCCAAATTTAGAATGTGCGATCTGTTTGTTAACTTCAATTATGTTGTTGTGTGCTTGGTTTATTTTTGGATTCATACATAAACTTTTAGGAAACATCAATCATTTAACCCTACTTTTATGCATGTAAGTATATAAATAAATAAGCATTTAACTAATTTGCATCCCTTAGACACCGTTTATCACGAAAATTATCTATTTATATTAAATTTAAAACATAACCCTTCCTGTTTTTTTAAAAAACCATACATAAATTACCTCGTGTGTTTATACTTTTAAAAAAAAAAGTCATTTACCTGTTTGATTAAGATATTCGAGTTATCTTTACAAGACACCTTATGTTTAAAAATCGTTTAATGTAGTGAATATCTTTAGAATATCTTTTGAAAATGCTAGATTACAGTTCTTGTTTTATTTCTTAAATAACACATTACCTGCATGATTTTATAATTTAGAGTGCCTTTTTGTAGTTTATCAATGATATATCCCTTTATTAAATACTAACTTTGTCCGCATATAGTCTAAACGTGTTCTTTAGTTTTTTTTGGTTACTTAGCATGATAAAATTTGAATATTATTCCTTACGAATGCTTTCATAGGAAGTTTTCATCGTTAAATATCTTTATCGTACTGACTTGAAGTAGCTGTAACGTTTTTATCTTCTGATTTTCATCAGAATTGCATAGCTCATATATATCGTGTCTCAAATAGAAATCCAAGATGAATATTTCACATCTAAAATCTCTCGAGCTTATCTACGAGATTGAATGTAGGAATATTACTCCCGCTCATAACCAAAATGATCGTCGTTCACAACTTAGGGCCATTTTAGCCCAGGAAATGAAAGGCACTCCCATCTTAAAGAAAACCGTTTCCGATTGGCCTCACAACGTATCTGAAATTAAACTGCCTTTGGACGATATAACTGGTATAATAAATAGAATAGATCCTCGTCCCAGTAATATTAAGCTAGGGCGCTTGCTTTCGAGAATAACGCATGTCAAACAGCGTATTGAATTATTGTCCTTATATGACGATGAACAAGCGACCCAAGCTAAACAAAATTTATTGTCGGAAATATTATTACTTGAAGGGATTGTTCTTGACAGACTCAATCCAAACGCAGACGTTACCATTTTCAAATCTCGTACTTGCTCCATCTCAACCAGTAGGAAAATCCATACCTGTATACAAATGGGGTCTCACTTTTCTTGACCGAATTAATGATTTCAAAATCTCTCGCCAGTGTACAGATCATGATTTATTTGTTTCAACAGGTGACTTGTTTTCCGACTCCGCGTTGATCTGGTACAGGAACATCCAAGATCAAATTTCTACCTGGGAAGAGTTAGTTGCGTGCCTAAAACGAGATTTCCTTCCGCATGGTTATATTACCGACCTTTGGAACGAGATACGAAATCGAACCCAAGGACCTGACAAAAATGTTGTTTCTTTCATTACCTCATTAGAAGCTTTATATAGTAGACTCGATAAAAAACCTTCAGAATCTGAAATTATCGATCAGTTACTTAGAAATTTAAACCAGTATTTCTCTGAACGTCTGGCATTACAACACATCTCTTCCTTAGCCCACTTTAAAGATATATGTCGTTCTCTTCAGGAAGTGAAGTTAAGAATTGATAAATACCGCCCTCCCCCAGAAAAACAATCTGGTCTTATAGAACCCGATTTAGCTTGTCAAGTCCGAGCTTCTCATAAAGTATCTACCCTTAATGTTCCTTCTACCGTAACTAATAACTCACTTACCTGTTGAAACTGTAAGACAAGTGGACATAACTATAATGTCTGCACATACCCCAGAAATATTTTTTGTTATGGTTGTGGTCGCTCAAATATCTACAAATCTAACTGCACGAACTGCAATCCTAACGTATCGGGAAACTCCCGTCGAGATATTCCAAATCAGGGCGTGAATATCTCAAGGAATCAAAATCGTCCTCAACACCAATCATTCAACGGACCCAGACGTCAATAAATTTAAATCATAAAACTACTTCTAACGCTGTACCGTTAGTAAATATATCTAACAATAATACCGCTACTGTTAATGTACAAAATGCCTTACCTTCATTAAAAGAATTATGCTATACTACTCCATCAGAGTGGTCTAAGTGGTTACGAACCGTCAATTCCTTTTATCATAAAAAGACTGCTGCCTCACAACTTGTTAAAAAACCCTTCGATAATCGTCCACACTTTTATCTATCTCGATTGGTTCCTTAAATGTAATTGCTTTATTGGATACAGGTTCCTCATGCTCCCTTATAAATAACGAAGGTTTACATCAATTATCTAAACAAAATATTAAAATTCAAATTATTCCCGAAAAAACTTCCATAAATTTAGCTGACGATAATGAAATATATGTAACGGGTTCCCTTAAATTAAAAATTCGAGTAGAATCACTTGAACGTGACGTTTCATTTTTGATCGTCTCTGCATTAGCTTATCCTTTTCTACTAGGTGTGAATTTCTGTAAACTTTTTAATCTGTCACTTTATTTCCAAGATTTTTCATGGCAAACCTTTATTAAAACAAATTCCTGTGCATCTACAGGAATATCTAACAAAATATCTCTTACTGATTCCCAAAATGTAACTCTTAACGCTACAATTGACAAATTTCGTAAACTTAATACCTCTGAACTTGGTTGCGTTACTACTGCAACACATGTTATCTCCACAGGTGATGCCCTTCCTTTTAAGCAATGTCAATATCCGTTATCGCCTGCATTACAAAAGCATTTACATGCTAAAATAGATAAAATGTTAGAATCTGGTGTTATCTCTCCCTCAAATTCACCCTGGACGTCTCCCGTATTATTAGTTCGGAAAAAGAATGACGAATTGCGTGTCTGTTTCGATGTCAGAAAGTTGAATTCCGTGACTGTTTCTGCGCTTATCCTTTATCTAGAACTGACTCTATTTTAAGCCGGCTTCGAAATGCAAAATTTATCTCATCTATCGACCTTAGACAAGCTTTTTATCAGATACCTCTCGACCTATCTTCTCGTCAAAAAACTGCTTTTTGTGTTCCAGGCCGAGGTCTTTTCGAGTATAATTTTTTGCCATTTGGTCTCTGTAACGCACCACAAACCCTACAACGTACTATGGATCAAACGTTAGGTCCTATCTTACACCAGGCACGTGCCTTTGTATTTTTGGATGATATTTTAGTTATCTCAAGTTCCTTTGATGAACATATCGCTACATTAAATGAGGTTGCAGAACGCTTAAACGCAGCAGGTTTTAAGATAAACTGGGAAAAGTGTCAATTTTGTTGTTCGTTCCTTACATTTCTTGGTTTTATTATCGATGGAACTGGCCTACGAGCAGATCCTGCTAAAGTCGACGCTATTACTAAATTCAAAACACCTAAAACTGTTACCGAAATCAAACGTTTAATTGGAATGATTAGCTATTATCGCATCTTCCTACCCAATCTTTCAACTATATCTGCACCCATTACCGCTTTAATTAAAAATAAAAAGAAATCCCAAACTATCGAGTGGAATTTAGAATCTCAACAAGCTTTCGAACAAATTAAAACGTTAATCACTTCAGCACCTATCTTAATTTCACCCAATTTCGATGAAAAGTTTTATATACAAACCGATGCCTCGCTTACTGGTTTAGGCGCAATGTTGTTCCAGGTAAGAAATGGTTTAGAACATCCAATCGCCTATGCAAGTCGCGCCTTAACTTCTGCCGAACAAAAATACTCAGCTACCGAACGAGAATTATTGGGCGTTATCTTTGGCATCGAGAAATTTAGAGGATATGTTGAAGGTACACACATTACTGTAATTATCGATTGTGCAGCTCTCACTTGGCTCAATAACTTAAAACAGCCCGCAGGTCGCTTGGCAAGATGGAACTTGCGTATATCTCAATTCACTTTTGACGTTAGGCATAGGCCTGGCAAATTAAATATTGTACCTGATGCCTTATCTCGCGATGTCGTCTCTCTTAAGCTTCCAAATTTAATTCCTGATACCTGGTATCTCAATATGATTAAAAAAGTTTCTGATAATCCCGATAAGTTCCCTACCTTTCGTTTAACTAATAATAGACTATATAAATTTGTATCTTCTTCTCCGCATAAAATATCCAATATCCCTGAATAGAAACTGGTCGTGCCTACTGCTAACCGTAGTGAGGTGCTCAAATTAGGTCACGACGGTCCCATAGCTGCACACCTTGGTGTTACAAAAACTCTCGCTAAAATATCTGAATTATATTACTGGCCCACACTTAAGCAATCTGTTTGTTGCTATATTAAGAGCTGTAAAATTTGTGGTTCTCATAAGAGTTCGTAAGACGCTCGCCTTGGTTTAATGGGTAACTTTAAACGTGTACCTTATCCCTTTCAATTAATATCGCTTGACTTATTAGGACCTCTCCCCCGATCGAAAAGAGGTAACCAATATCTTTTAGTTGTCACCGATTGGTTTTCTAAATTTGTTATGGTGCAACCCTTACGTAAAGCTACTTCTGCAGCTATAATTAAATTCCTAAAACAAAATGTCTTTCTTATCTTTGGTGTCCCACAGATTATTCTTTGTGACAATGGGGCACAATTTATCTCTAAAGATTTTCAGAATTTCGTTAAAAGTTACAAAGTACAAAAAATTTGGTTTAACGCAAAATACCATCCCCAAGTAAACCCTACCGAAAGAGTAAATAGAGTCTTGATTACCGCTATCTCTTCCTATATTGATTCAGACCATACTACATGGGATGAACATATTTTTAAAATTGCTCAAGCTTTGCGTACATCTAAACACGAAGCAACCCAATTCACTCCGTCATTTCTTGTTTTTGGAAGATATACCCCAATCGATGGGAGTTACTATGGTTTAGTGCCTGACGATACTAACGTAATTGAATTTGACGATAAAGTACGCTGGGACAAAGACCAACAATCATTACCTTCTATTTTCAACGATGTTAGAAAAAATGTGTTAAAAGCTTACGAAAAGAGTAAGGACCACTATAACTTACGTAAACGAAATATTTCCTTCGTCTTGGGCGAACAAGTTTGGAAAAAGAATTATGTCTTATCGGATGCATCTAAGAAATTTTCTTCAAAATTATCCCCTAAATTCATTCTTTGTAAGGTTATTCGTGCCATTAGTCCCCTTATCTACGAACTTCAGGATGCTGAAGGAAAACGCCAAGGCAGGTGGCATATTAAAGACCTTAAGCCATTCTCTGCTGACCCAAATGCTAGTTAAGTTTTTCACGTTCCATTCCCCTTGCGATTTACCTAATATTTTTTTGTTCTCACCAACAATTAGTTAACTTTAATTACTTATTCCCTCTCTCATATAGTGTATAATCTCTTACACGTTTAACTTTACTTACCTTAAATTAGCTATCTTTCTCTTTTGGTTGACTTTTCTTTGACCATACCGTTACTTATATATCACTTCATTCTCTACACCTTCAAATATAACTCTGTTGTTTCATTTAATTAACCTTCGAACTTTTCCTACAGCATATTTTTTGGTTTTTAGTGTTTATCTTACGTCATTTAATTTTGTGTGGTAATTGTCATAACCTTGGTTGTAATAACTCATTGAATTTTTATGATTGGTTTTAGCTGATGTTGGAGTGGATGTTTTTCTTCTTTGGGCTCACATAGGACACGCGCGATCTATGCCATTGTAAGAAATAGTTCATATTCGCAGTTGCAAAAAACTAGGATTGTCTATTCCATGTGTTTTTCCTCTAAATTATTGCAGTCGCCCACATTATACTACATCATTATTTGTTTCTTTTTCTACTAAATCAACATAACTTATAAACATTTTTTTTCATTGTTTTTTATTGAACTTTGTGGTGAGGTGCTATTGCTTCTTATTGATATCTTATTAAATTCTCGGTTGTTTTAGCATATTGGGACAGTGTATCTGTATTTAACTGCTTATAATGAGGTATTTTTGTGTGTTTAGGGTGCTACCGTTTTGAAAAACTACCTTCGAGATAATTTCGCGTTATCTTACCTATTACCTTTAGTAATAACTTTTGTTTAATATCGCGTTACCTTACCTACTATCTCTAATAATAATCTTAGCTTAATATCGCGTTATCTTAACTAGTATCTCAAATAATAACTAAAGCATGATACCGTTATCTTATCCATTACCTTTGAGGATAACAATTTAAGCTTATTATCGTTATCTTATCTCCTATCTTTAACAACAATTTGAGATCTTGCCTTATTTTTTTATCTTCCTAACGTGTGGTATCTATGACCAGACGTGGGAATTATTTTCTTGAAATTTGAGTGAAAAAGCTAGCCTGATATAGAAATGTAATTTGTTAGGTTAGCCATATAAGGATTTAGTAGGATGGTGCTTTTGGTAAATTTGTTGATTCACAACTATGTCATGGACAAGTTTTAAATGTGCATCGTTAGAAAACCAAAGTACCAGTAACAAAATTTGCTAGAGTGTATAGTGACTCACTCTGTGAACATTTTTAAATTTGGGCACTTCTTGCCAATAAAGAACAGTTTTGATGCAACGCTTATGTGTGTTTGCACATAAGAACTTTAATGTTAGCTTTAGTTTAGATAGTTTAGGCGACTTGTCGCATCCGTTTTAATTTAAGTAGTGTTTCATGCTCCCCGACAAATTTGTGCTGTCGATTATTAGTGTAGCCAAAAACAATGGGACTACCTATTCCGTTTCCTGGTAATTCGGTAGACGTGTTATCGGTCAAAAAACCAGGTGGCGCCTTATATAAACATTTTGTAGGTTTTAAGTTAGGTTTTATGTAGGGTAGTTAGGATTTAGATTTTAAGCTGTTACTGTGCTAACAGACTTTTTCTTTTTTTAAGTTTTTTCTTTTGTGGCTACGTCGCGATTGTTACGTGCCAATCAAATTGGCCCTTAAACATTGTTTTTAGGTTAATTTTGATGTGCGGAAGTTTCGCGCCACAATTTTAAAAGACGCGGTGCGCGTATTTCCGTCACGTCAATAGTGGGTTGGACGAATACTTCGCGCCGACGCAGAAAAGACAAAAGTGGTGAGAGGTTTCCGTTAGACGCTTGAACGTGGCTGTTTGCCTTTGATCTTCAAGGAGTGTGGTCGTGTCAGGTATCGTATCGTGCCTTATCTTTACCTATGTAGATTTCCTTGCTTGCTTATTTTTGTTTGTCGACCTTTACCATGTTCCCGTCATTCCCTGCATAGGTAGGTGACAATTTGAGCCGTAGGCGAACCGTACTGCACGACCCTGGATGAAAGAGCCCCATGATTGCCGAAGCTGGTCCGAACGCTTTGGAAGAGCGTCGGCGTACCATCTTTAATTCCTCCGGGATGGAGACCTGATGGACTTGGAATGGAAGCCAACTTTAACCCAGAGACATATTCATGTGAGTATTTCATAGTTTAATTTGTTCGCGGATATAATCAATTGTCTTTAAAGTTATATGTTTTCCGATAATTGCGTCGCAATTTGTGCATTGGTGACGCCATTGGCAGTTGGGCGCGCAAAATCTGTAAAAAGGTTAGCGCTACCATCCGCCAGGGGCGTCGCTCGCTTTTTTATATCGCGCTTGCGCGATGTATTCATGAACTTTTTAACTGTATTTATCGACTTTTTAACGGTATTTATCGATCTTTTAAAACGTAAGAGTTTACGTTAACAGATTTCGTCTAATAAAGCGGTGCGCCTAGACGATTTAGTAAAAACGAAGAAAATTCGGATAACATTTGAGAAATATTTTGGCTTTTTTATTGAATTACGAGTATTACTTAGCATTAAATTGAATACGTTTGCAAAACAATGTGTAAACAAACCTTGTGGAGCGACTGCTTTAATTTGTGCTTGTAGCCCGTTAAGGTGACCAGCCTTGCTTGAAGCACCATCATATGTTTGAGAAATAAGTTTGTTCTTAAAGTCGAACTTAGTAAAATTAGCATTTAAAAATTCAAACAGGCAGTCTGAGGTTCTTTTGGTACTTACATCAAAAAATCCTATGAAACGCTCTACTATGGCTCTATCTTTGATATTCATAATGTAGGCGCAAATCAGAGTATCGAAAATAGTAAACTTACTGTAATTTTTCCTAGTGGACTGTTTTTGTAATTACTACCCTGATTTGGACCCCAATTCGAGTAATGTAAAATGTAAACGACTCACCAGTGAAATCAGTACACGTAGTAATCGTTAATGATTGGTCGGTCGCTGGTATCCTCTACAATTCCACTAGTTTTGTTACACTTTCGATGTTTGTAATGTCATATGGAGTAGCACAGCACACAGGGCAGTATGTAAACAAGAAGGTACATGTTGCCAGTGAAAATTACGTAAAAACTTTCAAAAATCGTTCCCACGCGGTAACCGTATTTGTCCGTTCTATGATTCTTTCTTGACTCTACACTCGTCCGGGACCGATCGGCACTAATCAAAACCTCGACAATCACTCCATCTCGTGCTAGGTTTAGCAAGTGATCGCGAAGCAGTCAGTAAACAGCGGCACTCTATTGTTTTATAAAGTTTATAGTCTCGTATTGTGCGAACATGCCGCCGCCCGAAAACACACAGTGTTCCCATAAATTTAAAAGAATAATGATGTATTATTACGTAAAATGAGTAAAACTAAAGTAACTATAATTGAAATAGCTATGCATTTCCTCCCTGTTGGGGACGGCTTACCCGTCGTTGATCGGGTAACGAAAAGCAACGGATCTCGGACAGTTCAGAAAAAAGCGAGAAAATAAATGCAATTGTTTGTAATACGGCACGAGATCTCTAACCGCGGAGTAAATTCAAAATAATTTTTTTAGGGTGAATAATGTAAAGAAAATTTCATGAAAATGTAAACAATAATCCGAAAAGACTTACTTAAAAGATATTAAGAAAACTTTTAAACATTATATCGTAGAAGATACAGTTTCACAACTGCTCTCTTGAATAAACCTGTAGCGGTCCTAACCGTAACGACTCGAACTTCCCCATCCTGACCTGGGTGTAACTCGATAATCCTTCCAAGCGGCCAACAAAGAGGGATTTTGAAGTACGTTTGAATTAAAACTAAAGAATTAAGTTCAACTTTCGGGGACGGTTTGGTCCATTTTTGCTTTGGATGAGAGTATTCAAATATTCGGAAGAGTATCTTCTCCAAATGTCGTGACGATGTTTCTGAATTAGCTGCCATCTAGAGAGACAATTAAGTTGATTGTCGAAATAGTCAACTCCGGAATAGCTGAATTTAATGGTTCGGTATTTAGAAAATGCCCTGGGGTTAGAGACAAGAAGTCATTGGGATCAGCGCTAAGGGCACACAACGGACGTGAAATTTAACAGGGCTTCAATCTGACATAAAAGCGTGGTCAATACCTCCGGACTAAGCCTCTTGGCCTTCAATGATAAGTAATAAATAGGATTTCAGCATTTTCACGCCGGCCTCAGTAAATCCGTTAAAATGAGAAGCGGACGATGGGCTGAAATGCTAGCGTAAATCTAATTGTTGAAAAGATTGATTAGCGATATCAAGAAAATAATTTGTAGCGCCAACAAAATTGGTACCGTTATCGGTGTAACAATCTGTAACTCTGTGTCGGCGTGTTTCAAAACGGCGAAAGGCAGCTTTTCGTAGATAAATCAAGCGTAACTTCGAGATGTATTGCCCTAGTCGATGTGCAAACAAACACACAAACGTAGGATTTATGAGCATTTAATTCTCTCGAACGGTTTGGAGTAACGTAAAATGGTTCACAGAAATCAATAACTACATGTGAAAATGGTTTTAATATATTGATCCTGTGAGAGGGTGAATCACCCATGAGAGCAGGTGGGTAGGGACGAGGGTTGGCTCTGAAGCATTTGAAACATGATGAAACAGCTTGGTAAATATTTTTTCTGGCTGAAATAATCCAGAATTGTTGTCTTAGTAAATAATGTAACGTTTTAATTCAAGGGTGTAGGTACTTGAAATGCTTGTGTTCTATAATAAGAGAAGTAAGCCTATGTGATCCTGGTAAAAGTAGTGGGTGTTTTGCAGTATATTGAAGTTCTGAATTTCTGATGCGACCCCCAACTCGTAGCAACCCATCCGAGTCAAGAAACAATGAGAGTGTACGTACGGGTTTCGAGAGCAACTGATTCCTGGTAATTTTTTTTTATGAATTCTGCAAAAACGGTTACTTGAACATGTATACACAAACACATCAACGCTCTGTCTTTCTCCTCATGCGTCGGGGTTCCACGAGGCTTAGGTAAATGTTTTGACAAAGTAGCTCTTGCGCGTAAACAATATACTAAAATTCTGAGAATTTTGTCTAATGATGAAAATCGTTCAAGTATTAAATCAAAAGTATGGCACTCTATTGTAACAGGAAAAACTTGAGTTTTTTCTTCGTAATCTGCATCAAGATAGAGTTTTTCTGAGGTATTTAACAAGACCCAGGAATTTTTGTGGCCTGTAAGAAAGTTAGGGCCATTCCACCATAAATTATTAGTAAGTAGTTCAGAAAGGGTTTGAGCTCTGGACCCCGCATCTGCAGGATTCATAGCCGACGGAATGTAGTGCTAAAGAGCTGGTGAAACGATGTCTTAAATGTAACTAACCCTATTAGTAACAAGCGTGCGCCAGCGAAACGGTGAAGCATTTAACCATGCCAGGACAATCTGGGAATCTGTCCAGGCAAAAATCTCTTAAAATTTAATTCGCTCAGAAAACATGTGTTGCACAAAGGCAATTAAGTTAGCTAAAAGTACGGCTCCAAGTAGCTCAAGGCGTGCCAAACTTATAAACTTCAAGGGGGTTATTTTACTTTTAGCGTATAGTAAAGAAACATCTACTCTTTCTCCTTTTTCGACGCGCAGAAATATAACAGAGGCATAACCTCTCAATAAGAGGTCGCAAAAAGCGTGTAATTCCCAATTTTGGAGGTTTTCCAAATATATATGACGTGGGATTTTGAAATTTAAAAGTAATGAAAGTTGGCGTTTCAAGCTAGTCCAGGTATCAACTATAGTTTATGGGGAACATCATCCCAAGCAATTTTGGATTCCCACAAACCTTGCATGACGTATTTTGCTAAGAGTAAGATAGGACTTAATAAGCCCAAAGTGTCAAAAATTTTCCCAATATTCGGACAAAATTGTGCATTTAGTACAAACTCTATTAACTGTTCTTCCGGTATATGAAAATGTGTCGTTTGACGGATTCCATTGAAGTCCTAAATTTTAATGAAATTAGGTTCATCCCTATCGAAGAAGATTGGAATCTGTAAATCGCAGCTTGGATTCGCTGTAAGCAATTCTGGAACATTACTAGCCCACTTTTTCAAATGAAAATTTCATGAGCTCAACAACATTATTAATTCTTGCTCTAGAGGCACAGGCGTCTGAAATTGAATTGCACTTAGAGATGACGTCATCTACGTACATCTGATTTTTTATTATGTTACTTGCTCGGAGAAAGCGATCTTGCTCTATGTCCGCAAGTTCACGCATAGTGCGCATGGCTAAATACGGCGAGCAATTCAACCCAAATGTAAGTCGGTTTAACTTGTATTCAGAAATCGGATCTTTAGACGAAAATCGCCGTAAAATCCTCTGAAAATTTCGATGTTCAGGAACGTTCGATATTTTTCTGAACATCTAAAAAATGTCAGTTATAAAAACAACTGGGTAAATACGGAATATAAGTAGCAGCAAAAATATATTAGGACCTTGTGTGTCATTTAGTCTAAGGGCTAGAGAGCCTTTTGCAGACCCATCGAAAACGACTCTAACTTTAGTGAAAGTGCTGTGTTTTTTCGAAACACAAAAATGCGGAAGGTAGTAAACAGGTGTACTATTCTTTTCTACCTCAGTAACCAAAGATATATGGTTTTGATTTATGTAATCTTCCACGCAGTCTGAGTAAGCCGCGTAAAGATCTGGAGATCTGAGTAATCTCGTTTCTAGTGAAATAAATCGGCAATATGCCTGTGAAAAAGTATCGCCCAAATCGGGTTCTTTATTACGAAAGGGCAACGTTATTTCGAAACGGCCCTAGACAGCGCGCGTAACAGTTTTTGAAAATATTTCTTAACATTTCGTATCTTCTGGCGATAAAATGGGGTCTGACGAAACTTGTTCAACTCCCCAAAATTTTGTGATAGAAATTTCTAGCGGTACATGAGTACCTGTAAAAAACGAGTAGTTTATGAGTTTATTACCTTCCCTAGCTGTACCTATAACTACCCATCCAAAAACTGAATTAAAAGCAGAAGGCTGGTCGAGTTAGTCTAAAATTCTGCCATCCTTAAGTATATGCGGAAAAAGCTCGGCGACAACTAGCAAATCAACAGAGTTTGAAAGAAAATATGATTCGTCAGCGAGTTCAGTACCTTGTAAATGAGTCCAACTCTGATTTTCTAAAGAAAACGGCGGCATTTCAGAGCATAGCTCTGGAACTATAATTGCGTCAAAAGAAAACACAGGCTCTGATTTTCCTCTTGGCTGTATTATACAATTAGTAGCACCTTTTGTGGAACATGACGTCATTTTATTGAGCCCAAAAATAGACGTAGAAAATTGTCGGCGACGGAGACTTAGGCGGCGTGCACACTTGTCGCTTATGAAACCATATTGACTCGCGGAGTCAATTATAATTCTGAGTGATCTGAGAATGTCGTTACCATCATAAATATTAACTACTGCAATTGTTAAAAGAACAGTGTTTTTGAAGAACTGGTTACGTTACAGATCGTAGAAGCAACGTTCGGTTGAAGATCAATTGAAATAGGCGCATCGTGCTTAGTCACTGATGGCCCTGATGAATACTGCCTTGTAGAAGAAATGTTATTAATAGGATCAGAATGTAAAGAAGTATTGTGTCCGATTTTACGTATTCGACAGCGAAAAATTGATGGGCAATTCTGTCTAGTGTGGGATGAGTGTAAACAATTTATACAAAGTCATTTTTGCTTAACGAAACTGAGTCGGTCTACGGCATTTTGTCTCAAAAATTCGGAACATTTTGAAAGAACATGACTGTGGTTGCACATATGGTAAGTAATAGTGCCACTAACGGAGCTTTTACTTTGTCAACTGTCATAGCACAGCGCGGAAAATGAACTAATTTTATAATATTTTTTAGGAAATTTATTGATTCTCTGACTAGAGATTTCTATTTTAACCTTGGGCGGGTTCAAATACTATACTGATTCGAGTGCCTTACACCTGTTTTCTAGAAATAGTAGCTGAGATTCGTATGTGGGTATTTCCACCGAAGTGTGACCAGTTTCAAAATCGGTGCGTGTCGAAATGTCTAATTTTTCCAATAAAATATGAATCAACAAGAAATCCCACTTATGTGTTTCGAAATTTATTATTTTAAGCGCTGCAACGTTTTCAGAGAACACGTTCAAAAGAGAGCATAAATCATTAGCCGTTTCTCTCTTTAATTTGAACTTAAAGACACTATTGACTGCAAGTAGAGCAAATATAGGGTTCCTGCCGCCACATTTCCTCCAGCATCTACATTTCCTCACACATCTGGACCAAATAGTTTTCTTCGACTAACCATTTTTCATCTTTCGAGATAAACCTATCTTGTTTGGTGTCAATTAATATTAGATTTTTCTCAGCTACCCGAATCTCTAGGAATTTTTTAGATAGCATTGTCTCCCAGGGAGTTACCCTCATTTTAAGATTTTTTGCTGGTAGCGATTTCTGACCGTCCTTACAATTTTTTTTAACCATGCAATACATCAAGTTAGTCTAGAATTTTACACAGAATCGGAATCTGCAAACAGATTTAATATATGACCACCCCCTGCAAAGTTACAGATATACCCTCTGCGAGATAAATCTTTCTCCACATTTCCACCCACGAGATAAATCTATCTTGTTTGGTATCAATTAATATTAGAATTTTCTCAGCTACCTGAATCTCTAAGAATTTTTTAGATTGAATCACCGCTCAGGGAGCTACCCTCACTTTAAGATTTTTTACCGACAGCGATTTCTGACCGTCTTTATAATTTTTTTTAATCATGCGACACATCAAATTAGTCTAGAATTTTACGTAGAATTCGAATCGGCAAACAGATTTAAAATCAGACCACCCCTTACAAAGTTACACTTTTAAAGGCTTCTAGCCTCTAAATGCCTTTATGGGCCATACGTGTTTAATATTTAAAACCATTTTCAAACGGTAATGTACTGTTTTTAGAATACTCAAAACCATGACTTAAAATTTTAAACAGTTATCAATTTTCTGGTTTAACATTTTTTAATTACTAAGCATGTAATTTCCTTATCTGGCAGAGTTTGGCATTTCCTCAAATTCCCTGGTTTTTAAACCACAGTATATTGTTAGTATTTCCAATTATAGCTTTTATTCAGTCACGTATTTAATGTTTAAAAGGCCAAGACTTATATAATTGAACCGCTTGGTGTTTATTTGTTTGTTACAGAATGTGGGTTGTTACGCTCCCTTTCTGTTAGCGTACTTAAAATACATCGTTTTTGGATCGCTGTTTGTATAAAGTAAATACTTTCGAATAGTTTTCAGATTTGTATGCAATTTAACGTGTGTATTAATTAAAGATAGATTAATTGAAGACTGATTTTCATTAATAAATAAATTGCAAAGAACGAATTCTAAATTGGATTATTCGTCGTATAAATTATGCTATTATCGAAGTCGAGATAATAGACGATCAGATGTTATGGGTATCAACTATTTTATATAAACAGATTAGTAGTGTAGTTCTGATTCCATTGAAGGAAAGATGCTTTATAGGCGAACGTGTTTACTCAACCTGCACGTGCGTTTTACGGAACATTGACTTAGTGATTACGCGTGCTTTACTAATTGTGTTTTTAGTTGAGTTTCTTTTGAAATAAAAGTTGTAGAATTTGCTTGCTAAACTTGACCGATCTTTTAGGATTACTGTGTGTGCGATCTAGTTTCGTGCTCCTTTTTTTTATCAGAGTGTACAGAGTACAGAGTTGTACAAAATTTTTAAAGGAGCCACATTAGTCAGGTTTTAAACTCCCTTTTTTTAACTCATTCCGTATTAAGGATATGTTAAATTTACCTTGCATCTAATAATAAGTAAATAAAATATGAACGTACATTTTTTTTAAAAAACGAGATTGTGAGAGTGATAGTGTTTTTAAATGTTTCACCGTATTCAAACAATGCCTTTACCAACTGAAATTAGCTTCAGAAGTTGACGAAGTTCTTTCTGCTGAAGCAGATCCGCAATACGAAAAATTCTTGACGGATGTTTGGATCGGAATTATAAAAACTTTAATTGTTCTTAGTTGCGTTTGTTGCATGTGTTCCTGTCTGTTGTACCACAAATTCCACCCCCGCGAATAGACTGTGAATCTTTGCCAAGCTACACCAGTGCATCCGGCTTACTAAGCTACCAGGAGGCTTTCGATCAGTTACAGAAAGTAAAAGAACAATCTGCAGTTGATAGTAGTGTCAAGTTTCAAGTTGATAATGGGATGGAACCATGGACACCCCACACTCCACCAACTCCAACTGCAAGGCTATCAGTTGCCGAATTAGTCCAATTCTATAGACACTCTTCCGGTGCTCCTGGTTTTGTAAGTTGAACTATTTCATACTTGTTATTACTTTAAATATCTATCCGTTTGTTTTGCAATATTCTTTGTCGTTTGATACCTTTTACAATAGAAGTGCATGCTATTTTAAAAAAAAAAACAAAAAAAAAGAAAAATCGACAATACTGGACTACTCATATCAATTGTGTCTACCTAGTTATCTTTTGTTAACATTTTGTCTGATTTATGTTTAATTGGTGTGTGAGGAAACGTTTCTGCTACTCCCCAATATTTCCTTACTTTGTAATAAAAGTTTTGTAATGCTTTTATCGTGATTATATTATATAGATTATCCAAACAGTTTTTTTTTACATCTTACAGAGTACGGAATAATTTAGACTTTTCATTGCTGCTATGCTTATTCTTTTTTTTCAGGTTTGCTTGACTATTTTTATTGCAGGTATTGTCACTAATTCCCTACAGCCGCGTACATTATATGTTAGTCTGCTTTCTACAACCCCCCCTAATCTCCGATTGAGCCCGGTCATTCCTTGATTTTCTTTGTGTTACGCACGGCTACGAGCCAACGTAACAGGGTTTTCTGAACAAATGTGTTCTTTCTAATCACGTAATTTAGTGAGGTATTAAGATGCGTTTACATATAGATGCGTTGATATTTTCGACATAATAATTAAATATTTGGAATGCCAAATTATCTATGTTTTCCCATAATTTTATTTGCTGCAATTAGTTGCTTATAAAATCTTATCTTTACTCGTAAATTATATTTAAACATTTTATACGACGCACACATTACTATCCTAATTAAATGCTATCGGATTATTACTAAAGGAGCTTCTTTCTCATGCTTGTAATCAAATATCTTTTATATACAGTGTCCTCGCAATTGACCTTTTATAGAATAGTCAATTAACTCCTATAATTGATGGAATTATCTGATTTTCTTAAAGTTAAAGTTATTTATATTTATCCTACCGCCCCTATGACTTAATCTACCCTTAAACTACCCTCTTGTCATAGCAATATATATATATATATATATATATATATATATATATATATATATATATATTGCTGTAGTTGTGTCCTCACTTTCTGTAGTCGGATATATTAAATGTTCTACTTAACGCCACCGCTCTGTGTTTCTTTCAAATTTTAATCTTTTACTTATTTATTATGCCACGGCTAGCCCTTTTTAGTCTACACAGAGTGCACAACGTTACGATGATCAATTTTCGTTTTTCGCCCCTTTATGATTAATTATTTGAATTAATAAAACGAAGTCAATCAACATTCATATAATGAAACGAAATAATATTTACAATTTTTGAAATTCTTTAAATACACCTTTCAAGCAATTAATATAATATGGACTATTTATCCCAAAATTTATATACTTTTAATTTAATATAAAGTCACCAAAAAAATCAGGAACGTTCGAGACCTTTTTATGATTATTACGTAAGCTTTAACGTACTCAATGTCCTTGTTGACTTTTTACAAATTAGTGAGAAAATTAATATATTCAATGTTAATTTAAATTGAAAAGATTCCTTAAAACTAGGTAGGTCTGAGCTGCTTTGTTTCGTGTTGTGGATCAACACACCCCTTACTGTCTTCAATCGAATACCAATGCTCTGCTTTGTCGAACTAACATTTCAGTACAGTTACACCTTGCTTTCCAAAAATCACCTCGTGCTTTGTAGTATATTTAACTGCCTATGCTTTGAATCTCTTCCCTTAAATACCACTTGAAATGCCAGACTTCGGATCATAAATTAGCAGCGTATTAGAATTGTCCCATAATTATACCTGAATTAAAATTAGAATTGTTTTATAAGTGAACTAGAAATAGTCCAGAAGCCGATTAAAATTGAATTGTTCCAAAATTAAAATTGTCTTCGACGCAGATTAGAATTGTAAGTATTTTCGGCGTAGATTAGAATTCTTTTCGGCGCAGATTAGAAGCCCTATCATTATAAATATTTAATTTAAATTAATTAACCAATTTTTACTCACGTTTTCTAAAAAAAACGGCAAAAACTCTTTATGTATTCTTAACACAATTTTTATGTAGCACTATTTTCACTATATTATAAATTTAATTTATGTGACGCGTAGATTTTTGGTTAAAAGTAATGTGGAATCAACCTGCTTCAAGTGTTGACTGAGCTGTCTTATCACCGGTGGCTGTTAAATAGCCTTTTCCCACTACCTTTGGGTTGGGTTTCCAAGCAGTTTGACAGATTGTCTCGACCAACCAGATTTTCTTTAATATTCCCTGTATTTTTAAGCTGTTTCTGATGAAATTCCTTTGGATTTCCCTGTCATAGTGTTTATTTGCGATCTTTGATACATTATAATTTGTTATCGTGGCCAGACTTTCAACTTACGTTTGTTGTTTTGTATAGATAATGCTTTTGGATGATTGTACAAAAATAAATGATGTAACTCTAGTTCTGTTTTCGTTCATGTATTTATTTATTTGAAAGTGCGTTTTCTTATCAAAGCGCTCATGGTTTCAGCGTAGTTGCATGAAGATTAGTTAGATTTCATCTTATCTTCTGCGTATTTTATTTTATAAACTTGTAAAACACTCCTGAACGTAGTTTAAATACATGTACGATTATTTCTCTGCTGAATACGCGTTCTATTGTTGAAAGATGTGCTCACTTGCATTGATTAAGGTTAATTACGGTCTATACAGGGTGAATGGCATCGTTCGTGCAAAAATGAACTGGGAGATAGTACACTTAGTTTGCAACAAAAATTGTTAATATGACCCGTGTCCTATCTCGACTGGTTTAGGAGATATGGTTCTTTTTTAGTGTGTTTCTTAATAACGCGACTTCTTGCAGTAAAAGATAAATTTCTCGGCTTCTGCTGCAAATAACTAGATAAACAATCAGATTTTCATAAACTACATTAAATTTCCTATAGAAAACAACTATTTCGATTTTTTTAATTTTAAAGGAAACATTTATTATAAAGCATTAAAAGGTAAAAAATTCCAAAGAAAATTTTTTTAACAAGGTTTAAAGTAATATTACAGCGAAATTATTTTATCTACAAATGAGCAAATGTCACAAAAACAACCTCACTTCATAAGGTTTCCAGCAGTGCGAAACACTTTCTTTTGATTTTTAATTTATCAAGTATGGAAATATGGAAACACATATTTGTTTCCAATTCGCATTAAAATTCGCCCACTGCCTTGATTATCTAATGGTAGCACAACGTTTTTCCGGTATTACGGAGGCAAAATGCTGACCACCGCACCTGATACAGGTTTTTGCTTTTTTCCGCATACCTACCATGGTCACGCTCATGCAATAAGACAAATCGTTCCAACGCGGATTCAGCCTAAATGTGTGGGCGGCTGTGATAGGAAACACCCTTATTGGCCCCTATATTTTCGAAAGAAACCTGAAGTACCCCTATTGTTGGAAGATTTCCCTTTAGAAGTTCGTAACGATATCTTTTTTCAACATGACGGGGATCCTCCTCATTACACACGTGGTGTCCGCCAGTTTTTAAACGAACAGTACGCAAGGTGGATTGATAGAGGAGGACCTATTCCGTGACCAGCAAGATCGCCTGACTTGAATCCCATGGATTACTTTGTATAAAGCTTTTTAAAAGAATACGTATACATTACATGTGATTTTCCAATGCTCCACCCGAAAGTACTACATTGGCCAGGAAGCGAGTTTTTTTTTACCTGGGAAATTTTGAATTTTGCCGAATCCTTGCTGTTCCAAGCAAGGTAGATCTTTAACGTGCGTGACAACACTCACACACGGGACCTCCATTTACCTCTCATCCGAACGAGGGTGTATTTTTACGAAAAATGCTCGCCTAACATTTTCAAGCGGACCGTGTCGATTCGAACCGGGACCTTGGGCGTAGTAGTCACACATACCACTACGCCACGGAGCCGCCTAGAATACGTATACATTATAATTTAAATTAGGGCCGCTATACTTGCGGCCACGTCCCCAATGCTCCACCCGGAGGTACTACATTGGGTTTAAACGCGAAAAATAGTCGTGCTCCTAATTTATTCTTACTTCATAGTTGATTCACCCTAAATAAAAACTAAATAAAATCTAACAAACCTAAAATCTAACAAACCTAACAAACTCTAACAATCTAATAAACCTAAAATCTGACAAAACTGGAACAAAACAAAACAAAACTAAAAACAGGGTTGTAAATAATGGTATCCCTAGCGCTGACTTTCGAGTGTACCCGATCAACAAGCAAAATGAGAGAGGAGGGATCCGTAATACCGGATAGCAGACGCCGGTTCTGCTTACCAGTGCGACCTGAAGGGTCGTCTTAAAACTATCCAAATCTAGCTAACCAATTTAAATCCATCCCTAGCTTTCCCTATCGTTCCCTAACTGATTTACATTATGATTACAATCTTCGCAATTCTGCTCGTCCTTCCCAAATATATACTGCAACCAAAATGGCGACAGAACGTCAAACAAAACAAATAAGCCACATAATACATGCTATATATAAATAAATATAAAGTGTAAATATAAAATATAAATAAATATAATTATGTAAATATATAAATAAATGTTTAATAAGCGTTAAGCATATAGCAGTGCACAAAATAGCGAAAGCATCACCCTATTTATCAGGTGCACTCGCACAAGCATTATGTCGGCTAGCGCCTTTACACACCAAACGTGCTTCTTAAATTATTTCAAAACTACTAATTAATGTAAATCAATGCTTGTGCGAGTACAGCCGCCACATTTTAAGTCTTACCTCGATAATAAAATTCTCCAGCATCCGAAGATCTGGTCGTCTGTAACTTACTTCTAAAGGTGGGACGGGGTGCACTGCTAAAGTCCTGGTGGGTATGCACTAAATGTTTTTGGGGGGATTACAATCACTATCACTATCACTTCACTTTCAAGTCCTGGGGGGATGCGCGGTTGCACTCTGTTTTATTATCCTTGTTTACTTTATTGATTTAATTTAAGGAGGGTTTATGATTTATTTGTTATTGTTTATTTGTTATTATTTATTCCCGATTTTCCGCACATAATTATGAAGATAGGCAGTGATTGTATTAATGGAGTGGGGGTTTCTCGTGCATATTGGACATTTTGGTATAATTATCTTTTTTTTTTTTTTTTTTTTTTTTTTTTTAATATCAGGTTTTGGTTATGCTCGTATCCTTACTCACGCCAAGTCAATCTAAAATTTTCAATCCTCCCACCAACCCCACCGAATTTTTACACGCGGTCGTCATTGATTGTCTAATCTCGCGACCCTTCCCGCGAATTCTTTTAAGGCTGTCCAGAACGCCTTCTGGTTAACCACTTCCCCGACTTCCTCTAGGCTCTTTGGCCATGCCAGACCTAGGATAGCTAGTTTGCTATCAGCCAACCCTCGATTTCCCGCCTCAAGCGGGCAGTCGAAGAGCACGTGCTCTGCGCTTTCCGCGCCCTCACCGCATTCGCAGCGGTCGCTATTGGTTAGACCGAACCTTTGTAAATACGCCTTCAGGGCGCCGTGCCCTGTTATCAACTGCACCATTTTGTGATCGAGCTTAACCTCGATCTTACCTCTGGCTTCTATGCTCGGTATGAATTTGTGGGTCAACCTGCCCGTGGCAGCGTTGTTCCACCTCTCTTCCCATTGTCGAATTGATTTTTCGCGCAGCTTTCTTTTGATTAAAGACCTCGGTATCGACGAATGTGTTATTCGAAAGTCGCCCGTCGCGGCCTCTTTAGCTAATTCGTCAGCCCTATCGTTTCCTACGTTACCATTGTGCGACCTGACCCAACAGAACTTTAAACGTCGAAACTCTAGCGCCGTACGCGCTATCCTCCAGACGTCCGCTTGGAGATCTGTCGAGGTGTTCATGTTTGTTAAAGCCGTTAGCGCCGATTTACTATCACTGATTATATAATACTCGTCTCTGCCCGTATGGTTTATTACGTAATCGATAGCCTCTCGTATGGCTACCAATTCGCACTGGAAGATAGTGCACCAGTTCGCGAGTTTGGTTTGAAACCGAAACACCTCCCTTTCCTGCTTATACACGACAAACGCCGCGCCTGCTTGCCCATCGTCCATACGTGAACCGTCCGTATAAATTCTAATACCCATCGCGTCCTCATCACCTTCGACAAACTCGATCCTCTAATATCAGCCGGGTGCCCTAACTCAGATACAACAATCTTTCTTGCAATTTCCCTATTACCAAGATTAAGATCTTCGATAATTTCGCGCCCTTTTCCTATATTTATTAATCGTCTATCTCTAATCTCCCTAACGACATATTCGATAGGGAGAGACTCACTGATCACCAGGACAGCCTCCGTGGAGGTGGTCCTGTACGCCCTCGCCGCTTTTACCGCGGTTATGCGTTGTACGCTCGTCAATTGACGCATCTCCCGGACTTTACAACCTTCTGCCCATACAGAAGCTGCGTACAGTATTGCCGGCTCAATTGCTCCGGCATAAACCGTCCTCAGCGATTCGCCCCTGAAACCCCACTTTATTTTAGCCGCCGCCATCATTTTATTTGATATTTCGCCGCCCTTACTTTTTACGTATTGTACGTGCGCTTTCCAATTTAATTTATTGTCGATCTTGACGCCGAGGTAGGTAATACAATCTTTAAACGGGATTTTCTCCCCTCCTAGCTCTAACCTAGGAGGTCTCTGTACTGGTTTCGTGCCGAAATAAAGCGCCTCTGACTTCGCCGTGTTAAATTTTAATTTTACCGCCTGCGACCATTAGAATACGTATACAGCATGGAGGTAGTCAGTTTAGAAAATTTGAGACAAAGGCTCGAAAATGCATGTCAACTCTTAAGAGAGAAGCTATCTATGAGCGTGACCATGGTAGGTATGCGGAAAAGAGCAAGAACCTGTATCAGGTGCGGTGGTCAGCATTTTGAGCAATACAAATTAAATTCAATTTATCAAATTATTGCCTCCATAATACCGGAAAAAGTTGTGCTACCATTAGATAATCAAGGCAGTGGGCGAATTTTAATGCGAATTGGAAACAAATATTTGTTTCCATATTTCCATACTTGATAAATTAAAAATCAAAAAAAAAGTGTTTCGCACTGCTGGAAACCTTATGAAGTGAGGTTGTTTTTGTGACATTTGCTCATTTGTAGATAAAATAATTTCGCTGTAATATTACTTTAAACCTTGTTAAAAAAATTTTCTTTGGAATTTTTTACCTTTTAATGCTTTATAATAAATGTTTCTTTTAAAATTAAAAAAATCGAAATAGTTTTTTTTTTATAGGAAATTTAATGTAGTTTATGAAAATCTGATTGTTTATCTAGTTATTTGCAGCAGAAGCCGAGAAATTTAACTTTTACTGCAAGAAGTCGCGTTATTAAGAAACAAACTAAAAAAGAACCATATCTCCTAAACCAGTCGAGATAGGACAGGGGTCATATTAACAATTTTTGTTGCAAATTAAGTGTACTATCTCCCAGTTCATTTTTGCACGAACGATACCATTCACCCTGTATACAGGGTGTTAAATGCTTGCTATTTACTTAATGTACGAATTACTTATTTTTCTGCTAAATAAATGCAGTTTTGTGATTCCCATTGCCATTTACAGTTACTACACGACCCTAACTACTCAATACAATATATATATTGCATGAAGTACTACAGGATGTAAATTCGTTGTTATTTATTCCATCCGATGACCACATTTTGCTTATCGCAACGACATCATATTCACAATCACATATATTTAATGTAAATTTATTGCTTACCTCGCATGCTTCGAACGTTTTGATAATAACACATAAGAACCTTACGTTGGAATTATTTAGTTTTTGTATTGTAAGAAGTTTATTTCCTGCAATATCTTGACAAATATTTAAGTTAATATTTTTATAAAAGGTCAATTCAAGCCTAATATCTGTACACAGTCTACGTAATATTTATTACAAGTTGTTGAATCTAACATAAACTTTAAAACTGCGAGCATAAATTATAAGTTAAGCGGTGACAGAAAATACCACTTACGAGCGTCATTATAAGAGCTCCGTCCTTCGATGATCATAAAGATTGCTGTAACTGTTGTCAAGCCAGAGTATACGTCATAATAGAACACTTTCACCTGAGCTGTTGTTTGAGAAGGTGTTTGTTCTTGTTATAGAAGAACATGGCATCGGGTGATTATACCTGGTGTTGGAGGCATGTAAAGAAAAAGGTTGATTTTGAAATGAAATCGTCTTTGTTAAGGCACTACATGTCGACGCTTGTCAGAATAAGTTTGCACTAAACGAGGCGTAAATTAAAATGGTTGGTTTTAGAATAGCATGCAACTTATATGAAATGCAACTTATTTGAAATGTAATTTATTTGGTATGCAGCTTGTTTGATATGCAGTTTATTTGATGTGGTAATTTATTCAACGTGGATACACGTGATGTTCGTTTAATATTCTGTAACAAGGTTAATTAAATTATGTGGTTTTGGAGAATTCTAGCCTGATTATTGTTGAAATAAGAAAACTCCAATTATCATTAAATGTTCCGGAGATGGTCCAAATACATTGCAAGTATTCTTCTGATGGATGGTGCTCTGAAAGAAGTTATTGATTCAGTTGATCTACCTATTAGAATTGGAAGAGAATTTCGTATTATTAATGCTTTGGTTGTACCGTCTCACCCGCACACATTTATCTTTGGTAGCGATTTCGCAAACTCATTTGGTCCAGTAGCAGATTTCAAAAATAATACATGGTATATTCAGGATTATGATAACAATAGTATTTCGTATATAGGTCAATCGTCAGACCCTTGAGTTGTAGTAATCAATTACTTAGTTTAGATGACTTGTCGGAAACACAGCAAATAAAAGCACGAATAGCAATAGAATCCTTCAATGAAATTAGTAGTGAAGAGAGACTAGGGCGTACAGATAAAATTGTATTAGATATTGATACTGGTGATGCGAAACCCTTTCGTAAAAAACCATACGTCATGTCCCCCTTTATGAGTAAGATGTTAGATAAAGAGTTAGACGAAATGTTGAGATTAGGAGTAGTGGAAGAATGCCAGAGTCCATGGTCATCTCCCGTATTGTTAGTTAAAAAACAAGGTGGCGAGTACAGATTTTGTTTTGACGGAAGAGCACTCAATGATATTACTAAACATGACAGCTAGCCATTGCCAACCATCGATAGGATCGTTAATTTACTCAAAGGTGCAAATTATATTTCTAGTCTTGATCTTAGAATGAGTTTTTGGCAGATCCCACTTTCCGAAGCATCTAAGGATAAAACAGCTTTTAGCGCTATTTCAAGAGAACAGTATGGGTTTGCTACTATGCCATTCGGATTAAAGAATGCTGCTCAGACACAACAGCGTTTAGTTGATTCAATCTTTGGACCGAAATTTGAACCTCATGTGTTTTGTTATTTGGGTGACATTATCCTGTGTTCAGCATCCTTTGAGGAACATTTGAAACTTTTAGAAACGGTAAAAGAACGTCTTAAGGAGGCAAACCTTACGATTAACTTAAAAAAGTGTGAATTCTTTAAGAAATCATTGAAATTTCTCGGTTACGTTGTTGGGTCAAATTCCTTTCGTACAGATCATGAAAAGGTTTTTGCAATGGTAAATTTTCTTATACCTAAGACCTCTACTGAGGTCAAACGCTTTTTAGGAATGTGTAGTTGGTATCGTCGTTTTATAAAAAACTTTTCATCTTTAGTATCACCAATCAGTGATTTGGTAAAAGGAAAGAAAAAAGATCAATCTATTGTTTGGACGTCCAAAGCTGAGGATTCATTTGTTCAGATCAAACAGGCTTTAGTCTCCACTCTATTAATATCACAGCCGGATTACTCAGTCCCATTCATTGTCGAGTGCGACGCCAGTGATACAGGGTTCGGAGCAGTTTTAGTTCAGAATATAGATGGTGTCGAACACGTTATCTCTTATGCCAGTAAATCACTTACACGAACTGAGCGACATTATTCAATCACGGAGAAAGAGTGTCTTGCTGTAATTTTCGCCATAGAAAAATTTTGACCTTGGGTGGAAGGAACCCGTTTTACTGTTATCACCGATCATTTTTCGTTGTTATGGCTTAATAATATACAGAACCCAACAGGAAAGATAGGTAGATGGGCTGTCCCTCTACGGCAGCATACTTTCGAGTTAGTCCACCGAAAGGGAAAGTTTAACGTAGTTCCAGATTGCCTTAGCCGAACAGTCCCAGATCTAAATCATGTGGATAATTTAGTTGAAATCAAGTTTGACAATTTGGACCCTTAGTATGCGTCTCTACGAGAAAAGATTTTATCTTCGCCTGAAGATTACCCGCATTGGAAAGTGAAAGATAACTTTGTATTTAAATTTCTTTCTTCAAATTTACCACTTTCATCGAATGTAAGGGAATGGAAATATTTAGTTCCTAGATCACAAAAGGAAGAGGTTATTCGGATAAACCATGACCCTTCAGTGGCCGGACATTTTGGTTATTTTAAAACATTGGCACGCGTGCAAGAAAATTTTTATTGACCTAAAATGCGTGTTGATGTGATGCAATTTTGCAAAAAGTGCTTAAACATGTGGTGCACAGAAAGCAACGAATAGTGGACCCTTTGGGTTAATGGATAAAGAAAAAGAGTTCCTCTTTCAGATTATTGCAATAGACCTCATGGGTCCATTTCCACGGTCCAAGGTAGGACACAAATGGTTACTAGTTATTGGTGACTGGTTCTCAAAATTTACATTAATGTTTCCTTTACTTAATGCAGAAGCGCATTTAATAGAACGTGTACTGGAAGAAAAAGTTTGCTTAGTCTTTGGTGTGCCCAAATTCGTTATCGGTAATAATGGTTCACAATTTAGTGGAAGAAATTTCAAGGCAGTATGCAAAAAATATGATGTTCAAAAATCTGGTTTATTGCAGTTTACTCTCCCCAATGTAATTTCGTGGAAAGAATAAATCGAACTGTCGGAACAGCTATACGGTCCTATGTTGAAGAACATGATACTTGGGATGTCAAGTTACCCCAAATTCAGTATGCAATTAATACTGCAAAACACCATGCTACTGGTTATTCGCCAAATTTCTTAGTTTTTGGTAGACATGTTCCTGTGTCTGGAAGATTTTATGGTCTTGATATGGAACCCACAGATGATATTGATATCATTCCTGGTGATAGACCTTCGTATGTTTTAGATCATCAAGGACTATTCGATATTTTTAAAGAAGTACATAAAAAGTTATATTTAGCTTACATGCGGTCCAGAAATACATATAATTTAAGAAGGTGACACATTTCCTTCGAAGTAGGCGACAAGGTTTGGAGATCCAAAAAAGTTCTTTTGAAGGCAAGTGATAAGTTTACTGCTAAGCTTGCGCCAAAACACGTTTTGTGTATTGTTAGAAAGAAGATTTCTAATCTGATTTATGAATTGAATAATGAAGATGGTTCAAAAGCAGGCAGATGGCATATTAAGGATTTGAAACCTTATTGAGTATTCAAAAGTTAAAAATGATGTTTTGGAAAAGATGGTCTAATAGTTAATAGTGATAATTATTTCTGTCGTATCTTTTCGGTCAAGAACTTATTTATTGTACTATAATACTGTAACGCGCCACTACTACCGCGTTTCTTTAATTTAAAACAAGTAATAAAAACGTCTTTATTACTTACTGTTCACAAGTCTAATTAACAGTATATGCCTTATTTATATGTTTTCAGTCCACTTAACAATGAAGCACTATTACACTAATGAATTTACAAGCACTAATATCTTCTTAAATTAACTCCTTTACCATAGGTTCATTAACAACACTAACACTACTATTTATTTATACACTTCTATTTATTTATGTATACTGCAAGCTGCATGCACATTAGACACAGCATATCATTTATGTATATATTCTAAAAACTCAACTACGTTTACTTTACAACGATATAATTTATATTAGACATTCAAGAATAGACTAACTCTTACATTCATAAGCGGCCTTATATATACCCTGCATTAAGATATGACTCATTATCTAGAACTTTGTAGAAGGATTCTCGAATGCTGAAGAATACGCTGTGCCCCTGGCGTTTGTATGTTTGACGGGTTGCCTAATAGTGGATCGCAACACTGCCCCCTCTTTAAAACCGTTACGTCTCGTAACTGTAAATCCATCTTGACGCCAATTCGATGACTGGTGACGGTATCGGCAGCTATCTCCTCTGGTGCATCCACCGCGTCGTTGGAAGTAACAGTCAACACACTTTTCATGGTCTTGGTAGGCAACCGGTTGATAACAACAAACAAGAACCTGGACGTTGGTTCCTGAAAACTACTTCTAGCATATTTCGGACTATCCTCCAATCCAAGCGATCCAGTCCACAGCCCAGCTTGGGCACCGCTAGTTTCGTTACTCCATTTTCCATCATCTGAGCTTTAAGATTCAGCAAAGCCTCCCATAGATGTCCATAACTAGGTCTCTGCCATGAAGAATTTTTGGTGACCAGATAGTAAACATAACGATTTTTATCTTGAAGGACCAAAGATTTTCCTACAGTTGGCTGCTGTTGTACTAATTCATCCACACATCCAAACTTTTTCTTGAAAACAACAGCTATTCCCTTGACATTGCCAAATCTTGAGCTACGCAATGTGCAAGGGAATACTCTTCTGGTGCTCTAAACAGATCTTGCTGTTTTCAACAACAACGCCAAATCTCGCTTTAGCGGAACCACCATACGCCGCCATAAAGCTCTCAAAATCTACATTTGGCTCATGATTAATAACTTGCCGAACACCATTATCATTATTCGAGTCTTCCTGGTTGTTGCCAGCGTAGGATGTTAAACGGTCAAAGTGTACCACTTTCGGTTTACCACGAGGGGATCTTCTGATCCGGTACACTACATCATTAATCCTTTTTAACACTTCGTACGGCCCTTCCCATTGTCTTTGTAGTTTTGGCGACAATCCACGTTTTCTTTGTGGATTGTACAACCACACTAAATCTCCAGGTTGATAACCACCTTCTTGTGCTCTCGTGTCATATTGTGATTTCATTCGATCGCTTGCTGCCTGTATATTCTTTCGGACGTTTTCGTGAATACTATTTGATCTTTCACGAAGCTTACTAACGTAATCTTCACCTGCGATCTCTTCTCCAGGTTTAAATCCAAACTGAAGATCACATGGTAGCCGCAATTCACGTCCTAGCATTACGCAAGCGGGAGAGTACCCTGTGCTGTCATGTACCGAAGATCGGTACGCCAGTAGGAACAAATGCAGATATTGGTCCCAGTCTCGTTGATGTTCAGAGACAACTTTGGCCAGGTACTTCCTAACGTCCTGTTCATTCTTTCAACCATTCCATCCGATTGGGGATGAAGTGGCGTGGTTCTAGTCTTCCTGATTCCAAGATGCTTGCAGACATTTTGAAACAATACTGATTCGAAGTTTCGACCTTGATCGGAGTGTAATTCCAACGGAACTCCAAAACGACAAAACAACTCCTGACTAGTACATCTGCAACCGTCTCGGCTTCTTGGTTAGGTATAGCATATGCCTCCGGCCATTTGGTAAAATAATCCATTGCAACCAAGATGTATTTATTTCCTTTCTCTGATTCAGGAAATGGACCAGCTATATCAATGGCTACCCTCTCAAAAGGATTCCCCACGTTATACTGTCTCATTGGGGCTTTCCGTTTTGAGACCGGGCCATTTGCAGAGGCACACAATTCACATTTCCGGCACCACTCCTTCACATCATCTTTGCAGTTCAGCCAATAGAATCTTTCTCTCACTCTCTCGAGAGTTCTTTTCACGCCAAAGTGCCCTCCGGAAATACCATCGTGCAAGTGCTGCAACACTTCCGGCACTCTGCTTCTCGGCACTATCACTTGAAGTCTCTCAGTGCCATCTTCAAATTCCAGGCGTCGTTTCAAGATTCTATTTTCCATCATCAAGGAGTCCCACTGTGCCCAGTATGCCTTCAGGCTCCTACTTGAAATACTAATTTCTTCCAAAGCTGGTCGTTGTCCTCTATTTTTCCACTCAATAATACGTCCCAATTCGGCGTCATTTTCCTGGTCTTCTCGTATTTTTCGAGTTGCCAAGTATCATCGGTTACCGTCATTCTATGGATGACACTTATTTTCTCTTCCATCTTGGAGCAATGATTGCAGTCCACCGGACAAGGTCTCCTAGATAGAGCGTCTGCATTCCGATGGCTAGTTCCTACGCGATGTTCTGTGTCAAAGTCATATTCCTGCAGCCGCTCTATCCACCTTGCCACTTGCCCTTCAGGATTTCGAAACTGCAGTAACCATTTCAGTGCAGCATGGTC
Source organism: Platerodrilus igneus (assembly GCA_036346225.1). Lineage (NCBI taxonomy): Eukaryota > Metazoa > Arthropoda > Insecta > Coleoptera > Lycidae > Platerodrilus > Platerodrilus igneus. Next base: position 379,555 of record JARFIW010000376.1, read on the forward strand.
TGTTCTCAACAGGAATTTACGGCCGTATAAGTACTTATAAAAGTGCTCTACGGATTTGACGACGGCCAACAGCTCCTTCTTGTCACACAATAGTTCCTTTCTGGCCGCGACAAGACCTTGCTGAAATACCCAATAACTTTTTCTTGTCCGTCCTGCACTTGAGAAAGAACGCCTCCTATAGCTGTGTTACTGGCGTCGGTATCCAACACAAATTTCCCCTCCATCCGTGGATAACTCAAAATTGGTGCTGTAACTAGTAGCCGTTTCAGTTGTTCAAATGCTCTGTGGCAGTCGTCATTCCAATCATATTCTTGTCCATCTTCGGTTAATTTTGTTAACGGTTTGGCAATGTTCGCAAACCCAAGTATAAAACGTCGGTAATATGTGCACAATCCTAGAAAACTGCGTAGTTGGTGTATATCTGCTGGTGTAGGCCACTCCTGTACCGTTTTTATTTTGTCAGGGTCAGCTCTTATTCCGGTCTCCGAAACGACATGTCCTAGGTATTTCACCTCTTTTCCAAACAGGTGACACTTCTTGGGGCTCAATGTAAGGTTTGCCCCCCGTAATCTCTGGAATATCTCCTCTAGGTTCTTAAGATGTTCTTCGAAAGACCGACCTAACACTATCACGTCGTCCAGGTACACCAGACATGTCTTCCAGGACAGTCCACGCAGTACCGACTCCATCAATCGTTCAAAAGTAGCAGGAGCATTGCATAATCCAAATGGCATGACCTTGAACTGCCATAATCCAGTTCCAATTGTAAAGGCAGTCTTTTTTTTATCGTTTGGCTCCAAGCCTACCCGCCAGTATCCGCTTTTCAAGTCCAAGGTCGAAAACCATTTAGATCCGGATAGAGTATCTAAGGTGTCATCAATTCTGGGCAAAGGATAGCTGTCTTTCTTTGTCACATTATTAAGCCGCCGGTAGTCTACACAAACCTTGTCGACCCGTCCTTTTTCTTGACAAGCACTACCGGGGATGCCCATGGACTATTCGAGGTTCAATCACTCCCTGTTCTTCCATATCGGTGATAATTTGCTCAGCTTCCTTACGTTTTGCCAAAGGAAGCCGCCTGGGGTGTTGTCTTATCGGTTGCGCATCTCCAGTATTGATCTTGTGTTGCACAACATTCGTCCTTCCTTTCTCACTATCATCCAGTGCAAACACACCTCGATATCGTCCGACCAGTTCTTTTACCTTGCCCAGTTGGTCGCCATTTAATCCTTGACACGAGGGTATCAACATATCCAGCAATTTCTGTGAGCAACCGTTGGTTGGTTTATTTTTCGTGTCGTCCACACAACGTTTAATATGACATACTGGAATGCAACTTCCCACAATCATGCCTTTCTTCAGGGTCACTGTATGGGGATTAATGTTCAGCACCCTTACTGGTACCATGTTTCGAGACTTTACCAGCGTTCTTCCAATCAGAAGTCCCTCCTGACCCATTCCCGATTCAGTTGCTTCCATCATGCATACTTGTCCTTCCCGGAGCGTACCATCCGGGTGTCCCATTACTATCATTTCCGCCTTCTCGGGTATTTTCACATCGCAAATCATTCGTACTTGCATCGTCTGGTTACTCCTACCTTGAAATGGAATCTCATCATCATCCATCCGAAGCACATTTTCTTTCATGTTTACATGAAACCCATATTCTCTCATGAGATCCATTCCCAAGATCACTTCTTCTGTAATTTCAGCTACCAACACTCGATGATTAATTAATTTGTCCCCAATTGTCAACATAACGGCAGTCTCTCCGTGAGTACCAATCTTCTCACCACTTGCCGTTCGGAGACACACCGATACAGGTAGCACTTTTCCACGACCAACCAAATCTGGTCTCACAATAGTTCTTGTCGCTCCTGTATCCACAAGTAATCGGACAACCCTACCATTAATTCTACCATCGATATAAATGCTGTCCAGACTTTCCACCGACGATGCAGCACGGATGATAATCTCCGGGGCACTACGCTGTGCAGTCGAAGTTCGCCCCCTTACATGGACCAGCTTTGGCACAACCGGTTGTTTCTTTGGTTGAGTACAGCGTCTCTGCATATGGCCAACTTCACCGCAGCTCCAGCATCGTAGACGCCATCTCCGCGGTCGTTGTCTTTTCAGCCTTTCCGCCTTTCGCTTTTCAAACACACGATTGACTATTTCATCTATGCTGTTCTGAGCTTGACCAGGTTCCTCTAAGGCAGACCGAACTTTGTGACTCACCCTATGTGATGTCTGCTTAGCTGCTTCAAATTCAAGCGCATGGGCCAGTGCGTCATCCAACATTTTTGGCCGTGCTAGTCTTAGCGCTTGCTGTATTTCGCCATCCTTAACGCCATCCACAAATGTTTGGACAGCAAGTTGTTCGAGGAAGCTGTCTGGTGCCGTTGGGTATGCCAATCTAACTAATCTGGCAATGTCAGCTTCGAATTCTTGCAGGCTTTCACTTGTCTTTTGCGAGCGGTTCTTAACTTGTGCGTGGTAAACCTGTTGAAGGTGAGCATCTCCATATCTCATCTCAAGCTTCGATGTTAAGAGGCCGTAATCATTCTGCTGGTGATCGGGAATCGTTTGTAAGATGTTAAGAGCCTCCCCCCGTAGGGCCACTATTAAGGAGATAGCCTTCTCTTTGTTGCACCAACCGTTGGCTATTGCAGCAGCTTCAAATTGTTTCAAATATGTGGGCCAAGGTGTTTTACCATCGAATGTAGGTGGTTTTACTTTAAATTTAGACGGAATTGACTCGCTTCTTTCCATTGTTCTTATTTCTGGAATGTTCTGATTAACAACTTGGCTTGGCAATTCAAGTGGCCGCGTTGTTAGTGAAATTACTTGTTCTTGCAGCCTCATCACATCTTCTTCCATTTTATCAATTTACTGTCCAACTTTTGCTCAACTGTTTTACCTGTTCAGTGAAATCTTCTTTCAATGCAATGGAACTTTCCATTAATCTTCGTTCTAACGTGGCTGTATTTTCACTTAACTTTTCCTCTATTTTCTCAGCATTTTCACTAAGTGTCATTTCCATGCCGTATTTAAATTCTTTAAGGGTCGATTCCAGTTCAACTGACTTCACTAAGTTTTCGTTTAGTGTCACTTCCAGTTTAGCCGACCTCTCCTCCATTTTCTCAGCATTTTCACTAAGTGTCACTTGCATTTCGGATTTAAAATCCTTAAGGAAATTCATTAAACTTTCTGCCTCCATCTTATTTTGACTCCTTGTAACTGGCATATATAAACTACTTAAATGTCTTTAGACTTGTGTTTAAAATTAATCACTATATACCCCACAAATGCCTGACACCAGTGTAACGCGCCACTACTACCGCGTTTCTTTAATTTAAAACAAGTAATAACAAACGTCTTTATTACTTACTGTTCACAAGTCTAATTAACAGTATATGCCTTATTTATATATGTTTTCAGTCCACTTAACAATGAAGCACTATTACACTAATGAATTTACAAGCACTAATATCTTCTTAAATTAACTCCTTTACCATAGGTTCATTAACAACACTAACACTACTATTTATTTATACACTTCTATTTATTTATGTATACTGCAAGCTGCATGCACATTAGACACAGCATATCATTTATGTATATATTCTAAAAACTCAACTACGTTTACTTTACAACGATATAATTTATATTAGACATTCAAGAATAGACTAACTCTTACATTCATAAGCGGCCTTATATATACCCTGCATTAAGATATGACTCATTATCTAGAACTTTGTAGAAGGATTCTCGAATGCTGAAGAATACGCTGTGCCCCTGGCGTTTGTATGTTTGACGGGTTGCCTAATAGTGGATCGCAACAATACTATTTGGTAATCCAAGCTTAGAAACCTAAAAATTGGATGTAGTAAATGAAGTCAAAAGGAAAAGAAATTTTGTTGTACAGTAAGGTTAGAATTAAGTTGTTTTAAAACTATTGGTTGCAATCTGATAGTTGGATTATAGATATTGTGATCAATATCTTGAAGTTGTCAATGTGGTATATGACATATATTGTAAGTTGCATGTTGCTCTAAATGCCAAACGTCATTGAAAGATGTTTTTTTTTGTCTATGAACTTTTGATAAGTTGTTGTATATAGTTAGTTAGTAAAATTTCTTTTGGTTATATAGTTACTTATCTCACCTGGCAGATGAAAGAAATAACTTGGTCATATTTATGTATGTATGGTAATATTAAATTATGGTGAGTTATGAATGAATTGATTCATTTAGCTTGGTTAATGCTTTGTGTATATATTGTTTATATTTGTCTGAAACATAGCTTTTTGAAAAAAAATTTGTGGAGAACATTTGTTACTGGAAGATGATTTTCGTAGGCAAGAGGACAACTAAGATAAAAAGTAGTTCATGAGATAGTATTGGAAGTCAAAAATTGGAGTCCAAGATATAAATTGGTAAGAGACCAATTATTGTTTGAAATTAAAATAGGTATAACTGTTATTGGTTTGAATATTGTATAGTATTGGCAATATTCGATTTGGTTCATTTATGCGTGAATGAAATTTTTTTGAAGAGTAAGTTGTGGTGATTTTATTGGTTGTTTTTTTATAAGGTAGAAATATTTCTACATAGGCTTTAGCATTTACCGCGTTAGAATGGTAAACATTCGTTGATATTGAAATGCTTTCCTTTTAAATTCTGATAGTGTTAGGGATCCCTTTTTTTGTAAATGTGTAATTATGGTTAGTAGAGTAAAAGTATGTTTAATATGATAGGCTTATCGTCGATGATAATTTATTATACAGCAGTATTTTGTATTTTATATTCTTTGTGTGTAAATTGAGTGATAAATAACCCCCGGATATGTTATTGACTGATTATGTAAAATACCGATTATGACTTCCCGAAATTGTTACCTTTTGACGTGTTGTACGCGTAGCTACTGGTCACTCATTTGTATACGCAGTATCCCTGTTGATTTAGAGAGTTATTTTTTTTGGTTCTTGTATGTTGAAATTAATTGTAAATTGCAAGTAAAGTTTTAGGAATTAAAAAAAAATTCTTCGAACTTATTCTTAAATATTTCCTCGAATTTTTTCTTTTGGAAAAAGGCTGTGTAACAAGTTCACCTTCCTGCAATATCTTGACAAATATTTAAGTTAATATTTTTATAAAAGGTCAATTCAAGCCTAATATCTCAACACAGTCTACGTAATATTTATTACATGTTGTTGAATCTAACATAAGCTTTAAAACTGTGAGCATATATTATAAGTTAAGCGGTGACAGAAAATACCATTTACAAGCGTCATTATAAGAGGTCCGTCCTTCGATAATTTTAAAGATCGTTGTAACTGTTGTCAAGCGAGAGTATACGTCATAATAGAACACTTTCACCTGAGCTGTTGCTTGAGAAGGTTGTTTGTTCTTGTTATAGAAGAACATGGCATCGAGTGATTATACCTGGTGTTGGAAGCATGTGAAGAAAAAGTTAATTTTGAAATGAAATCGCCTTTGTTAAGGCACTATATGTCGACGCTTGGCAGAATAAGTTTGCACTAAACGAGGCGTAAATTAAAATGGTTGGCTTTAGAATAGCATGCAACTTATATGAAATGCAACTTATTTAAAATGTAATTTATTTGGTATGCAGCTTGTTTAATATGCAGTTTATTTGAAGTGGCAATTTATTCAAGGTGGATACACCTGTTCGTTAGATATTCTGTAACAAGGTTAATTAAATTATGTGGTTTTGGAGAATTCTAACCTGATTATTGTTGAAATAAGAAGATTTCCATTATCATTAAATATTCCGGAGATGGTCCAAATACATTGCAAGTATTCTTCTGATTGATAAACATCTGGTATGTAATTAGTGTTTTTAAGTACGTCAAGCTGTAACTTTTGGAATGACAAACAAGTAAGTTTTGTTTGTTCATGTGGAAATTTCCTAGTTCGTTATGTGATTGACCTCTGGTCAACTTAATCATTGGTGAAAGGAATCTAATAAACTTCACTTTTATTTTTTATTAGTACAAACAAAAAAATGGTAGAAGGCAGTATATATGTAGATTAAGAGTTAACTTTCAGGACTAACAAAAATTAAAGCTATTATTTGAAAACTAAACTATCTAAGTTCAGATAACTAAATTGTTTCATTTTGCTCCACAATAGTTATTAATTGGAATATTTTAATATACAATTTAAATGTGAAGTGTAAGTAGTACTACCGAAGGCTAAATAAAAATCTGTAGTATACATTTAATAATTCGTAATGCTCAAGTTTAAACAATTACAAGAATAATCATTGCTAGATTTTTATAATGTAAAAATAATAACACTCTAATTTTTGTGAGATATAGGTGTTGAGATCATTATCGTGTATATAAGTACATATCTTTCCTAACTATAATTTAGTCAATTTTTGAAGTAAATTTGTTAAGATAAAACTTTGTAAATAATTTTCAACTGAAACTTAAGAGAATAGAAATTCATTTTGGTCAAGTCTATGATTATTAGCTGGAATGAATGAGGTTTGATTCTTATTAATTATAAATTTTTTTAATTAATTAACAGAGTGTCAGTTTTGGTTTAATCTGATTACAGGTGTAGCAGTGCATCTTTAACAATCCATATCGAGCCACAAGGCAAGCATTTATAAGGGTTATGTTCTCGTAATATATTTGTACAGCGGTATTTGAGTATAGGTTTCCGCATTCCCCTTTATACTAAGATACTCAAATTAGGTCTGCATTGTATACAAAAATTCGGTGGCGCCATTTTCACTATATTTTTGGTCGTAATCCAACCCCGACCCCAACTTATGTTCTACCCAGAGCAAATCGCTCGACTAGCCGCTTAGCCTTTAGAGGTTTCCTTATCTACGAGCCATTTTCTATCTAAACTAACCTTGGGCTCTTTACATTATCAGGAAATCTTCGTTATCTATCCTGGTTACTTTCAGCTGGCGATATAGGAGTAAAAACCCATTAGTAAGGCAAAATGTAATAGTACAATATAAGGTAACCCGTTGACAAACTTTATAGTGAGATATACATTGTATTACTTTCTAAATCTTTTAAATGTTTATGTTATGTCTTTAAAGCAAGGTGTAATTATAACTAAACCGCTTACTACTAATTTACAAATTCTGATCTTTCTTTAACATCTAAAAAGATTTAATTTACGGTTCGGATCTACTTATCTAGATGCAGCAAGCGGAAAAGTCCTAGCACTAGCAAAAACCCTAGCATACATAGAATACCATATAATTAAACAAATACTTCTTGGATGGAATGAACTGTAACTTATAAATGGTAGTTACTTTATTTGGCACTGATATTTAATGCTTGAATGGGATCCTTTTTTCTCAATTCAAATACACAGTGGAGAAGAACAAATACATTTATGTTTAATTCCACATTAATCAATTTTAACAAATCTAAAAACTTGACAGTTTTCAAAATTTCATAATCAAAATTCAAAGAAAAATCCATCTTACTTAAAAACCGTAGCAGCAAGATAATAATGAATGCTAGCATAGACATATTGATAACTTCATCTTCTAAATAATTGTGCAATAATAATGTAGAATAATTACACAAATTATACATTCTTTAACATCTAGAAAAATTTAATTTACAGTTCTTATCTACTTCCCTAGCTAGAGCAAGCGGCAAAGTTCTAACACTAGCAAAAACCCTTGCGCACATAGAATAGCATATAATGATACAGAATTACACAAATTGCACGTAAATGAGCGTTTGTAAGTATGGGAACACACATGTGTTCTTAGGTTATGTCTTTTCCTTACAAAATATTGCTAATAAATCGGTGTTCGTTAGTATGTGATTGTATAAATCTTTGCAAATAAACTATTTGTAACGCACTATAACCAAACACAATTCACACCAAAGGACGTTCGTTAGAATGTATCAGCTTTCTAAAGTACCTTTGTGATAAGGAAAAATCACACAAATCGCATTCCTATTTCTAAATTATCTATTTGTGATGAACCACAGTTACATAAAAAATCTACAATTAGACATTTGTTAGTATGTGTGGAGATATAAAGGATTAAAGCATTTTGAAATTTATACAGAATACCCAGTACTAGTACACAAATTTTACACAAAATTGAAACTTGTCAGCATGCAACCACAAACATTTTTATTGACTATTCCTTTTATATATAATAACATAAATTGCACAAACAGAACGCTTACTACTATTTTGATGTGCATAATACCAACATAAAATGTATGCGAACGGACATTGGTTAGTATGTGAGACTACATGAATTTTCAACAATATATTAACCTTCAAGGCACCTTTACAGTATCTAGATTGATTATGTATTACATTTCAATGAATATTAGTTAGCATGCGATTACAAACGTCTTTGTAAATGACATTTCTGCATTGCGATATAATCGTACAAATTGTATACAAATTGACATCTCTTAGCATGGAAACGCAAAAATTTTCAAACGACTTTTATAAGATGAGGAATAAGAACAGGAACAGCATGCGAAAATACGTTAGTTGGTATGTAATCGAATACCTATAGGTTTTTGAGCTACTTTTAAGAGACGCGAAATAGTTACATAAATTACTTTCGAATGGACGTTCTTTTGTATGGGACCGTATATGAATTTTGGGGGTACTTTTGTAGGATCTAGAACTGCATGCGAATAGACCTTTTGAATGGAGCCACACATAAATTTCCAATGTACTTTTAAAAGATGCAGTACAAATTCATAAATTGCTTGCGAATGAACGTTCGTTTGTATGGGACCAGATATGTTTTTTCAAGTTACCCTTTTGAGATGTTGAATGATTACATAAATTGCATGCGTATGGACGTTCGTTTGTATGGGACCGCATATGTATTTTCAATGTAGTTTTACGAAATGCAGAATAAGTACAGCAATTGCATGCAAAAGAACGTTCGTTTGTATGGAACGACATATGGTCTTTTAAGTAACTTTTCCGATATGCAGAATAACTACATAAATTGCATGCAAAAGGACGTTCGTTGGTATGGGACCGAATGTGAATTTTCAAGTTACCTCTACAAGATGTAGCATAATTACATAATTTGCATGCGAATGGATGTTCATTGTTATGTGAACGAATATGCTCTTTTAAGTAACCTTTACGAGCTGCGGAATAATTACATAGATGGCATGCAAAAGATCTTACCATACTGTGGAACGCCATATGTTTTTTCAAGTAACCTTTATCAAAGGCAGAATAATTACACAAATTGCATGTGAATGAATGTTCTTTGGTATGAAGCCGTATGTGACGTTTTAAGGTATCTATACAAGATGTAGCATAATTACATAAATTGCATGCGAATGAACGTTCCTTGATATGGGACTGCATATGGTTTCTCAAGGTACCTTTAACAGAAGCAGAATAATTACATAAATTGCATGCGAAAGAACGTTCGTTGGTATGGGACCGCATATGTGTTCTCAAGTTACCTTTACGACGTGCTGAATAATTGCATAAATTGCATGCAAATGGACGTTCGTTTGTATGGGATTGTATGTGAGCTTTCAAGTGACTATTTTGAGATGTAGCATAATTACATAAATTGCATGCAAATGGACGGTTGTTTGTATGGGACCAGATATGTTTTTTCAACTTATCTTTGTCAGATGTTGAATAATTACATAAATTGCATGCGTATCGACGTTCGTTCGTATGGAACCACATATGTCTTTTCAAGCTACATTTACGAGATGCAGAATAAGTACAGGAATTGCATGCAAAGGGACGTTCGTTTGCATGGCACGACATATGGTTTTTTAAGGTATTTTTAGAATATGTACAATAACTACATAAATTGCACGCGAATGGACGTTCATTGGTATGGGACCACATATGTATTTTCAAGTTACTTTTATGACATGCCGAATAATTACATAAATTGCATTCGAAAGGACGTTCGTTGGTATGGGACCGCATATGGATTATGAGCGCACTTTTAAAAGAGGCAGAATATGCACATAAAAAGCACACAAATGGGCGTTCGGTTTTAAGTGACGACATATTAATGTGTTCTTATAGGTTGAAGAATAAGTTCATAAGTTATATGCCACAGATGTTCTTAATAATATTGTCGTGTAATCTATTGTAAGTTATTTTGTGCTAGCACAAAAATCACACCACGGACAAATTTGGGAGATTAGAGCTCATACGTGAAGCACAATAGTTACTTGAGTTGTCTGCCTATTCAAAATGTATATTTCAATAATTTTCTATCATCTACTATTTCGTCCACTTGGTTTAATATTCATGCGCGCATTTTATTTTAATTTTGCATTCTCTATTAATAAACAACAAATCTACGAAACATTTTTCTCTCCACAATTTAGCTATCGATCAGGTCGTTTACTTGCACTGGTTAAACGAACTAATTACAAAAAATTATTTGTACAATTATTTAAACTGTCCGAATTGTAGATACATTGTCGCCATGATTAAACTGATATTCATTTTTCATAGTATATACGGCGTGTTTACATAAGACTTAAAACTTTTAAACCATTTTTTAATGTAGCGGCCATTTTAATTATTGTTCTATATTCCATTTCAGTTAAGAAAGTAGTAGATGGTGTTTAGGTTTATAATTGTCTTACATTTTTTACCGATTGCCATTAAAAGTTCGTGATCGTAGTATCTCTGAGTCAAACAAAGTGTTACCTTCACTTTCGACGGTAAATTAAAACACCCTTCTTTGTCTTACTTTATTAATTCACGTAGATTCTGTTTCAATGCTGCAACAACATCCTGTATATTTTGCCTTCCTACAATAGGTACGCTTTCTAATAATTTTCAACTTAAATCTATTTACTTTAAAACGAAAAGTTTACTCTATAATTTAAATAGTCGGTACCTTGTTTTCGGTGTCCGCTGGTTTGCTACACATTACTAAACTGTATAATTAAATTCTTATACTGTTACGATCGAAATATTCGTCTCCAGTTCTACATCCTTTTCTACAGCTCTTTCTGCTCGACCTACTACCATCACCTCGTACCCTTTTCAGCCATTTGAGCCTTTGTACTATAATATTGATTGTTACGGCTATCACGCCCCTACTTACCAAAACTCTACTAACAAGAACCAAATTTCTTCTGTCTTTTGCGATTCAAAAGATGATCCAACGATTCTTACGTTTTTACTTCCACCCCAAACTTTGCCTCCACCACCATTGCAACCCATACTTTTAACTAGTGACTTGCAGCTAGCTTCTCAATCCCGCTTTCTTAAATGATTCCACCCAAGAAATTCCTGTCGTGTCTGCAAACACAAATGTCGCTGAAGTGAGGATAATTTCTAATTCAGTCAGAGAGGGTCGTGTTGAAGTCCATGAACTTGTATCGTTAATACCTGTTGCCGTTTTTGTTAAAATCTTACTTATTCCTGCTTTCTTAAATGATTCAACTCATGACATTTCTGTCGTGTCTGCAATCACAGCTGTAACTGAACTCACGATCACTTCTAATACGGGTAGAGAAGGTCCTGTTGAAGTTAGGGAACCCGAAGCTGTAATGCCTGGTGCTGTTGTCGTCAATGTTTTACCTGAGCCTGTACCTCCATCTACTATTGTCAAGGAATCAATTCTTGTTGTGGCTGAAATTTTGTCTGTTCCTACTTCGTTGTCTAACAGTGGTAAAGTCTTACTTGATTCTACTCTTTTATCGGACGTTGAAGAAACATTACCTGCTCTTACCCATTTTTCTGATGTTAACAAAATTCTTTCTGATTGTGTTTCTTTATCTAATGCTGACAAACTTCTGCTTGCTTCTGTTCTTTTAGCTAAGGTTAATGAACTTGTAGCTGATGTTCCTTTATCTACTATTGTTGAAGTTCCACCTGATGCTGTTTGTTTTTGTAAGATTGAAGAAATTCTACCTGATTCTGTTCTTTTATGTAATGTTACTGAAGTGTTATCGGATTTTGCTCCTTTTCCTAAGGTTGATATTCCTACTGCCAATGCTGTTCTCTTTCCTGACTGTGATACTGTTAGTCTTTCAGCTAACGTCGATGAAATTTTATCTGCTTCTGTCCCTTTATCTAACGTAACGGTAATGTGATCTGCTTGTGTTTCTTTACGGAAGGTTGATTCTCGTACAGCCAATACTTTTCCTTTTCTACCGTTCACTTTCTTGCCACTAATTATAAAAACAAACAACTTCCTTCTAGGACGCGTTTTGAGTTTTCTAAACTACCCTTCCAACCACTTTCTTAACGTCGTGCTACGACTACTACACCCCTACTGTTCCTGTTTTGCAGAAAGCTGCCCAAAAGATGCAGACAGTAGTCTATGCCCATTTCGAATTTGAGAATATAAGTCGGCGAAATCCTAATGTCCTTGATCTCCTTTCGTTTTCTTGCAGGCGACGCAAACGTCTTAAGTTCAATATCTTGTTCTCGCACCCGTTTCTTATGCCGATTGTGCTTTCCTTAGGACTTGATTTTTGGGCTTCACGATTCTATTATTTACTTCCCTGTTTTGCTTGGTTTTTCTTTTCTTTCCTCCTTAAATCCCGTGCGGGTACAAGAGTAAAATAGTCCCACGGTAGGACCTGCCTGTCGTAAGAGGCGACTAAAACGGTTCAACACATATACGCATACACACACACGCATACACACACTCACACACACACGCACACACACACACACACACACACACACACCATACACACATAAAATACGAGATGGGCACTTCGTATTCAAATTACTAAATTGTCCATATAATATAAATGTTTGATTTTACATAGTAACTCTTAATTTATTTCTTTTGTTGTTTGTATATAATCCTTTATTCTTATTAATAAAAAATCGTTGGCGATGTGCTTTTTGGTATTTATGTGAATCCCTCCACTCTCCACGTTTGGTATTTAGCCTGGTATTCCTACGTTTCTTTCGGCTACGTCTAGGCACGGCTCTTTGGTGTTCCTCATATGAGGATCGGTTTTTTTTATTTCTTGTATGGGTTCGATGGTCTTAAATTTTAGTTTTGTTTTCTTTCTGTATCGCTACGTATCCTTGGTTGGCTCATTTAAGATTGTCGGAATTGTGTTTTCGCCGATAATTCTAGTCCGTTGAAAACGCTGGCGTCCTATTACTATTCTTAATTTCTATTTTGTTGTTTCGCTGCTATTCGTGTTCCCGAAGTTTATCCGTCGGATATGGTTTAAACTGTCCTGTATTCACAATAATTTCTTTCTTGAGCGTTTATCGAGTTACGGTTAGCCTTTATTTAGTTACGTTCTCCCAATTTCTTTTCTTTATTCGTATTCAAAATGACTGATATGGGGATAAGACTGTATGATGTTATCTGTAATAGACAGCAGGAGTCATCTGAAAGCATTACTGACTATTTCAGGTGGATGACGCCCCTATTTCAATGGTATGGATCTTTCAAGAAGGAAAACAAATTGTCCATTGTGCTGGTAACCACGCTCTGTTTTATCGAGCGCATTTGGCTAACGTCCGCTCCTTACAAAAGTTAAATGACGAATGTCTGAAGTTAGAATCGGAAAAGATTCTGTCCGATAATGTCGTATTACCTAGTTCAGACCAACATACTGTTACTGCCGAACCAGATCTTGCGTTTAAGTCTGCTACAGTTAAGAAAAATACTTTTACTTCACATGACCGAGTTGTTAAGGTTTCTCCTACGCCTACAGGTAAATCAGATACTCTTCCGTACTTTTTACTGTTCTTTTTCCTAGTTCTGCTTTTACTCGTCAGGTTATATGCTTTAATTGCGACAAATCTGGTCATGTTTCGACACGTTGTACTCGACTTCAAGTACTCCACTGTTATGGTTGTGAGTATAAAGGAGTTTCTCGCCGCAACTGTCCACACTGTGATCCTACTACTAATACGTCTTCGAATCATAGTTCCAATTCTGTTCACAGCTCTAGGAATCAAATTTTTTCTGCTGCTAACTCTACGTTCTCTTCTGTATCTCATCCAGGTCATCCTGCCACTACTATCAAAACATACCCTTCTTCGGCCAATATAGATTCGAACAAAATTTCTTCCGTTTCCAGTTCTACTTCCTTTTCTACACCTCCTTCTGCTCGACCTACTACCATCACCTCGCACCCTTTTCAGCCATATGAGCCTTTGTACAATAATATTGATTTCTACTGATATCACGCCCCTACTTACCGAAACTTAACTAACAAACACCAAATTTCTTCTGTCCTTTACGATTCAGAAGAAGATCAAACAGATCCTACGTTTTTACTTCCACCCCAAACTGTGCCTCCACCACCACTGCAACCCATACTTCGAATTCGTGACTTGCAGCTAGCTTCTCAAGAGTTTGTTTCCGCTTTCTTAAATGATTCTACCCACAAAATTCCTGTCGTGTCTGCAAGCACAAATGTCGCTGAAGTGAGGATAATTTGTAATTCAGTCAGAGAGGGTCGTGTTGAAGTCCTTGAACCTGTATCGTAAATGCTTTCTTAAATGATTCTACTCAAGAAATTTCTGTTGTGTCTGCAATCACAGCTGTAGCCGAAGTGACGATTTCTTCTAATACGGGTAGAGAAGGTCCTGTTGAAGTTAGGGAACCCGTAGCTGTAATGCCTGGTGCTGTTGTCATCAAAGTTTTACCTGAGCCTGTTTTTCCATCTACTATTGTCAAGAAATCAGTTCCTATTGTGGTTGAAATTTTGTCTGTTCCTACTCCGTTGTCTAACAGTGGTAAAGTCTTACTTGATTCTACTCTTTTATCAGACGTTGATGAAACATTACCTGCTCTTATCCATTTTTCTGATGTTGACAAAATTCTTTCTGACTGTGTTTCTTTATCTAATGCTGACAAACTTCTACTTGCATCTGTTCTTTTAGCTAAGGTTAATAAACTTGTAGCTGATGTTCCTTTATCTACTGTTGTTGAAGTTCTTCCTGAGGCTGTTTGTTTTTGTAAGGTTGACGAAATTCTACCTGATTCTGTTTCTTTATATAATGTTATTGAAATGTTATCGGATTCTGCTCCTTTTCCTAAGGTTGATATTCCTACAGCCAATGCTGTTCTTTTCCTAACCGTGGTTCTACTAGTTCTTCATCTAACGTCGATGAAATTTTATCTGCTTCTGTCCTTTTATACAATGTAACGGTAATGTGCTCTACTTGTGCTTCTTTTCGGAAAGTTGATTCTGGTACAGCCAATACTCTTTCCTTTTCTACCGTTGGCAAAAAATGACTTGGCAAAAAATTATCGATCCACTTCCTGTGATATGTGCTTCAAGACCATTTTTTTTTCTTCGGAAACCACCACTTAGTCGACTTTAAGCCTAGTTAGCACTTTTTTTTGGTTCTTCGTTTGTTGCGATTCTTTGGTACCACAGCTGAGTACTTTAATCTTTTTTTTTCCTATCCAGCATTCTTGTTGTTCCCTAGCTTACTGTAAGGCTTGACACTTTTGTCATTTTGGCTGTTACTGTTGGTTTTCTTCCTCTCTTCTTTCCCTTTAATTTTGGTTTTTTCTACAGGAAACCAATCTTTTTTTTTAAGTTGAAAACTATACTGTTTCTTTTCTGATGAGGCATCCGTCCTTTTACGACTTTGACAGTGTTGACGCCGTTCTACCTTTGTCGTCGCTCATTGCTACTGCCAACCTATCTTTTCCTGTATTTCTCTTTAAATTTTTTTTGCTTTATCCAGTATCTTAGTTCTACGAGCCAGATGAGAATCCTTTTTTTATTCTGGAGCGTTTTTTTGTGTATCAGGTGATTTTTTTGTTTTTAATTTTCTTAAACAAACTTTTGTTTGTTTTTTTGGTTAGTTCTATACTGCCTGCTTCGTTACTTTTGTTTTCCTACCCCGACCTTTTACTGGGAGGGATTTGTTACGTTCACTTTTGACGGTAAAATAAAACACGCCATTCTTGGTTTTACTTTATTCATTCACACAGATTCTGTTTCAATACTCAAAACATCCTGTATATTTTACCTTCCTACAATAAGTACGCTTTCTAATAATTTTCAACTTAAATCTATTTACTTTAAAACGAAAAGTTTACTCTATAATTTAAATAGTCGGTACCTTGTTTTCGGTGTCCGCTGGCTTGCTATACATTACTATAGCGTACAATTAAATTATTATACTGTTACAACCAAACAATTCGTCAAAATAATGGATCATACTATTATTTGATAAGCGTGTTTCGAGTTTCTAATCACATTTGATAACGCGAGGATTGAAGTTCGAATTCTTGTTATTAAACAAATTTTAATTTGATTATGTAGCTTGTGTGTTGTGGTATATTTCTTAATTACTCGTTCTAGTACTTCAAGAGCGATGCACGTTTTTTTTGTTCGACAAGAAAGAGGTATCTTGGGTGCATCGGTAAGTTCTTCCGCGCTTACTATTCTAATAAGATTCTCTGTTTAGCTCTTAGTTGTGGACCAAATTGGTTTTTTATGTAGGCCCGACTGTTCTTTGCCACAGACCAAGCGTTTTTACTTGTAGATTGCTGGTGCCGTTATGGTAACCTTCCAACCTTTACCTCTTAATAAAATCCTTTTTATCATCACGAACAGCCATCCTAACCTTCAATTTCCACTTAGTTACTAAACCTCTCACCCAAGGATGTTCACAAAGTTCCCTTTTATCCCCTACCCTATGGAATCTCGCAATCAATTCTCTCTTAGATCTCAATATTCCAAACACCTCCACCTTCGCATACGCCGATGACGTAGCTTTCCTTATCTACGGCAATACTCGTGCCTCTATAGAATCCACCGCTGCCGTTCTAATTAATTCTAATGAATCCTGGTCCTCTTTAAACAGACAACCACTTTCCCCATCTAAAACAAAAATGCTCCTGCTCAAAGGCTACCTCAGCCCAAACCAAAATCCCAAGATTCACATTCTTAACACACCAATTCCCCTTTCAACAACAGCTCCCTACCTTGGACTCTACATTGACATACGCCAAAAATGAACTCCCATCTCTCCAAACTTCGAACCACAACACAAATCATACTCCATAACCTACTTCATGCACTCCCAAAGTCAGTCCACCTTACCAATCCAACACGAAGACTAATCATTAACCACATCATAATCCCGATCATCAGATACGCAGTAGATTCTTGGCTCCCGCTTACACCCCCTTCCTTCAGACGTACGCTCAACACGATCATAAGACCTTTCCTACTCTACACCTCAAGAGCGTACAGAACCACATCCACAGCGTCCTTGTATACATTGCTTCAAATACCTCCGATCGAAATCCAACTAAACTCCTCACTCCAAATCCGAAACCTCAAACATAACCTACCAATCATCCTACACGACAGAACACTTTACTATGACGAATACCGTACTCTCCCTAAAACTGACATAAAATCCCGAATACATAACTCCCTACTCTATTCCTGGCAAGATCTTTGGTCCCGCTCCACCACCGGCAGATATACATTTGATACCTTCACTGATATCACAAACATCCCTCCACATATTCCTTTCTCTAATCCCCCTACAATACAATTTCTGTCCGGACATGGAAATTTCCGTAATAAACTTCATCAATTCCATTTAACTCCTTCCCCTCACTGTCCTTGCAACAATTAATTTGTAGAAACCCCACAACACTTGATATACTACTGTCCCCTAATATCTCTACTACAAATCAACCTCAAGCAATCTACAAACTTTGACCCGTTCTCCCCACTTCCTAACATAAACTGCCTAGTCACTAACTACCCTCAAGAATTAAACCATTTCCTAAATGAAATCCTTTTAACCAAACAGACCACCCACAATCAGCGGCACTAACACACTTAATATACACTCTTGCAATTCACTACCACATCACACTTTCACTTGCACTATGCACGCAATCGGCCCCACTTTACGTGCACAGTCGACGACAAAGGTAGAGGCACAAATTCCCCTCACCAAACCTTCAAGAACCCCAGTTGTCAGGAATTATTGATTCTAAGGCTTAAATACATGTAAATACTATAATGTACGGCTAGTATGGGCTCTGACCTAGGTATAGTCCACAATAAATTAATTTATCTATCTATCTATCTATCTATGGTAACAGAGTAAATGGATCCAGACTACCGTGGCGATGCTGTGTTAATTCATTTCCGATGGCGTGTCAGCTAAGTATCCCGACACGTGCAAGTATACAACCTGTTTTCTTTTGTGTATATAAAGGAAGGATTCCTTTTCAGCGTTTGGTGTAGTTAAGTGACAAGAAACGTGAAACTGTAGGACTATTGTTTGTTGCTGCAAATCGATATTAGAATCGCTCTACAGGTGCGGTGTACCATTTTTAAACATGCTTGTCAAAAGAACGCACACGTTTGTTCTTTTTACTGATTAGTTTATTTATCAACAGGTATTATGTACAATTTTTAAAATGTTTGACAAAAGCTCTCACACGTTTTATTTTCTTTACTGATTAGTTTTTTTTATGTAAAATACGAGATGCGCACTTCGTATCTAAATTATTAAATTGGCCGTATAATATAATTGTTTGCTTTTTAATAGTAACTCTTAATTTATTTCTTTTGCTTGTTTGTATAGAATCCTTTATTTATTCTTGTTGTTAATAGAAAATCGTTGGTGATGCGCTTTTTGGTATTTATGTTAATCTTTCCACTCTCCGCGTTTGGTAGTTAGCCTGGTATTCCTACGTTTCTTTCGATTATGTCTAGGTACGTAGCAAAAGATAGTATTATTTTCTACTAGATGGGAACGTTTCTCTCCCCCATAAACTGGCAGTCTGTAAGAATTTCTTAGTCGAGCATATGATCAAGTACAGTTGCTATTAGTTTAGTAATAATAGAAAAAATTATTTCCTCGATTCGTTATAATTTGCAATCCTCGGCGTATAAATGTCAGAGTGTTGTTTACAGAATAAAGTAAAGCTTTACATGAATGTATTTCTTAAGTTTTAAAATTGATACAGCTAGAAAATTATTCAGAAAACGAAGTATAGCTCATTCATTTTAACTTTAGGATGACGTCAAATGTAGTAATAAAGTATTAGTAACTGTATGCAAATGAATACCTAGAAAACTGCTTGAAGGATACTGTCACTTGACACATAGAGGTTTGCAGTTCTGTTGGATGTTGCCACCAATTCCTCTTGCCAATGGGAATATTCGTGTATCATTCATTGAATATATTATAATTTAAGCTAGCATTGGCAATGTAGCATTTTATCCAGTTGTGACGTCAGTGTAAAGTTAAAACGAATGGACTATATCGGCGATACTACTTGTGAGCCCTATTAGTAATCGCAACATGGCACTTTAAGTTTGATGTATTTATGCAAATTGCCCTCACTATTGATAGTTTTGAACCGGTATTATTCCAAAGGTCCTTCACGCGTATAATAAATTTCAAGAAAACAAAACTTACAAGCATTAATTTTAGTACTTCGCAAAGGACATAACGGTTAGTAAAGAAACAAGTTGCATTGGTGCCAGAAAGACTGTTACATGCCAACTGGCATGCATCACGTTAGATTTAATTTATAAATAAATTCCCGCGTATATTTGTTAATGAATACGTCAACTTCTGTCGTCTCTGATAGCCGAGTCTGCGCAGAGGGATTCGGAGTGTGTGTGAGGTGTTAGAAGACGCCATTAAGTTACAAGCCCTCGACGAAGCATCATCTATCTGTGTCGTGTGTCTTTTCTTTTTAAGGATGTAGGTTCCTTCTACTTTTACCTTTATAGTACCTGTTACCTAATCTTGTCATTCCCCTACGACGGCAGTAAAAGAAAGACGGATGTAATCTGATTCAACATGGCGTGATGACCCAACCTGCAAAACATCGTGGGACCCTGAGACGAATTCACGAAATGCCGCCATGTAAGTAATGTGTTTTGATTTAAATTGTGTTTGGAAATTGACTTAAAAAGCGGTTGCATCACTTTAAAAACGTCGCCGGTATGTTACAATTGGCGGGAATTATACCGCGTAAAACTATAACCATTGTGCAATAGTATAACAAATGCCCGAGTGCAACAAGACAGAGCATCGCATCAATCGGCATTCCTAGTTGCCATGAGCAACAAGTTTCTACAAAACTGTTATTTTCTAAAGGTAAAAGTGAGTACACCGTCTGAGCCGTGAAAGGTAAACAAAGATATAAAAACGCTTACTTTCGCGCGCAAAGCAACGGTAAGTCCATTAACCTTCCTTTTTTTGCATCTGTTGTTTGTAGGTGTACATTTCTGTTGCATATTATGCCAATGTGTTTATTAAATAAAGTGAGGTTTATTTATTTTACTCATAAGTTGGGTTAAACTGCCAGTTTACTATAGCAATTGTCTTATCAGATACACATTTTTAATTTGAAACTGTAGGGTTGGAATTTACGTATTTCTGTCAAATTTTCTCACCAGTGCGTTAGAACCACCAGTGACGGCAAATCAAAAAGGGCAAGGGATGTTTCTAATTGTGATTGTAGCAAGGGGTTGTATTGAAGCAAAACGCACGCGGTTTAGTACATATGTAAACTCGTCACAGTCGTTAAAGACAAGCGCTGAGACAGCCTTAAATTCAAGCCAGCTTATGGAGTTTTAAAAAGGGTTAAATGATATTTTGCCGTTATTATCGCAATTTTATTAGGTTGATGTTCAAATTTGGGAGCTAAATTCGAACTGTGGTGATTTGGAAATGGAATTTGAAAGCATTTAACGTTTGTCAGGCAGAAGATGTTTTTAAGAAATTCGTTACAACGAATTCAGAACGGTTTGTTTCTCCGAATTCTAGTAGAGGACTGAATCGATCAAATCGTGGTGATTCGAGTGCAGCACTTCGCTTTCTTACCGTCTCGGTTCCAAAGTTTTTCGGATCCAGCTCTGATGACTAGTTGAAATACTACGAAGTGTTCAAGAATCAATCGCGCAAAACGATTCTTTGACTAATATTCAAAGCTGCATTTCTTGAAGGTCAGTCTTAAAGGTCTGCAGCGCAAGTAATCAGTTTGTTAGCTTTATGCGAGCGCTTCGACGATTCAGTAATGTTAATCCATAACCATTTCAAGACAATCGTTGATCTAGAACCTGTTGGCAAAGAATGCGTGACATGGCTGCGAAAGATCAATGATGTTTTCTTTAGGCACTACACGCCTTTCAAATCATGAGCTTCAGTACCACAATTATTGGAGTTCATTGTAATATTTATGGTCTCTAAGAAGTTAGATCCTAACACATTGCGTGAATGGGAAATTCTGCGAACGTTCAAGGGTCCCAGTTGGCCACGCTTTCATAATTCAAAGAGTTTTTGAAAAATACAGCTAATTTATTAGAAACTTCAAAGTCGAAGCCTAACAAAGTGGTTTCAGGAAATCCTTCAAAGGGTGTTTCAAAATATTTTGCTGGCAATGCCCAATCATGCTCGTATTTTATGGATAGCCATACACTCCGTGGATGTATTGAATTAAAAAAATTATCTGTTGGCAGTGGGATTGAGAAAGTAGTTACTTAAGGTTTGTTTGAATTGCCTGACTAAAGGGCATTTTGCTAATCAGTGAAATTCCAAATTTACGTGCGTAAAATGCATGAGCAATTATCATACCCTGAGCCATGAGAATAAATCCCAGATCCCAACGAATCCCGATAATCAACTGGATTCTGACGCGTTGCAAGTCTTCCTGTTGACAATATCATTTCCGCCTTCTGTTTAAATGCGGTATAAGTTTTATTGCCTACTAAGTCTGCTCAAATTATTTCTAACGATAGCAAGGTACACACTGTACGATTATTATTGGATTCAGGTTCACAATCTAATTTCATTAGATCCAACTTGTGCGAGGGGTTAAATCTCAAACATTACTGTATCTGAACTAGGATAGGTTGTTACACACCTTTTCTATATAGATTTATTTAGTGTGTTTTCTCTTCCTTATAGGCGGCAGAGCCTCAATAGATCATGAGGGGTTCCTGTTTAAGGTTTAAGCCCAGGGTAAAAAGGATGGTAAATGGCTTTGAGTAAAAAAAGGACCCTCTAAAGAGATCTTCCAGCCAGCTAAGCTTCTTCAACTTAGGGCAGAGCTATGAGCTAGGGTCGTAGGATGGTATACGATAATAAAAGAATTTTAATAAACGCCACCGTTTCTTAATAATTGTTTTAATAAGAATCAATCCGAATATCAGATACGGAAATCTTCAAAAAGAAAAAAATATCCTTCATGAGCAAAACATAGAGAAATGATACTTACTTATGACTTTGCAAACTGGAATGGAAACGACGATCTTGTACTATCTGAAAATTTAATCACTTCTAAACATTTTTGAACTAGCGCTACAATAGAGCCTAGTCACTTTATCACAAAAAAATAAATTATAGAAAGATCAACTAGTAAAAATTACACTTCAAAAAAATTTTTAAACTCAACACCAATAATATATCTTTCTTCTCTACAAAAATTTCATAAATGTGGTTGTTTTCTTCTATAAAAAAATTATTGTTGACTTCAATGAAAGAAAGCTTTAAAACAACTTATTATTCTTTCTATTGATTTACAAAAAAAATATATACATTATTTGTACAATTTTATACGTACTAAAACTTTCGAGTTAATTTCTTTTATTAAGGTCTAGTATTAGTCTGTGATTATTTATATGAATTTTATAATTGAAAATTTATTTATAGTGTTTTCATTATTATTCTACAATTTATATATGATACCTGAATAGGATCCTTTTCGGGTTTACAATTAATTGATTAAATGCTCTGACTTTCCGTAGATTACAGAACTACATTTTTAATTGATTTAATTGATGGAATCTAAGGTCAAAAACACTTATTGTTTGAATTAAACTATACTTCAGGTGTACTGTCAAAAAATTATATTTTATAATGTGACAAACAAATATCAACGTGCACGTGTTTAGTTACGAATACATTTTAGTATAACCTTGTAAATTCAAAAATTATCTTATAGAAATTTTTTTGTGTTTATAAGAGCATATGTAAAATATCCAACTATTAAATTTTGAACAAAATATTACGTGTCTAATTTAAATGACCATATAAATTTTACAAAAATTACGTGTACCAATTTAAATAAACATATAGAATTTACAAAAATTATTTGTACATTTTAAGTAATGGTTCCATGAAATGAAAATTAATCTAAAATTGGGGATGACTCACCACAAACAATCTGCTAGGCATCCAAGTTCATCAACCATCTTGAGTATTTACAAACGCAGATGCGCGCAGCTAGCACATTCACGGGTTTGGCTTATATACAAAACAACATCTGCAGAAACTTCCACCATCTTGCATTGCAACTTTTAAGACTTTGTATTTTCAATACAACTAACAACTAATTGTGCTTCTGTGTTTCATAACAATTATATACAAAAGATTCATCGCTCCACAATTTGATAAATTACATGCTTACATAAAATTTGCGTTCCAATACTATAAAATTTGCCTTTCAAAATTGGACTTGAAATTTGTTTCGATATTATTTGTCAACTTTTACTTGTGTTTCAATACTATATAAACATTTTTACTTCTACTTTTTACTTGCGCTGAAAAGAATCGAGGAAAATGATTTGGATGTAAACTTGAAAATTATTCACCTACCGTAGATATATTTCTTGGTCAATCTAGATCGATACAACAACTAATCGAGGCCATGGTATCCGTCGACACCATTGCACCTCTCTTTGGGACGGCATGTTTTTCAAACCTGCTAGCTCACGTTTCAACACTTGCTTTGCTGATTACATTCAGATGGTTAATGATGAACCTTGGCTACGAGGCAATTTTATTATCCAAGCACGCGCAGAATGGGATTATCGTATTAATACACATACAGATAGAAGAAATCTTAAATTTTACTTCGAGTCTTTAAATATAGGCGGAGCTCTATGTATGAATTGGTAATATATTGTTACTATCGGAATTTAATGTTTTCTGTCTAATAATGGATATTTGTTAAATAGATATTTAGAACAAAAACGTGTATTTATGAAGCAGATAATTGTATTCGTTACAAGGTTAAGTCGAGTATTCGATCAAAATTTGGTGTCGAACTGTTCGCTGTACATACAAATTGTACAGTTGATAACAGGGCATGATGTCCTGAAAGCCTACTTGAAAAGATTCGGTTTAACCGACAGCGACCGCTTCAAATGCGACGAGAGCGCAGAAAGCGCAGGGCAGGTGCTCTTCAACTGTCCGCTCGAGGTGGCAAATCGAGGGTTAGCTGATAAGAACAGCTATCGTAGGGTTAGCATGGCCAAGGAGCCTAAAAGAAGTCGGGGAAGTGACTAACTAGAAGGCGTTCTGGGCAGCCTTTAAACAATTTGCGGAAAAGTCGCGAGATTAGATGGCGATAACTGCGCGTAAATCGTATGGTTAGTAGCTGGGGGAAGATTAAACAATTGAGATTTGACTTGGCGTGAAATATGAGCACGGAAAAAAACACATAAATAGAAATAACCAAATGGATAACATGCACGGCAAATCCCCACACCACACTTAAACAATCAGTCTCACCTTAAACGCGCCAAATATCGGGAATAAATCAAAACTTAATCCGGGGCAAAGCCAAAAAATACGGATCCTATCTAATCAATGAGCTTTTATATTCAAGCCAAACAGGATCACGTACGTTAAAATTAATACAATTCCTAGAACGAACTCGCTTGCACAAGATGTGAAGTCAATTGACTCATAACATATATTTTTATATTAAGGAATAACCAAGTTCCTTTCATTATTTTCAATTTCTCTATATTATAATTATGTAAAAAAGAATTCCTTCTTGTCTTCCAGATCCGTCCTGTGTATTTAAATTCCAAATAGCTTATCTTGTAAGAAAAGAATATAGTTATTTGCATGCAGAAGCAAGATACCGGGGATTTTACTGCTTCAAGAAGGGATGTGATGACGAACGCGTGAACGGACGTACGCTAGGGGTTATGCGTAACCACTTTAACACTTTACCACTGGCCTTCGAAGAAGACGCGGGAATTGCGTGGGTGTCGTACCTCGTGGTAGGAATGTAAATGTTTTCATTTTTTTTCCGTATCTTTTCCCTTAGCATCATCGCTAAACTTCTTACACTTAAAAGTTCATAGCTACAACTCCGCTTGCGCGGTATGCTAGACACCACCGGCAGTTGGTAACGCTAATCTTTGTACAGATTTTGGCGCGCCCATCTGTCAATGACGTCACCATATACAAAATTAAAAGCGCAATTACGCAATAAATATATTTAATTCGAAAAACAGGTAAAGGCAATAGGTACTCACCGAAGAGGTCCCGCTTCCCACGAAGTACGCCAAAGACGGCGTCCCGCAGGATAGCGTCCTTCAAAATGGCTGGAGCCCCTTTAAGATAGTTTACAGATGGTGACTGCTCCGGTGCTGTTGGCTGAGCATGGCCTCCAATTTGTTCTCCGGGTCGTGTAGTACGGTACGCCCTAGGCGGCTTACAAATTTATCTTCTACCTAATATGTAGAGAACGGCAGGATGATCAGGTTTTATAGGGAACGACAACAAAAATAAACAAAAGGGAAATTTACATACTAGAGATACAGACACGATACGATACCTGACACGACCACACTATTTGAAGTTCAGAGGCAAAAAGCCACGTTACAGAGAGCACCGGAAAAAACCCACTTTTCTCCCCTTTCACGCGAGTTATGTATCCCCCAATTATATATATATATATATATATATATATATATATATATATATATATTGAAATATTGAATCTAATAGAAATTATTAGAAATTGTTAAATAAAGTATAAGTTTATTGCAACATTGTAATACAAGGATAACCCAGAGAGGTTATCGACAGTTCATGAGAACGGACATGCAACGTTGCATCCGTGAGGGCAGTGATACTGCAGGTGGCAGGTCACAGGCGGTTAACATACCGCAATTACTTAGAATTAAGTTGTTACATTGTAATAAAGTGTACAATTAAGAGAAACGCAGACATGAGATCTGCAAGTTCCCACAGCCGTGTGAGGGGCAGGTTATTATAAAAAGCCCGGGAGCTCAAGGCCCGGCAGTCAGTCTTCAAACTCCATACTTCGTTGTTCAAGCTACTCACCAGTACAATTAATTATTTTTATTAAAGTTATTATGAACCAGCTATTCTAAATTTCATTGTAATTTCTGTTTAAGTTATTAAATTTTGTTAAGTGTTTAAGTTGTTTTTTAAAAACACAGCTCCAAAGGCCCGAACCTTAACTCGCGTCGGCGCGAAATTATTCGTCCAACCCACTTTTGACGTAACGGATATAGGCGCACCGAGTCTTTTGAATTTATGGCGCGAAACTTCGGCACATCAAAATTAAACTAAAAAATGTTTAAGTGCCAATTTGGCACGTAACAAACTGGGCGACAAGGTACCAGCGCGTTGGAAATTTGCTGATAACATATGTAAACTAGCTAGCTATTATATATGAAAACTAACTGTTCTTTTGATCTGGAATTTTCTTCGGTTTAATTTGTGTTTAGCCTTAAATAAACTGTACTTTTATCTAAATTTTTGAACTTATATTTATACTTATTTATCAAATTTTTATTACTCACAGTAGCAGCCTCGGTTCCATCCTCAATTGCAGTTTTAATAATACACACTCTGTTCGCGTTGATAACCTCAAAGAACTCTTGATGCATGAACACAACTGAGGTATTTGATAAATCAGAAGCAAGCACAGAAGAAGAACACGATGAAGCCAATTAACAGAACAGTTTTGGTCATAGCCTTTAATTGACTGCTAATATTTTGAGAGAAACAGTGCATTTAATTGATAAGCAAAAGATTACAGAGGTGGAGCATATGTGTCGTAGCAGCAGATATCGTAGATGCTCTGGAAATGAACCAAAAAGTCATTGCAACATGTGAGATATCAAATAACTAGATACCAATTACCTAGGTATCACTAAGTATTAATCCAAAATAGATTAAATAAAAACGCAAGGAAGTAAAAACACTTATAATCGGTTTAACGCAAACATTAAACTACTAGATAGTCAAGTCGATGTAGTGCTTATAAAATACTCAAGACAGCGTACAAAAGTTATGCCAACAGTATACTATTGCTACTTACCTAAAATAAAGAAAATGAAAGAACTTACACATACTTACAAAATGCATGTTACTCGTTTTGTTTGAAAATATTGTTACGAACTATTAGGCAACCCGTCAAACATATAAGTTGCACAACCGAAGTGTATTGTACAGAAGTCTAGAACATTCGAGCAAATACCAGACTATGAATCAACTAGTTAATTTTAGGGTATATATAACATCGGCGATGAGTGTACATTGGTTAGTCTATATCCAAATGTCGTAAATAAATTATATCGTATAGTTAGTTGGTTATTACGTTTTGAAGGTCCTATATTAAATAAAAATTGTGTTATGTAAACGTGCATTTGTATCGCCAACCTGTACATAAATAGATAAAAGAATAATAAATAAATTATAGTAGTGTAAGTGTTGTTGAGAAAACTTATGGTTAAGGATTTAGTTCAAGAAGATATTAGTGCTTGGCAATAGCATTAATGTGAAAGTGCTTCATTGTTAATTGGACTGAAATCATCTATAAGTAAGGCATATACAGTTAATTTAAACTTGTAAATTGTAAATAATAAAAACCTTTGTTATTACTTGTTCTAAATTAGTGAAACGCGTTAATAGTAGTCCGATACACTGATGTCAGTGGGTGTATAGTGATTAATTTAAAAAAGAAAAACACAAGTCTAAAGACATTTAAGTAGTTTGTATATGCCAGTTACAAGAAGCCAAAGAAAAATGGACGCAGAACTTTAATGAATTTCCTTAAGGATTTTAAATCCGAATGAAAGAAAAGTTAAGTGAAAATGCTGCAAAAATAGAAGAAAAGTTTAGTGAGAAAGCTGAGAAATTGGATGAGAAGTAGGCTAAACTCGAAGTGACACTTAGAGAAAACATAGTGAGGTCAGTTGAAATGGAATCAACCCTTAAAGTTAAGTGAAAATGCTGAGAAAATGGAAGAAAAGTAGAATGAAAAGTCAGCCACGTTAGAACAAAGACTAATGGAAAGCTCCATTGCATTGAAAAAAGATGTCACTGAACAGGTAAAAACCGTTGAGCAAAAGTTGGACAGTAAATTGGTAAAAATGGAAGATGTGATGAGGCTGCAAGAACAAATGATTTCACTAACAACGCGTGTTACGTTCAGTTTCGTTGTTTTATTGGTTATTCTATTTCAATCAATTCCGCTCCATTTATAAATCCTTCAACCAGTGAATAACAATACGCTGTTTAATAATTTTCATCTAAAACTCCTTTTTCTGTTAAAAACGAAAATTCAATAGTTTACGTCCTGTAAAATTTCCCTTGCTAATCATAAGTCCGCTTACGATAAATTTTGTTACATAAATTACGTTGCTATTCTCAAATCTATTTGCTTTAGAACAAAAGTTATGCGATAATTAAATAATTCGTATCCTGTCGTTAGTTAACCTTCAATTTGTTAGATATTACGACCACGTATAATGAGTTTTGTCTGTTGTCCCAAAGTAGCTTGTTGGAAAATGGTCACGCGCTATCACATAAACCGTATTTTCCTTTAAAAGGTCCGTCGAATTAAAGCTGCTTCTTATTTCGATAACTCGGGTTTTCCAGTGTACTCGTTCGTTAACAACGAAATTAATATTCATTTTGGCTCTTGACTTTGTACGCGAAAACAGTTAATAGATTGTTGGTTGTACCTGTTTCGTTTAGCGTTGTAAAAATTTCCCGCACACATTGTGTGGAAAGTTTGGAAGGTTTTTATAAAAACATATTTTTCGACGACGTTAAATTAATTGCTGTTTATTAATAAACCTAGCTTTCGTCTGGAAGCCTGGAAGTCCTGGGAAATGGTCGTCTCCTGGTTGTGATGGGAGGCCAAATTGGGTTTTTTGTTTGAGTGTAGGCCCACCTGTTCGTTGCTTGCCGTGGATCGTTGGAGTTACGATGGCAGCTACGCTATTATACTGACTTCCTCCTTTCCCCCCGACGGTTAATAAGATAAACAGCCCGGAGCAGAGAGGTATGTGACCCGTTTCCTTTTTTTACATGTCGAAGATTTTTATTTCACCGCTGGCTACGCTAGTGCCCTTGTGTATATTTCTTTAATGCCTAATACAACGTGGTCACCTGTAATACGTTAGATTAATTCTGACTACACCGTAATCCGTAAACCCGCTTTCAATGTTCTAATTTAATTCTTGTTATGAAGTAAACCTATATTTAATACTTTAAAATTTAACACCTATAATATAACATACTTACTATTGACAAATGCTAAGCATTATTTTCTCTTTGTTTTTGTTCACTGAGTTTCCCTACGTGTTAGCTGCGAAATGCGCACTTCGCGGATCCACTAGCCAATTTGTGCTATATAATATAGCTTAAATTTAATATTTTTAGTTGTCTATGTGAATCAAGAAATTTTAGTTATTTTCCTTGTAATTTGTTAATAGATAATCGTGAGTGATGTGCTTTATATATTTTTTTGTTTGTTTTCTGTTTGGTATTTAAGCGAATCCCCCCACTCTCCACGATTGGTAGTTGGCCTGGTATTTCAACGTTTCTTCCGGTTACGTCTAGGAACGTAGCACGCGGCCACTTAAATTAGCAAACCAACTTGTAAATCAGAACATCCCAGAAATAAGAAGCATAGAAGGTGGCTAGTCAATACCGTCAAAATTTAGAGTGAAACCACCTACATTCGATGGTAAAACACCTTGGCCGACATATTTGAAACAATTTGAATCCGCTGCAATAGCGGTTAACATCTTGCAAACGATTCCCGATCACCAGCAGAATGATTACGGCCTCTTACATCGAAACTTAAGATGAGATATGAAGACGCTCACCTTCAACAGGTTTACCATGCACAAGTTGAAAGCCTACAAGAATTCGAAGCTGACATTGCCAGAGTAGTTAAATTGGCATACCCAATGGCACCAGGTAGCTTCTTCAAACAACTGGCTGTTCAAACATTTGTGGCTAGCGTTAAAGACGGCGAAATACAACAAGCGCTCATGCGCTTGAATTTAAAGCAACTAAGCAAACATCACACAGGGTGAGTCACAAAGTTCGGTCTGTCTTAGAAGAACTTGGTCAATCGCAGAACAGCATAGAAGAAATAATTGGAAAAACAACGACCGAGGAGATGGAGTCTGTGATGCTGCAGCTGCAGTGAAGTTGGCCATATACAGAGACGCTGTGCTCAACCAAAAAAAATAAACCGGTTGAGCTAAAACAGGTCGACGTAAGAGCGTGAACGTCGACAGCACAACGTAGTGCCCTGAAGAGTATCATTTGTGCTGCATCATTGATGAGAAGTCTAGACAGCATTTATATCGATGGTAAAATTAGTGGTAGGGTTGTCCGATTACTCGTAGATACAGGAGTGACAGGACTATTGTGAGAACAGATTTGGTTGGTCGTGGAAAAGTGCTACCTGCATCGGTATGTGTTCCAACAGCAAGTGGTGAGGAAATTTCTATTCACGGAGAGACTGCCGTAACGTTGGGAATTAGTGTTGGTAGCTAAAATTACAGAAGCAGTTATCTTGGGAATGAATCTCATGAGAGAATATGAGTTTCATGTAAACAAAAAAAAAGTACTTCGAATAGATGATGATGAGATTCCATTTCAAGGGACGAGTAACTAGACGATACAAGTTCGAATGATTTGTGATACAAAAATACCCGAGAAGACGCAAATGATAGTCTTGGGACGCTCAGATAGTACGCTCCTGGAAGGACAAGTATGCATGATGAAAGCAACTGAATCGGGAATGGGTCACGTGGGATTATTGATTGAGAGAACACTGGTAAAATTTCAAAATATGATATTCATTAGGGTGCTAAGCATTAATCCGCATATGGTGACCCTGAAGAAAGACAATATTGTGGAAGTTGCATTCCGGTATGCCATATTAAACGTAGTGTAGACTACACAAAAGATAAACCAGCCAACGGTTGCTCACAGAAATTGCTGGATATGTTGATACCTTCGTCTCAAGGATTAAACAGCGACCAACAGGGCAAGGTAAAAGAACTGGTCGGACGATATCCAGGTGTGTTTGCACTGGATGATAGTAAGAAAGCAAAGACGAATGTTGTGCAACACAAGATCAATACTGGAGATGCGCAACCGATACGACAACATCCCAAGCGGCTTTCTTTGGCAAAACGTAAAGACGCCGTAAAATTTAAAATGGAGAGTAATTATTTAACACTACTCTCCTAAAGAGCATTTTACAAAGCCCCATCAGTGAACTGCTAAGTTAAATTCGAAAAAGATCAATTTAAATTTGTAGAGCCCGCGCACCTATGATTATAAACTCAATACAAGTAAAATTATAAAAGGGACATAATAACCACAAACAAAATTTATAATTCTATTAATTCACTATTAAGCCCTAGTACTTCTAGCTACTTATAACATACTAGAAGGGGTAGATAATTCTACATCTTCCATACAGAGCGCAGACTGTTCCAATGTTACAATTAATTTTAATAATGAGAACAATTAGTACACACATTTTTGTGCGACTATATACATTTTAGTAAATCACTTATATATAAAGCCCAATAGTAACACAAATTGTGCACGAATGGACGATCGTTAGTATGGGATAACATATCTTAATAAACCACGTCTATCGTCCGTATTCGACGGCAAGTATATATATTACAGAATTGTTTTGTGATGCAGTATAATCAAACAAATAGACGTTCGTTAGTATGAAGGGGTGCATGAGCTTTTAAGCATTCCTACACGATGCAGATACAAATTGCAAGAAATTGAACGTTCATTAACGTAGTATAAAGAATGGGTATGTTAAGTCTTTTTTGGTGATGTAGTACAATCGCAGAAATTGTCTACATAGGGAGAAGACATACGTAATATGCAACTGTATGTGTGTTTGTAAATGATCATTTCGTAACGTGGCATAATATCACAAGTTGCATGTGATTGGTCGCTCGTTAGCATGCGATTGCACATTTTTTAGTAAACCATTTTATATAATGTGATAAAATCACACAAAGTTACATTCCGATGGACGTTTGTTAGTATGCAATTGCAAGTGCCTTTTTAGAGTATTTTTTCGTATTGCTGAGTAATTACATACATTGCATACGAAAGGACGTGCATTGGCATGGGATAATAAATGTTGTCTTAGAGTATCTTTTTGTAATGCGGTATAATCACACAGGATGCATGCAAATGGACGCTTGTTAGTATGCGATAGCAAGTGGCTTTAAGGTATTCTTTTGTGAAGAGGTATAATCACACAAATTACATGCAAATAGTCGTTTGTCAGTATGCGAGAGCAAATGGTTTTTTAGATGACTTTTTCGTACTGCTGAATATTCACACAAATGGCAAGGAAATGGACGTTCGTTAGAATGGGAAAGTAGGTGGATTTTAAAGTGCTTTCATATGATGTGGAATAAACACACAAATTGCATACAAATGGATGTCCGTTAGTATGGGATAGCAAATGGGATTTTAAAGTACCTTTATGTGAAGCAGAATAATTACACAAATTGCACGCAAATGGACGTTCGTTGGTATGTGACAGCAAATGATTTCTTAGAGTATCTTTATGTAGTGTAGAATAATTACACAAATTGCATGCTAATGGACACTCGTTAGTATGCGACAGTATATGTCTTATTAAACTACTTTTATGTGATGCAGTATAATCACAAAATTGCATGTGAAAGGATGTTCCTTATTATGAGTTCGCAAATGTGTTTTCAAACAACGTTTTCGTGCTGTTGAATAATCACACAAATTGCATGCAAATGGACGTTCGTTAGTATGCGATAACATATGGTTTTTTAGAGTATCTTTTTGTGATGCAGAATAATGACACAAATTGCATGCAAATAGACGTTCGTCAATATGTGATAGTATATGCCTTACTAAGTTACGTTTATATTTTGCAGTATTACCACACAAATTGCATACGAATGGGCGTTCGTTAGTATGTGAGCGCAAATGTTCTTTGAGATATATTATTTGTGACGCGGAATAATCACACAAATTGCAAGCGACTGAACGCTTTTTAATATGCCTTGTTATATGGTTTTTTAGATCATTTTTTCGTGATGTAGAATAATCACACAAATTGCATGCAAATGGACGTTCGTTAGTATGCGACAGGAAATGCTTTCTTAGAGTATCTTTTTGTGATGCCCAATAATCACACAGATTGCATGCGAATAGACGTTCAGTAGTATGGCGCCGCACGTGTCTTCGAAAACTACTTCTTTGTAATGAGCAATAATTACATAAATTACACGTATAGAGTCGATCGTCAGTATGTGAAGACATTTGGACTTTATAGATACTTGTACCTGATGCAAAATAATTGCATACAGTAAGTACTAGAGAACCTTCGTTAGTATATGATCATGCTGTGTATATATAAATTATTTTGAGGTGCAAAAAGCAAACTAATGGGCTGTCTTTAAGGGTACAATACAGGTCAATTATTGGTGCTGCACAACGATGAAATAATTTGCCTATCTATACAAATAGCATACTCTTTAATTTTCTACTTTCGCGAGCCGTTGAAGTGAACGAG
Organism: Platerodrilus igneus; assembly: GCA_036346225.1. Taxonomy (NCBI): domain Eukaryota; kingdom Metazoa; phylum Arthropoda; class Insecta; order Coleoptera; family Lycidae; genus Platerodrilus; species Platerodrilus igneus. The sequence continues at coordinate 413,185 of JARFIW010000376.1, forward strand.
GTCCCTAACGGAGCCCAGAATCTGATAAATTTAATATACTTAGTGTAGTATTTGGTGATTAAATTAAATTATTCATTTTAGTAGCGGTGTGAAGTTATCTGCCAGTCAGCTGCTAAATCTCCGAGTTAAGCCGAACAACAAGTGGCGTTATATTGGCTGACAATCATAAATACGTACAAATGATGATATTTTCACTTCTCTAATTGAACAAATTAACGTAATATAAGACAATAAACTGATATAATTTTTAAAATACACGTATATTAGGGTATAGGTACCATTTATGGCCACTATACCATTTCTAGCCACTTTCTCTGAATTGTGTTATTTGCAACGGTTGGATCTAGTAGAAAGCGGGGAAGTTGCCTGATTTGCAGCCCCGTCAACTTGGTCCCCCTCCAAACGATTTATTGAAGTGTTGCATGTGCACCAGAAAGTACTAGTCTTGCACCACCAAAATAATTGCTTGCACCATGCTGGAAAAGCAGTTGCGGTAATTTGTTTATGAGGGGGGCTAGAATGATGCTAGCCTTCCTCCATTTGAATTTCAAAAATATATGTGCACCAGATAGAGGAAAGCTTGCACCACCTTGCACCACTAAATTTAAAGATTGCACCACCTTCAATAAGTAGTCACATTATTATTTTACATTATTTTAGATTAAACACTGCCAATTCCAACGTTTCTGAATTGCACTACCAAAAGAATTCTAAGCAGATCCGATGCTGAAATGTTTTTCTTGCGTTTCTTTTACTTAAAATAGTGCAATTATATTTCATTTAATTATAGAAAGAAGTATTATCTAATAACGAGGTGACTAATAATACGGACTTTAGGACAGGATTAGGACGTTCCTACGAGAGCCTTACAAATGCACTTGCAAGGTATTACAGAACACATAATATAACTGCATGATTTAGGGGTGTCAAATTTAAGTCAAGTTACAACCAAATATAGCAGAATTTTAAGCAGCATATAGAACCAAAGTCGTAGATACTTCTAGAGTGGTCATGCATAAATTTTTTAATTTAATTACATTTTTATGGATATATCTATCTACAATACAGTAACTTATATAATATTCGGATGTATTATATTTTTCAATATATCTATTACGTTTGTATTAATATTTCTATTGGTAGGGAATAATTGTATTTTCTATTACCTCATTTGATTCTTCGCTTAACTTTCTATGAGTTTCACAATTTTTTTTCTGTCTTGTGACTGACGACCATTCAATTAAATATTGGGAAAATGTTTTAAACTGTGTGAAATTTTGCGTACAGGCATATATAAGTGGTAATGATATATATGTAACAACTTCCATTGGAATTACTGCACCAGAACGAAGCCAAGCAGATAACCATTTGCTAATAGTTAGAGTGCTGTAGGATTCGCTCAACATCTTACCTACTGCATATTGATTACTGGTTTGTGGGTCTCTTACTATTGTAACCGGAATCAAATGACCTTGATAAAAAAAGGTTTTTTTTAATGATTGATAGAGTTGTCAGTTGTTCTATATTCGAAATAAATAATAAGGAGTTTATTTTAATCTTTAAGAATAACCCAACCCTAGCACACCCAACGAACCAGGGATCTTTACTTAGACGGGTAGTTTAGAGATACGAGATTCCACATAAATTTTGGCGACCGTGACAGAACCGCGTGGGTATAGAAGACAGTAAAATCAGTATACAAGTAATTGGGTTATTTTGGTTGCCTTATGGATTTGAAAAGCGCAAAGAGGTTGCGCAAAGTGATTCGTGGGTTTTTTACAAGATGTGCCACGGAGTTGGAGTCACTTTTATCGCAGTCCGTGAATGACATGGTAAAAGTTCAAGTGTGTATGAATATGCTGAAAGATAAATTCGATGAACTTAGTGTTATTAGTTCCGAAATATTTAACGCGCTTGTTGCCGATACTGCAGTAAGCGAAGACGACTTGCTTTCTGACAAGGAGGGCAGTGAAGCGTACTCAAAACGGTATCAAACATTAAATCTACGATGCGAAAAACTGTTGAACAAAAACCAAAAAGGGAAACATTGAATGATTTGTCAGACCTAACTACCATTTCTGGCAGACGTAGGTTTAAGCTTCCAGTTCTACAGTTAAAAAAATATGATGGCAGTATTCGAGAGTGGCTTCCGTTCTGGGAACAGTTCAGAAAGATTCATGATGACCCGGATATTGATCCTGCGGATAAAGTAGATTATTTGGTTCAAGCAACAGTACCAGGAAGTGGAGCCGGGCAACTCGTAAACAGTTTTCCAGCTACAGGAAATAACTACACGCAAATCATAGACTGCATGAAAGCACGTTTTGGTAAAGAAGAACTACAAATTGAAGTTTACGTGCGGGAGCTTTTAAAGTTGGTTCTAAATAACGCAGCTTCAAGAGGAAAAGTGAATGTTTCTTGTTTGTATGATAGTTTAGAAACGCAGTTCCGAGCTCTGGAAGTGTTGTAGAATCGTGCTTCCCAGAAGAGTTATTACGTGTATGGCAACGAAGTACTTTAAGTTTATGTGTCGAGAATGTTGAGCGAGGTGCTAGCGTTTCTTTAGAAGCTGGTATGAAAACATTGATGCAGTTTCTACGGAGCGAAGTCGAAAATGAACAGCGCATTTCTTTAGCGTCAGAGGGCTTCGGTTTACGCAATACAAAGGCCCCTAGTCAGAATGATTTTGGGGAAAATACGAAAAGGAAGTCTAAGTTTGAATCTGGTTTATCAACGGCCGCTAATTTGATAAACAATAGCGAAACCGTCAAATGCATTTTCTGTGATTATTCTCATGACAGTTCTAACTGTGTCAAAGCTAGAACTTTTCCATTAGAAAAGAAAAGGCAATTGATTGTCGAAAAGAAGGCCTGTTTTAGGTGTCTAAAGAGGGGACATTTAGCTAAGAAATATAATAAGCGTATTAGATGTTTAGTGTGTTGTAAACATCATGTTACATTATTGTGTCCCGAAAGTAGAGCAAATCAAGAAACAGAAACTACGACAAAGGTGTGCAAACAAGAAGATCGTGGTACACCGGATGTAAGTGCAGCAAATTTTACCAATACGCATGTGTTTTTACAAACTCTAAAAGTGTGGTTAATTGGCAAAAATAGGTCACGAGAAGTGCGCGCATTAATCGACACAGGCTCTCACAGGTTCTATGTTTTAGAATCCACAGTACGAGAATTAGGTCTCATGCCCAAACGATGTAGAAGTTTATGATCAGACAAAAATATGTGCCCATGTTTGACCTGTCTTGCACGGTGAATGGACTAAAGAACTTGAGGACTTAGGGGTAAAGTTAAGCGACACTAGCCTATCTAAGGATATTGAGCTGCTAATTGGGTCTGATATCGCAGGATCGCTTATACTGGTCGTCGTTATGTTTTGAAAAGTGGGCTTGTAACGATGGAGACGCTCTTGGGATGGACTTTAATGGGAAAGACACCCGTAAATGTATTGGAGAATGCTATGTCTCTTTTTGCCGTAAATTTTTTTGTAGGAGATACCGCCATTAGTAATTTGTGTGAATTGGATGTGCTGGATATTTCTGAGCCCAGCAAATTGGCGAATAGGCAGGCACTTGAGATAACCGCTAAGAAGTTTTTTTGCGAAACTGTTAAAGTTAACGAAGAAGGTCGTTATGAAGTTTGTTTGCCGTGGTTAGAAGGGCACCCCCCTTTACCTTCTAATTACAACGTTGCGAAAAAATGCTTGCACGGTGTTTTAACGAAATTGAAGTCCGAGCAGTTTCTGAAAGAGTACGATGCAGTTTTTAAAGAATGGTTACAAGAAGATATTATTGAAGTGGTTAACGGCGAGATTTCTGTCGATGTAGGTCATTACCTTCCTCATAGACCCGTGATTAAAAACAACTTTACTACAAAAATACGCCCAGTGTTTGATGCTGGTGCTAAAGAACGAGACAGACCTTCGCTTAATCAATGTATAGAAAAGGGTGCTAACCCATTCAAAGAAATTCCTGATATTTTGATTAAATTTAGAGAAAATTGTTTTGGAGTAGTTGCTGATATACGCAAGACTTTTTTGCAGATTTCTATAAATGATCTGATAGAAATTTTCTTAGATTTTTGTGGGTTAATTTGGAAGGTGAAAACATAGTTCATCGTCACAAGCGGGTTGTTTTTGGCGTGAATTGTAGTCCATTTCTCTTGGGAGCGACAATACAATACCATCTGGAGAGAATCTTGGAAAAGTGCAATATCCATGAACTAAGTTACACAAAAAATCAAATCTGCAAACTAAAGGAAAGCTTCTACGTTGATAATTGTGTGACAAGCATTAAAGATGAAGAATGTTTGAAAAAGTTCATCCAAGAGGCTACTTTAGCCATGATGGACGGAAAGTTCGAGCTGAGGGGGAGTGAGAGGACACTTTACTCTGAAGACCTCCGTAACGACGTGCACGTCCTTGGTTTGAATTGGAATACTGGTCGAGATACGTTATCCTTGAAGGATTGCCTTAGTAAGTTAAACGAAAATAAATTTGAAGCGGTAACTAAACGTTGCATACTCTCGGCAGCGCAATGAGTTTTTAACCCTATTGGATTTGTATGCCCAGTTACACTGGTTTCCAAATTGCTGCTGCAACAAATTTGGGAAAGCTGTTTGAAATGGGATGATCCTGTAGATGAGAGTATTTAAAGGATTTCGTGCTTGAGTAAAGGATTTAAACTGCCTGGAACACTTAGAAATCCCCAGATGGATAAGAGCGGGATTTGGTGAAGGAAAAACCACTTCATTGCACGTGTTCTGCGATGCCAGTAACAAAGCGTACGCTTGTGTTATTTATTTACGAGTCGAATGCGACGGGGAAGTGCATGTACGAGTGTTGGCAGCGAAAACCAGAGTAGCACCACTAAAGAAATTGGCCATACCGCGATTGGAACTTATGAGTGCAACAATAGCAGCGAGATTATACGCTAATGTTGCTAAGAATCTGGAGATGAAGTTTTCTAGCTATTTTTGGAGTGACTCGACTCGACAAAAAATGTTAGGAATGTCAGCTCAAAACGTATTGGTGGGTTAACCGCTGACGAATTAAACTACGCTGAACAATTAGTTTTTTAAATTGTTCAAGAGGAAGCGTTTATGGAAAACGATGACAAATTTAAGTCGTTAAATTGCAAGAAATTGAACGTTCATTAACGTAGTATAAAGAATGGGTATGTTAAGTCTTTTTTGGTGATGTAGTACAATCGCAGAAATTGTCTACATAGGGAGAAGACATACGTAATATGCAACTGTATGTGTGTTTGTAAATGATCATTTCGTAACGTGGCATAATATCACAAGTTGCATGTGATTGGTCGCTCGTTAGCATGCGATTGCACATTTTTTAGTAAACCATTTTATATAATGTGATAAAATCACACAAAGTTACATTCCGATGGACGTTTGTTAGTATGCAATTGCAAGTGCCTTTTTAGAGTATTTTTTCGTATTGCTGAGTAATGACATACATTGCATACGAAAGGACGTGCATTGGCATGGGATAATAAATGTTGTCTTAGAGTATCTTTTTGTAATGCGGTATAATCACACAGGATGCATGCAAATGGACGCTTGTTAGTATGCGATAGCAAGTGGCTTTTTAAGGTATTCTTTTGTGAAGAGGTATAATCACACAAATTACATGCAAATAGTCGTTTGTCAGTATGCGAGAGCAAATGGTTTTTTAGATGACTTTTTCGTACTGCTGAATATTCACACAAATGGCAAGGAAATGGACGTTCGTTAGTATGGGAAAGTAGGTGGATTTTTAAAGTGCTTTCATATGATGTGGAATAAACACACAAATTGCATACAAATGGATGTCCGTTAGTATGGGATAGCAAATGGGATTTTAAAGTACCTTTATGTGAAGCAGAATAATTACACAAATTGCACGCAAATGGACGTTCGTTGGTATGTGACAGCAAATGATTTCTTAGAGTATCTTTATGTAGTGTAGAATAATTACACAAATTGCATGCTAATGGACACTCGTTAGTATGCGACAGTATATGTCTTATTAAACTACTTTTATGTGATGCAGTATAATCACAAAAATTGCATGTGAAAGGATGTTCCTTATTATGAGTTCGCAAATGTGTTTTCAAACAACGTTTTCGTGCTGTTGAATAATCACACAAATTGCATGCAAATGGACGTTCGTTAGTATGCGATAACATATGGTTTTTTAGAGTATCTTTTTGTGATGCAGAATAATGACACAAATTGCATGCAAATAGACGTTCGTCAATATGTGATAGTATATGCCTTACTAAGTTACGTTTATATTTTGCAGTATTACCACACAAATTGCATACGAATGGGCGTTCGTTAGTATGTGAGCGCAAATGTTCTTTGAGATATATTATTTGTGACGCGGAATAATCACACAAATTGCAAGCGAATGAACGTTTTTTAATATGCCTTGTTATATGGTTTTTTAGATCATTTTTTCGTGATGTAGAATAATCACACAAATTGCATGCAAATGGACGTTCGTTAGTATGCGACAGGAAATGCTTTCTTAGAGTATCTTTTTGTGATGCCGAATAATCACACAGATTGCATGCGAATAGACGTTCGGTAGTATGGCGCCGCACGTGTCTTCGAAAACTACTTCTTTGTAATGAGCTATAATTACATAAATTACACGTATAGAATCGATCGTCAGTATGTGAAGACATTTGTACTTTATAGATACTTGTACCTGATGCAAAATAATTGCATAAAGTGAATACTAGCGAACCTTCGTTAGTATATGACCATGTTGTGTATATATAAATTTTTTTGAGGTGCAAAAAGCAAACTAATGGGCAGTCTTTAAGGGTACAGCACACGTTTTACAGGTCAATTATTGATGCTGCACAACGATGAAATAATTTGCCTATCTATACAAATAGCATACTCTATAATTTTCTACTTTCACGAGCCTTTGAAGTGAACGGAGTTCCTAACGGAGCCCAGAATCTGATAAATTTAATATACTTAGTGTAGTATTTGGTTATTAAATTAAATTATTCATTTTAGTAGCGGTGTGAAGTTATCTGCCAGAGTCAGCTGCTAAATCTCCGAGTTAAGCCGAACAACCAGTGGCGTTATATTGTCTGACAATCATAAATACGTACAAATTATGATATTTTCACTTCTCTAATTGAACAAATTAACGTAATATAAGACAATAAACTGATATAATTTTTAAAATACATGCATATCAGGGTATAGGTACCATTTATGGCCACTATACCATTTCCAACCACTTTCTCTGAATTGTGTTATTTGCAACGGTTGGATTTAGTAGAAAGCGGAGAAGTTGCCTGATTTGCAGCTCCGTCAACTTGGCCCCTTACAAACGATTTATTGAAGTGTTGCATGTGCACCAGAAAGTACTAGTCTTGCACCACCAAAATAATAGCTTGCATCATGCTGGTAAAGCAATTGCGGTAATTTGTTTATGAGGGAAGTTAGAATGACGCTAGCCCCCTCCATTTGAATTTCAAAAATATGATATGTGCACCAGAAACAGGAAAGCTTGCACCACCTTGCACCACTAAATTTAAAGATTGCACCACCTCAGAAAATTAGATATAGGACCTTTTCTCGAGGGGGCAATAATGACGCTAGCCCCTTTCCATTCGAATTTCAAAAAATTGATATGTGCACCAGTTAGAGGAAAGCTTGCACCACCTGCACCACCTTCAATAAGTAGTCATATTATTATTTTACATTATTTTAGATAAAACACTGTCAAACTTCGACTTTTCTGAATTGCACTACCAAAAGAATTCTAAGCAGATCCAATGCTAAAATGTTTTTTTGCGTTTCTTTTATTTAAAATAGTGCAATTATATTTCATTTAATTATAGGAGTATTATCTAATAACGAGGTGACTAATAATACGGACTTTAGGACAGGATCAGGACGTTCCTACAAGAGGCTTACAAATGCACTTGCAAGGTATTACAGAACACATAATGTAACTGCGTGATTTAGGGGTATGAAATTTATGTCAAGTTTGATACGCTTGGCACCACTGATACGGTCCACGTTTCACAATATTGCACAATTGTATATTATAGCATAATTACGCGGCAAATTGTATTAAATACCAAACACGTTTACAATGATACAATTCTTAATTTACAATTTAAATAAAGCAATGTACTCACTTAAAACGCGCCTTGCAGTTAAATCTCAGAGCCCTCGTTGTTGTTTGGGTGTGGGTAGCGTCACGCCATTGTTGAATCCAAATTTAATCATCCCTCCTCTTTCGTCGTTTGTAGGTAAGGCAAGAGGGATACAGGTAAAGGTACTCGTAGATAAAGATAAAAGGGAACCAACATTCTAAAAAAGAGAAAAGACAAATACCACGGCACAGGCAGATGTAACCAGCTTGACGTCTCGTAGCTAATAATGTCGTGTCACTCCGCGCACTTGCACCATTCACTCCGCGCCTGCGCATTCTTTTGCGCAAACGCAACTGTCCGGGATGACGAATGTTTATTTTAAAGTAATGGCGAGAATTTACTCGCATATTTAAAAATGTACATTTCCAAATTTGGAATGTAACAAGTTACAACCAAATATAGCAGAATTTTAAGCAGCATATAGAACCAAGGTCGTAGACAGATACTTCCGGAGAGGTCATGCACAAATTTTTTTATTTAGTTACATTTCTATGAATGTATTTATCTACAATACACTAACTTAATATAATATTCGGATGAATTATATTTTTAATATACCTATCACGTTTATATTGATATTTCTATTAGTAGGGAATAATTGTATTTCCTATTACCTCATTTGCTCCCCCGCTTAACTTTCTATGAGTTTCACAAATTTCTCTTTCTTACTTATGACTGAAGGCCATTCAATTAAATATTCCGAAAATGTTTTAAACTTTGTAAAATTTTGCGTACATGCATATATAAGTACTAATGATATATTTGTAACAACTTCCAATGGAATTACTGCACCAGAACGAAGCCAAGCAGATAACCATTTGCTAATAGTTAGAGTGCTGTTGGATTCGCTCAACATGTTACTTGCTGCATATTGATTACTGGTTTGTGGGTCTCTTACAACTATATTACATAAAAAAAATTGGGCGCTTTTGTACCCCATGGATGGCGAATCTTTTTTACTACTCCTCCTGTAGCATCAATCGCAATACGCGATATATTTTTTCAACAATAATTTCAAAAAACGTGTATTTGGTTGTTACTCCAGTACATTATAAAAAAATGGTGAATACCCTATATCTCGTATAATGCCGTTATACTTTAGTGTACATTTAGCTTAAGCTATATCTACAATAGGATCGTCGTTAGGCAAATCGGATGGAATCGAATCTCCAAACATCCTAAGTTTTGAGCGCTTCATTCCCATATACAGATGGCGCAACACGTTGAATTAATTTAGACGTTACCTGTTGTCTTCTAAGGTCAGATAGAGGCCGTTTTAATTTTAATGTATGGTCTACATTGATATAAACAATCGATGTTGATCTTACCTTGTATGCTGGGTTCTGTATTAATAACACCTTTAAATACAGAATTATATTCTTTACAACTTCCCATAATCATTGCAAAGCACCCATCAGTATGTATTTTACATCGCTTAAACATTAATTCGCATGGTAGGCGAGTGGTCTCAAGAAATTTTCGTAAAACGATGTGTGTCCAAGAATACTTTTTGTGAACTAGGTAGCATCTAGTAATGTATCTTTTTTGTTTAACATGCTGACCCTTATTACTATAAATATAAAAAGTTGTTTGTAAATATTGTAGATACTCTTCTGCAGTTAACGTTAGTATAAATTGTCGAGGACTATTTTCCGAAGAAGTAGAAATCGATGTTAGACTAGCACGTTCTTCTGTCCAGGAATTTCCACTGCAACTTTCTTAGTTTAATATTTGCTTTACTACTGTTTCCTCAACTTCTTGCTTCTTATACTTATTTATATTTAGTAACTCACATAAGTTGAAATAATTTTTTGCAAATGGAGTATAGACTGCAATGGATGACATTTGAGTGCTTTGTCTTATTTTATACTATCACTGATGTTGTTTCATATGGCGCTTTTCTTGCTGGTTATTACGCCAGTTTTTTCATCGTACAGTTCCATACTGTTCAATTTTAAAAAACAACTTTAGATGCGAAACACGTTTGCAGGATTATTTTTTTTAAATAAACCATTACGATACTAGAAAGATCATTAACCATTTAAAAAAGTATAATACAAGCAATTAAATAAAGTAAGGCATAAAATTTTGATAAATACATATCTAGAAATCTGGACCAGTTGCGTCAGCTTATTGGGCGGATTTTAACTTATAGCTTAAAACTGTGCAGTTTCTATATTTTAAGTGACTTCTCAATTTTTCATCTCTCTGCTTTTGGAGATGTAAATAGTGACCTGGTAAAATCCACACCATCATGTATATTAAAAGCAAACAAAAAAATCGTTTAAATAAACATAATTATTATAAACGACTAAAGTTTATTTTTAAAGAATAAGCTTTAAAATCCTGAATTATATAATCCCAATAACACCAAAATCGCCATTCTCCAAATTTCATACCATACCTTGACAATACAGTGACTAGATATACAACATTTTCTAATATTGCACTAGTTTTTATAACGTCATCCTACCAGAAAGTAGCATCTACAACCAAACTCATCGAAAGTAATGCTGACGAAACGACGTACCTCACTTGCTAAGATTTCTTTAAAATCGATCTCAAAATTTTATACCGGTTTTGTACCCAATTGTACCATTATTCAAAAATGTTGTAACACCCCGCCCCTCTTGTCAAAATAATGACAAAAATAGATGAGAGGACTGTCGCTAGTAATGTCCGCGATAAGTCTAGTTGACGAGAGTCTTGTATATATCGTCTTGTTTACGAGACGAGATTCGAGACGAGACTGGTTTTTTCTTTGCGAAACGGGACGAGAGTTTTAAAAATCTCGTCTCGTATCTCGTGCGAGAAATCTCGCCAGTGTCGCAAAAGTCTCGCATCGAGAGTAGTTGAAAGAAATTATATGGTGTTATATATATAGGAGCCCAAGTTTTTGGCAATACCATCGGTTCAAATTGAAGGTTTATTTTTATTGGCGTTATCAGGGACGTAGCGAGCGTAACTGTCACCCGGGCATAATCTATGTTGGAAATTGGTTTTGCATACCTTATAACTTTCATTTATTTTTTTTTTAAATCGAGGTTTGTTTGCGATAAACCAGGCGGTATTATCTAACACCGGTTATTGTACTTAACACACCCTTACATTAATTATTATTATTCGCGATCACCGACGTTAGGCATCGTTCAACAAGGACATAAAATTGGATGGGTGACCGCTTATTAATGTTTTTCAATTTCTTGTGGTTTGACGATGTGGATCTTTATCTAAATTTAATACATTTAAATGTACACTCATTGCAACTTATGTACCAAATTTAAAACTCGTGGCCCGCAAGAAAGTCTCAAGTTACGTTAAAAAAGTGTTTAAAATGGGAAAGCTGTTTACCAGAAAATGGCTTAATGGATTTAAAATGTAACTATTATAGTAAAACAACAGAAAGAGCAATTCATTCTTAACAAATCATCCCTTTACCGTTTCTCAATAAAATAAGGGAGCCAATATTTACCAAAGTTTAATTTCCCATGTGATTTCCCGATGTATACAAAATAGATTTACAACCTGTATATGAACATCTTGCTAACATAAGTAGCACAAATGAGAACGAGCAAGGAGCAAACAATAACATAAGTTGGGGTGAAGGTGGGCGAAAAGTGGCGAGTTAACACCATTTAAATAAATATATCAAACAAACATTTAAATCTATGATGGGGAAACTGGGGGTTAATTTTTCAATAATTTCCCAAAGACGAATGCTTAAAGCGCACAAACGTTAATTTTAGTGGCGCATAAGAAGTGCAAGATCAAAAAACGCAAAACCCTATCAAAGATTTACATAAAAAAACTTGGTCCGCCCCACAAACTTACGTTCATCATCATCATTAGGTCTTTAGTCCTGGAACTGGTTAGCCGCGTACCATCATTGTTTCCTATTCTGAACTACCCTACAGATTTCCTTGAAATTTGCACAGTGTGCATCTATCACTATCTGATCTAGGTCTACATCTACATCTTTTCCTATCTCTGCTTGTAATATATCCCATACTATTTTCCAGAAAAGCCTTAAAACGTATTCTGCCTTTCTATTTCTCTTATTTTTCCCCAGATATCTTTGTTCCCCTACTTTTCTTCTAAGCCTTAGTGTTTAGTTTATGAGTAAGAATAACGTGAAGGTGGAAATTGAGGTCTTTTGGACGCGATTTTATAATTTATGTGTTTCACGAAATTGTATCAACCTGTTACAGGTTGCAGATCAATTTTTTCGTTTCATTCATATGTAGTTAAAGGTTTTCACCTACTTACCTATAATTATAATGTTGTATGTTTAATACCTTCTGACATTTTGCAACGAAAAACTGTATTCATGTCATTGTCTGTGTGAAGAATTATTGAAAAACATTTAATCACGTGTGCTATAACATAACATTGTTGCAATGTCTATATGTTGATACTGACTGATTGGAGGACAAAGCTATTAGATGATGTTGTTGATGGTTGTAGGTTTAGGGAGCGCAGTAAGAAGGAATTGGAATTTAATCAATAAATTTAATAGCGTGTTTATACACGATCTAAACTTCCATTAGCAAATTCGATCTCATTCTTATACTTACTAAAAAATTATGAGGTATGCATCCTAAAGCCTACTTAATTTTTTAATTTTTTCTAGGAAGCCAATTTATACCAAATTTAATTTATAAAAAATAAAAACTTTCAACAAACACGAAGCGTTCTTCTCAAAGCGGTGCGCTCAAAAGCGACAAAAAATAAAGAAACAGAAACTTCTGATTGGTCAAGTACCTAAGTTATCCGCTTTTTTCTGCGTGTCTTTGAGTCAATCTCGTATTTAATTTCCGAAACTGATAGACCTACTAGTTCATCTTCATCTATTCAACCACAACTTCAACAATTTTTAGATAATCACGATAAGAGCGATGATGCATCTGTCGTTGCCTCTTCCAATAGTTTGTGCTACTCAGTACTGCGTTTAGAGACATTGGATAGCTTTATGTTTTCCGTTGAAACTGACAGTGCATTGACAGAGCGAATTGTTTTTTTTTTGGTGATCAATCTAATATTGTGACTCCTAATAATTTTATATAATCTAGAGCGAGGAATTTGAAGAAGTAGATAATTTTACACCATCCTCAATTGTTTAAACAAGCAGGCGAATAACCTTGTAATTTGGAAAAAGTCTTCAAGTAGATGTTATACACCATGATAAGGATGGATAACGGGAGATTGAAAATTTTCCCAGCTTAGATGTTGCATTATGGGACTCGAAACAAATTACAAAAACTTAACTTCAAGAACATTTTATATGAAAAAAAGTTTCGCGCTGTAGAGTGTACAAGTCTTTATTAAAAAGAAAACAAATATCTAAATCGCAAAAATACAAGTCAAAATTTTTATATAAACAACTAACAAATGGCGATCAAGTCAAACGTGACTGGTTGTTCTACTCACCATCAACCGGTAGGATTTATTGTTTCGTATGCAAACTTTTCGATTCGGGTTTGATGCTTATAAATCTATTCTCTTCTGATGGTTTAACAATTGGAAGCATGCTGCTGAAAGCATTCCATTCCGTAAAAATAGTGGAGAATATCGTAAGTGCCTTTTCGTATTTCCCAAGCGTTCCTCTGAGGCCGGAAAAATAGATTCCAATCTTCAAATTGAAGTAAATAAAAAAAGATCTTATTGGCGCCTGGTTTTGACTAGAATTGCTTCGGTATTAAAGTTTCTAACCAAACGAAGGATACCTTTGAGAGTCGACATTGAAAAGTTTAGATGTGTAAACAATGGAAACTATTTAGCCTACTCAAGTAGCAGTGGCAAAACGTCATGCTTATCGCTCGCTACATGCGACGAATTTATTGATATTTTAGGAGAACAAGGGTTTGAAGAGATTGTGGCGGAGGTATAGTCGTCCAGATAACAATAAATATCAGTATATTTAACTACACATGTTGCACACATAGACCAATTAGCCTTTATCATTCCATGTATTAAGTTTGGAGAGCCCGTGAAAAGATTTTTAAAATTTATTCCAATATGTGGACACATTGCAGAGAACCTCTTCAATGAAGTAACTGGCTTATTAAATCGAAATGACATTCCAATTTCTAACTGCCGGGGTCAGTCTTATAACAACGCTTCCAATATGAGTGGGCGTTACAGTGGCCTCCAGACAAAAGTTAAAGAATTAAATAAATTAGCAGAATTCATCCCTTTCTCTAGTTATGACGTTCCAAAAATTCCCGTAAACAATTTTTGAACCATTGTCTGAAATTCAATATATGAACCCTAATTAAATAACCATAAAATAAATACTATCTATAATAATGCACCATGTATATATTAAAATACTAATTCTAACTTCCATATAGCAAAATCTGTACTTGTTTGTATAAAAATTCCTTAAATAGTGTCGTTAATAAAAGGTACATCAAGGTTTGCTTCGAGCAAACATACGCTTATACTTCTAATCCACGACGTAGTACTTCGAAGCGCCAATAGTAACTGCGCATTCTCCAAACGGGCTACCTTGTTTGTCTATTGTATCAAGAACAGATAGTCTTTAACCCTGAGTGAATGATGTTCTCGTTTCACATTACATGTGATTTTCCAATGCTCCACCCGAAAGTACTACATTAGCCAGGAAGCGAGTTTTTTTACCAGAGAAGTTTGGAATTTTGCCGAACCCTTGCTGTTCCAAACAAGGTAGCGATCTTTAACGTGCGTAACAACACTCACACACGGGACCTCCATTTTACCTCTCATCCGAACGAGGGTGTATTTTTGTGAAAAATGCTCGCCTAACATTTTTCAAGCGAACCGTGTCGGGATTCGAACCCGGGACCTTGGGCGTGATATCTTCGTCCGCCAACTGGAGCATCCCCACGTAACGAAAAATGTTAGGTTGGAGCCACTTTGATGTCTTCTGGCTAATAGTAAAACGATCTATGGTAAATAACTAATAGTAATTCTTTTTTACTACTAAATTTTACTTCGTTGTAGTGAAAGCTTTCACCTCTTGTTACCCTAATTATCCAAATAAATGCGAACAATTGAAATGTTTTTTATAATAGTAACTGATGGTAAGTGATATTTTGAAGAGGCATAATTAAAGCGATACTTTAATTCCTTTAGCTTACTTATCTTTTAGTGTGGCGTTGACCATATGGTAAATGATTTGATATTTAGTAAAAGTTATTAATTAAATTTTTTAAAAGTTCAATCTGTATTGTCATAACATCTAGCGGTAATATCGTTCATAAATATTTTTATGCAACTGTATCTAGGCGCAGCATTAAATTATATAAACTTTATTAAGTACTGTCATAAAATTTTAACAGTAACATTTATAATTTTCAGTTTGTGATTGTATTAAAAATACGCATACATAGTTTTTTTATGAAGTTTAATTAGTTTAATCAGTTATATCTTGGTAAACACCTTTAAAAATTGCTTATCTTATACTTGTAATAGTAGCCACAGTGCTTATCTAAAAAATTTCCAGTGCGCTGTAATGTAAAATATACATACGCACACATACACATACGTACAAGCAGTATTTTTTTTCAGTGTTCACATCCAGGTGGAGGGTGCTATTGACTTCTTTAAAAGAGAAAAAGAAAGTTGTGAAGGCTCTATCAGGCACCAGATGGTCGGTTCGTGCAGATATAGTTTTATATTTTTTTGATGCGAAATAATCACACCAATTACAGGCGAATGGACGAACGTTACACTGCGAATGTGTGTTTTATAGCGTTTTCGGGAGAGAATTTTCGATGCACATCGTTGGAGTATGAGTTTTTACCATGTGCACTGGTTTCTTAAAGCGCTAAAATATTCAACTAGCCAGCCGAATATACAACACTATTCTGGTACAAGCACGACATTTGTAAAATAAAATATTTCTCCATTTAATACCAGTTTGATTGCTTTGTTATTATTTATTAATAATTTGTACTAATACCCATTATTAATTTATATTAAACTATAAATTTGTGGCAAGTGGCGACACAAGTAAACACCTATTTTCCATTTAGGAAATACCTGACTTCGTAATAATCGACTTAAAAATTAGTTTCAGAAAGTGCGCACTCAGTGCACTAGATTTCAATTGAAAACAACAGTGACCACAAGCAACGTCCACCTAACACGAACTTTACTGAATCGAGTGCAAGAAAGTGCACACACAAAAATGGCGCTATTAGTAAACCAATATTGAACGATGGGATATAATGGAACAAATAGAATGCGAATGAACGTTCGTTAGTATGCGTCTGTTTGCCTTTGTAATTCACATTTTCATTAAGCAGAATAACTACACAATTTTGCATGGCATTGGACGTTTCTTCGTATGTGCCATAAATGGTTTTTCAAAGTGATGCGAAATAATCGCACAAATTAAATCTTCGTTGGTATACGACTGCACACGCCTTTGTAAATGGTTTACGATGCAGCATATTTACATAAATTGCGTAGATATGGACGTTCTTTAGCATGCGATAGCGAACAGTTTGTGGGATACTTTTTTGCCATACAGTATAATAAAATAATTTGCATACAAATGGACCTTTGTTAGTACACGACTGCATTAGTGTTTGTAAAGTATCTTTTTGTAAGGCGAAGTCTCACTAATTACACGTGATTGAATGTTCATTAAGATGTGATTGAATATGTCTTAGCAAACTACCTTTATATGATTTTTTTTTTTTATTTTATTTATTCTAACATTACAATTAGTCTGCTACCTAAAAATTACAGCAAACCTGTTACTCCTAAGAAATCTAACAGAATTATTTGCTACCGTAAGTTATATTAGTTAGTTTTATATTATTTGCGTTTGGAAATACTCGTGTGTATGTGTGTGTGTTTGTGTCTGTGCGCGCGTGTGGGTGCGTGAGTGTGTGTGTGTGTTTCTGTCTGTAGTAATGTCCTTGGAATGCTTTCCTTCCCAGCTTCCGACCGTCGGCAGCCGGAAATCAGAAACCGAGAAGTTCGCATTCCTGTACGTGTCCTGGCCGTCGGCAGCCGGAAACCAGGAGAACCACGTACAGTCCCTGGTGTGTATGTGTGCATGTGTGCGTATATATCTGTGTCGTATGCGTGTGCGTGCAGGTACGTGTACGTGCGTGTTTGTGTGTGTTTTGGTGTGTGTACGTGTGTGTTTTGTCGTGCCAGTGTGCTATAATGGTGTGTGTGTTTATTGTTTTCATGTTTGTGTGTACGTGTGTTTATGTCTGTGGTGAGGTCCTTGGGACTGTTTCCCTCCCCCGGTTTCCAACCGCCGGTAGCCGGAAATCAGAAACCGAGAAGTACGCGTTCCTATACGTGTCCTGGCTATCGGCAGCCGAAAACCAGGGATGCCACGTACAGTCTCTGTTGTGTGTGTATGTGTGTGTGTGCTTGTGTGTATTTTGTCGTGCTGATGTGTTGTAATTATGTTGTCAGAATATTTCCCCTATAGTAATTTTTAGTTGCGCTACAACATTGGAAATATAAACATTACGTTACTGAAGCTAGGGTTAGATTTCTTAAAGCAATTACAAATTTGGTTAGTATTGTCTCTTGTTTATTTTAGTTAGTTGTATTTTTATTTTAGATGGTTAGTATTGAGTCCTTATCCTACTACTGTTAGTATTCTAATGCTAATAAGTGTTCTGGGGGAAACTTGTGTTTGAGGTACGTTTGCCGTACTTTTGCCGTTTTCACTATTTTCACTTCGTTTTCATTGGTATCACTCCCGGTCGTCAGGATTCACGAGCCTTCTGGTAGATCTTCAGGAGACACGTGGTTCCTGGTATGTCCTTGGGAGAATGCCACTTGTTTGTTGTTGGTTCCCATGTGTGTTGGGTGGATTGTGCTTTTGTATTGCACGTTCGATGCGTTACGTCAAACTTCTGTGTTTCGTGTGATCTGTGTTTGTGGTATTTGTGATGTGTGGGGTTTGTATGGTGTTTGTGTGTGTCCTGTCAGAGTTCGTTTGTGTACCTTTGGTGTAGTATAGTAGTAGTGTGGTGAGTGATTCTGTTTAGGTAAGGAAATATGTTTTCGTTCCACAGCATGTCCGAGAGAGGTATGTCCCGTAGGATTGTCCTGTCCATTCCTAGGTCCTGTTGCAGTTCGGTGCAGTGGAACACCAGATGTTCCGGTGTCCCCATCTCACCACATGTGCAGTTGTTGTTGTCTTGTAAGTCGAAGCGGTTACTGTAGGTTGGATAAGGGCCATGCCCCGTGAGAAAATAAATGAGCCCTTGTGAGGGGACCAAGTGGTGACAGTTTAGTCTGTCTTGGATGTTTGGGACTAGTGAGTATACCCTCCTCCCATTTGTGCTCTGGTTCCATCTATCTTGCCACTCGGTTAGTATTGTGTCCTGAATTTCCTTTTTTATCCGAATTTCTGATGTTACTTTTAGGATTTTCCGGACTTTTTCTGGTTCGTTGTTTTTTAACCAGTATGTCGCCGCTCTCTTCCTGATATACAGATCAAGAGGGAGGACTCCTAATATCACATAGAGGGCTTCGTGTGATACGGTCCGGTATGCTCCAGTAAGTCTTATTAGTACCCCCCTTTGGATACTGTTGACTTTTTGTTTGGGTTTTACTAGATGTAATCTGGTTGCCCAGGCGCTCGCTGCATGGCTTATTATTGCTGCAAGTACGCTGGATAAGTATAATCTTACACAGTTTAGGGGAATATTGTACGTACGTTGTGCAAGAGTTGCTATGCATTGCATAGCTTTACTGGCACCTGCAGTCACTGTGGCAATGTGATTTTCATAGTTCAGTTTTTCATCAATGGTTAGCCCTAGGTATTTGGCCTCCCGTGTTCTTCGTATTCTGCCTCTGTTCAGTTTAATGATAGGGTCTCTTTCTAGAGAACCTTTAACTATCATATAAGTTGTTTTGTCATGTGCTATCGTCATCTTATTTGCGTTGCACCATTCTAGGGCTTTGTGCAATGCGGTGTTTGCATTGTGCTGTAGTTCATTTCTGGAACCTCCTTCCACCACCAACAAGATGTCGTCCGCATAAGCTACTACGAACCTCACCTCATTTGCGGTTTCCAGCTGCTACAAAAGCTCCTCAGTCGCAATGTCCCAAAATATGGGACCGCAGACTGACCCCTGTGGGCATCCTTTGGTGATTGATTTTGTGATGTTTTTAGTACCTGACGATGTTACAAATCTATCCTGGCAATAGCTTCTGAAGGTATGATGTAGTTGTTTTGGACATTGTATTTCGATTAGCCTATGGAACAGTGTTGGCCACCATAAGTTGTTGAAGGCTCCTTCTATGTCTATCATGATTAGGGCCACGTATTTTTTATTTGAAGTGGTTGCAGAGTTTATGGCTTTGTTTACGGCGTCTTCGGTTGATCGTCCTTGTCTACATCCGTACTGCGCCGGGTACATGCCTTTCGTCTTCCGATGTTCTTGCATTCTCGTACACAGTAGTCGCTCGAAAGTTTTCCCGAGCGAGTCTAGAAAGCAGATGGGGCGATACAAACCCGGATTTTTCGGGTCTTTTTCTCGGTTTTTAGAGAGTATGATTACGTCTGCTTGCTTCCAGCACTTTGGAAACTTTGTTTGTCTTAGACATTCGTTGTACAGTTTAGTAAGTTTCGGTGTGAGTTTGGTGTCTAGTGCCTTTGTGATTTCTGCCTGGATCCCGTCTGGCCCAGGAGCTTTTTTGTTTTTACTTGAACGGATAGCGTGTCTAATCTCGCCCTCAGTGAAAGGTGTTACGTCGTCCTGTGTTCTATTCCATGGTGTATTCCTATTCGAGTTTTGTTCGGTGACTCTTTGTCGTTTGCGTATTTGTTCTTGTGTGTCCTCTTCCCAGTTGTCATCAGGGAGGAGTGTATGTAGTAGTAATGTCGCGGTTTCAATTCAGTCTGGTTTCTGTTCCGTCGGGTTTGGTTAAAGTCGAGTACGTTGTCGGTGGTGCAATTTTTCTTGATACTATCTTGTACGGTACCCACCAAGCATCCGTCTGCAAATGTCTTTCGACGAATGTGTCACAGGATTTTCGTTTCATGTTGTATAGTTCCTGTTCGTATGTCGCCTTGCGTTGTCTGTAGTTGGTCAGCTGGAAGGCGCTTTCTGCCGGTGTTAGGGCTGCTTGATAGCGTCTCCTTGCCTTGCGAGCTTTGCTTTTCAGTATCTGGACCTCTGTGGTCCATTTTAGCGGTTTTTGTGGTTTTTAATGTTTGTTTCATAGTGTCTTTAATTGTTCTTGTTAGGGCTTGGGCGTAAGCGTGTACGTTGTCGTTGCGTTGGATATCAGGGGGCGGATTGAAGTTGTCCAGTAGTCTTTGCCAGTTGGAATTTGGTATATTGTATTTTAGTCTATTTTTGCCCGTTTATGATGTGGGATAATCACAAAAATTGAATGCGAATAAACCTTCGTTAGTATGCGACTGCATAAGTGTTTGTAAGGTATGTTTTTGTAAGGCGGGCTCCCTAACTGCACGCGATTGGGCGTTCGTTAAGATGTGATTGAACATGTTGTAACAAATCGCCTTTTTATGATGTGGCGTAATCACACAAATTGCACGCGAATGAACGTTGGTTAGTACACGACCGCAGTTTGTCATAGCATAATTACGCAATTTATATACAAATGAACGCTCAGTATTTAAAACAAATTGCTTTTCATGTAATTTCAGGTAATGCGGAATAAGCACAAACATTGTATGCGCATACGCGTTCCCTAGTATGCGACTGCATATGTATTTGTAAATAGTTTTTATACGATATAGTATAATTACACAAATTGCACGAAATAGACGTTCTCTAGTATGTGGTAACAAATAGCTTACAGCGATACTTTTTTGTGATGCGGTATAATCTTATAAATTGTATAAGAATAAACGTTTATTAGCACGCGGCTGATTATATGTTTCTAAATGATCTATTCGTAAGGCGGTACAATCAGATGAAGCCCAATAACAACACAAATTGTACGTCAATGGACGTTCGTTAGTATATGATAACATATGTCTTAATAGACCACTTTTATCGTCTGTATGCGACAGCTAATATACTTTGCGTTGCAGACTATTCACACAAATTACATGAAAATGGACGTTCGTTAGTACGAAATAAGCTAGAACTTTTAACCATTTCTACACGCTGCACATACAAATTGCAAGAAACTGGACATGACGTGCCTTAGCGTACGATAGAGAATGAGTATATTACGTCTTTTTTGGTGATGCAGTACAATCGCACAAGTTGCCTGCAAAGGAAGAAGATATACCTTAATAAGCGACTGTACGTATATGCGACTGACTGCATATGTGCCCTTAGATGATCATTTCGTAATTGTAGTATAATATCACAAACTGCACGTAAATGGTCTCTCGTTAGCATGGAATTGCATATGTTTTAGTAAACTATTTTTCTACAATGTGGTATAACCACACAAGTTGCATTGATATTGACGTCTGTTAGTGTGCAAAAGCAAGTGTCTTTTTAGAGCACTTTTTTGTGTTGCAGAGTAATGACATACGGTACATGCAAAAGGCCGTACATTGGCATGCGATAACAAATGATTCCTTAGAGTATTTTTCGTAATGCGGTATAATTACACAGAATGCATGCAAAGGTACGTTCGTTAGTATGCGAGAGTAAATGGTCTTTTAGAGTAGTTTTTTGCAATGCAGTATAATCGCACAAATTGCATGCAAATGGACGCGCGTTAGTATGCGTTAGCAAATGTTTTTTAAGATACATTTTGCGAAGAGGTATAATCACACAAATTACATGCAAATGGCCGTTCGTAAGTGTGCGAAAGCAAATGCTCTTTTAGATTACTTTTTCGTATTGCGGAATAATCGCACAAATAGCAAAGAAACTGACGTTCGTTAGTATGGAAAAGTAGATGGTATTTTAGACTACTTTTATATGATGTGGAATAAGCGCATAAATTACATGTAAATGATTGTTGCTTAGTATGCGATAACAAATGGGTTTTCAAATTATTTTTATGTGAAGCAAAATAGTTACACAAATTGCACGCAAACGAACGTTCGTTTGTATGCAACAGCAAATGCTTTCTTAAGGTATCTTTTTGTGCTGCAGAATAATCACACAAATTGCATGAAAATGGACGTTCGTTAGTATGCGACAATATATGTCTTACTAGTTTACGTTTATTTGATGCAGTGTAATCACACAAATTGCACGCAAATGGACGTTCGTTAGAATGAATTCGTATGTGTAATTTTAAACGACTTTTTTGTACAGTAGAATAATCACATAGATTGCAAGCAAATAAGCGTTTGTTAGTATGTGAGTGGAAATGGTCTGTACGATATCTTATTTGCGATGCGGAATAATCACAAAAATTGTAAACGAGTAAGCGTTCCTTAATATGCCTTGTTATATGCTTTTCTAGAGTACTTTTTCGTGATGCAGAATAATCACACAAATTGCATGCAAATAGACGTTCGTTAGTGTGCGACAGCAAATGCTTTTTTAGAGTATCTTTTTGTAATGCCGAATAGTCGCACAAATTGCATGCAAATGGACGTTCGTTAGTGTGCGACAAGAAATGCTTTTTTAGAGTATCTTTTTGTGATGCCGAATAATCACACAAATTGCATGCGAATGGACGTTCGTTAGTATGGAGCCCCACGTGTCTTCGAAAATTTCTTCTTTGTAATGAGGAATAATAACATAAATTACACGCATACAGTCGTTCGCCAGTATCTAAAGACATTTGGACTTTAAAAATTCTTTTACGTGATGGAAAATAATTAAATAATTTGAATACTAGCACACGTTCGTTAGTATGTGACCATATATATTTGTAAATTACTTTTTGTGGTGCAAAAGCAAACTAATGGACAGTCTTTAGGTAGTGCAACTATACAATTCTTATTAGATCAATTAGTGGTAATGCACAACAATGAAATAAATGGCATGTCCATACAAATAGCATATTCCAGAAATCTTTTACTTTTACGAAACGTTGACGTGAACGGAGCTGACGGAGCTCAGAATCTGATAAATTTAATATACGTATTTAGTACAGTATTTGGTGATTAAATTAAATTATTCATGTGCCATACGTACAATTCAAAACCTAAACAATCAGAATACAAATAGGAAATCACGCTTAAGTTTATTGTGTGTCACTAGCCTCGACACAACGATGTAATAACTATATATCACAAGCAAGGTCTCACGCGTTACATGTGCTACTTCCTATTATCAAGAATTTCATTCATCATCATTTACGAACTAAAATAACAACACGTTGAAATCTGAACGTGTTTCACTTATATTAATTACATAATTATAACACCATATATCATAATATAAGGAATTTTATGTGTTTGCTTTCAAATGCACACGACAGTATAGAAAAATAGAACTTATTCTCCTTTTCGCAACCGCCATCTCAAAGTTTCACACATGTTTTTAAAAATTTCATCTTTTACTGTACTATTTAGGTTCAGGGGATTTTTAATGCCCGCACGGGGAATGCTTCAGTATTATTGTTTAAAATAAGGGTTTTGTGAAAACCACGCAACGATTTGGTACTCACATAAGTCTAGACATTGATTTAGGATTTGTTATTTGGGAAGTTGCAAGGATTGCATTTCCCATGCTTAACGTGCAGCCGTGTTTAATAATTTGCGACAGAACATTAACCTATTTTGGAGGTGGAAACGATGGTTCGTGAGAGCCGATCCGTCTGTTTGATGCTTACTTATATTTTTAAGAACGACTTTTTTTAAATACTCTCACGGTAATTTTGGAAATATTATAAACTAGGCTTCTTATTGGCACGGTGACTTTAAAGTGCTCCGGCTCTGCTCAGGGGTTTTGAATAATCTCGTGGGTTCGTGGTAGTGACTGGATGATAAGAAGCCACAAATGAACAGAATAATTAAGTGCGCCAAGGACTACTTGGAGCGAAACAAAGAACTGCAAACTTTGTCCTAACAGTTCGGTAAGATACCAATATTAAAGACAAAATATATTGAATAAGAAGCCAACAATTAACTATCATCAAATCGTGGCACAATTATACCACCGATACTAACTGGATGATGCGATGCGTGAAATAGTAACTCAAATACAGCAAACTTTACTAATAGCACATAAAATATCTCTTCTGCTTCTAACACTTAATCATACAATAATTATAAGACACATTGAATTAAGTCCCAATGCAATAATTCATAAATAATGTGATACTTTGAGAGCACAAGAGGGCATATTAGGATATTGGTAAGCACTATAATTATTTTAATACATCAAAAATACCTGCAGGCTATATTCTGGCCAGGATATAGTGCAGTTACAAAGTAAAGAAAAACAAGATTAATGTTCACGCTATGATACAGTTGGGACACCTCGAAAGACTGACCAAAATTACAACAAACGGCAACCCTTGCATAAAGTTGTAAGGCGGGTTGCAATTATATTAACCTAGATAAGGGATTTCGCACTAAGGGTGCACTTCAAATTTAAACCACATACAAATTAAGTTAATTCAAATAATGTAAAAGTTACTTAATTCTCAACAGATGCACAAACAATAAATCAATTATACGATCTGAACTAGTTGTTCCTAGATCTTCGGTAGCTGGATGTAACAGCGATGCACGAGGTGCTGGGTAAATAATAAAACTTGCAGGTAGTAGCAAAAACAGGTACCAGGCTTAGCTCTTAACCATTTCTGCTACGTGCAATATAAAAGATAGAGAAGATCTTGATCTCGTACTAGTAAAGCTAATGATGGTGATGAATGCTAAAAGTAACACTTGTGATGCTACTAGTTCAGTCTATAACTAGTTACTCTTTGTATACTTGATCCCTAAGATTAGTTCCCACACAGGTGGGATAACTAAATTTAGAATGTGACTTCCAACAATGATTAGGTGCAGGGTCACTAATACAAAAAGTACTCCTGTCTCTTGGAGAGCTCCAAACCAAACATACAAAAATAGGTAGTCCCTCGAAATAAAATCGACGCAATTCAAATCTGCATATTGCAAAATAGAAGCAACAGCGTGATCCAACGCCTTCCAAGATTCGATTAGAATAATAGCTAACAAATACCTGGTTATCAAACAACTTGATAACAACATGTTGATGAATTTTAAACACATAACCATGATTGTAGCGCATAAATGACATTGAGTGTCATTTTGAATTGTAGTGTCTAAGTTACAGGCGATGGATCTAAGACCAACCAACGGGTAATATATGCCTAAAATAATAATTAACGAAAAATGGGCGTTATATCACTTGACTTTATTAACATGATGACATAACAGCATCAGACAACATACATTTGACGTGGAAACTTCAACTCATAACACATCATAGTGTCTCAACTACAGCTAACCTAAAATTAGTAACTAATATTGAACACCTTCCTCTCAAAGGTTAAGGCGTTGCATATGCTTAATTGTACGCCCGTACTTCGACGTTTTTAAAGTGCAATCACTTGTAGCACTTATGTCTTCATTATTCAACTTGTCACTAGTACTTCCGCACGTTGAATCACTATTGCCACAGTAGTGATCCGTGGTGCTTCTAAGTTGATTTTTCATTGGTCGATAATTGTTAAAAATATTGTAGTGTACATTTCGATATTTGAAAGTATTTGTTAGAATAGCTCAGTACCCACTTGCAGGTTCCTGAACGCATTCCGTTATGTCAGAATTTATGTTATAAGAGGGCGCATGTGCACGGACGATCGATCGAGTCGACAAGGGTTAAACGATTTTGTTTTTAGATTTTCAAGATGGCAGGTTGTAAAATTTCACGTGGCGGCTTTTTATTAAAGGCCTTATGTTTATTATGTAGTTGCTATTTAAGATAATCTAAATACATCTGATAATTTCAGCATTGAATGTGATGCTGGTATTTATTGTAACACCGTTAGTTAGTTAATCATTGAAAGAAATATTTGTGTTACCTATTGCTTTTGGCTTAGATTTTGATGCTGGTTGTTTTATGGATAAAGGCGTGTTGTTCGGTTTAACAACCGAAAACTAATTTTATTTATTTGAATTGTTTATTTAGTATTTAACCCAGAGTAAAACTAATATTTGTTTATCTGAAGTAATGTTTATTTAGTATTTAATACAGAGTTGTAACTCCAATTGCATTTCACCTGTTACCAAATCAATAGTAAATGTACCCTTACTGTGATTTTACGAGCAACTAGTACCAATATCTCCCTTAGATATATTGAATCAAATTATTAGTAATTGAATTTAATCACAACGTTGTTGTAAATATTTTTTGTTTGTAATTTGTAATACCACGATGTGTGTAATTTTTTAAAAGATACGTTTTAACCGATGCAATTGTAATGAATAATTTTTACCATTTGCATACTAGAGTTAATATATTTAATTAATTTTAGTTTAATTAAATTTAACGCCTGAATCTGGGCTTGTATTTGTACTATAGAATTTTGATATGTATTTGCTGCCTACATTTATTTTGTCTAAGCGTGGCTTTGACAATTATATTGTAACGGGCAACTATTAACGCGTTTCATTAATTTAGAATAAGTAATAACAAAAGTCTTTATTATTCAGTATTCACAAGTTTGATTAACAGTATATATCTTATTTATGGATATTTTTCAGTCCAAATGAAGCACTATCACACTAATGCTATTTACAAGCACTAATATCTTCTTAAACTAAATCCTTAACCATAAGTCTTCTTAACAACACTAACACTACTATAATTTATTTATTACCTTTTTGTCTACTTATGTACAAGCTGGCGGTACAATATGCACGTTCACATACCACAAATTTATACTTACTATAGGATTTTCAAAACTTAATGACCAACTAACTATACACAATATGATTTTGTATACGGCATTTGGATATAGACTAACCGATGGCCGATGTACACTTATCATCGACCTTATACATACCCTAAAATTAACTACATGATTCATAGTCTAGTATTTTCTTCGAATGTTCGAGATTTATGTGGAATGTACTTCGGTTATTCAGCTTGCGCGTGTGACGGATTGCCTAATACTTTGTAACAATAGTTAGTAGTAAGATATGTTGCTTTAATATGGTAGTAGCGTACAGTAGACGGGGGAAAGTGAGCCCTCGGGAAATATAGAGGTCGGTAAAAGTGAGTACGTGGGGATAATAAACGAAGTATAACACCCTGATTAAAAATTCTTGTGGTATTTCCGCTTCTATTGATTCTACTACTTCTAAATCATCTTCATACAAATAGTTGTCAAATATATCCATTATGATGTATAAAACAACAAAATATTCAAATACAAATAAATAAATACACAAAGTGTAATTTTATATTAATGCTGCAGGATACAATGTACAATGTCATAAAATGAAATAAAATATCAAGTCAGTAATGGCCGTTGCTAAAGCACTGCGCCTTTCAACAATAATCGTCCTAAGCCTAGGATTTTCTTCACTTAAACATAAGGATTACTTAAGATTTTAAGCCAGGCTTAAAAAGTGTGTGCAATACAGAACCTGTCACTTAGTAATTTTAAATGGCACTTAAATTTACGGGTGATGTGTGCAATCGGCCGTTATTGGATTACCTTATATTTACTTCCTCGCTTGCTCTACACAGTTTTATAAAATTTTGACTTCATATTTCAGTTTCGTATGAAACAAATGACAATATAGATATAATATAACATGTGTAATGATAATATTAATTTTTTTGTACAACTTATGAACATATTAGATTAAAAAACTAAAAATGTACCCACAGACTAATTAATAGTAAATAATATCTTGCATCACTCCCATATGATAATAGAAACGTTCCTAAAAAAAATTCTTGCAATCTCCTGTCCTCTTCTGTACTTCTGTCCTCCTCTGTACCTCTGTACCAAGGTACCCTTGTTGCTACATAAATTCTCAATTACACAGCACTCAAAACAAACTTTAAAAGTGTGCTACTTTAAAATATCTATAAATAAAATAACTTATATGTAAATGGACCGGCAAGTACATGATCACATCAAACACTATCGTCATTCAGTAAACACAAAGTAATGGAATCGTAACTTTGCAATCAGAGTACTACCTACCAGACCTCTGAAGCGTTTTTGAGTCCATGACATACATTTTTATTCATAATCTTTGAGCAGTTCAAATTATGTTATATTGTTAAAATTGATTCAAATTAAATCAAGTTATAATGTCAAAACCAAGAATTTCAGGACGGTGTAAATAAATTTTGCGTATTAAAATTGGAAATATGAAAAGTAGTGACTAAATGTACTTCTCGGCTTTCTGTAATCTTTATATCCTACTCTTGCAACCATCACAAACATTTCAAGACTGTTTATAACCTGATTATCCTATGTTACCCTAACAATCAAAGCAATCACTTACTCCTTAACATAATCTTGAGTCTGTATTAATTTTTTTAGATCGTTTAAACAAGAGACATCCAATATTGTTCAAAAACTAAGTACAAATAGAATTTTGCCAAAATTCATTGATATAAACATTTACAATGCTTCACTAAACTATTAAAATTTTTTAGTGACTTAAAAATACATTCCACATATTTTTTCTAGCAATTTCATTTCCAACGTAGAGAATGAATTGACTTCAACTGTTTCTAATGTTCACCATTAATAATAAAAGTTATTATTCGCTGTAGTTCTGTTACACAATCTAAACTATAACAATGTTCTTACATTTTGTTTAATTCGAAATTTCTATAGGTAGGTAAAACTTTCATAACTTTTTGGAAGTTATTTCAAAGTATTTTATACACTTGTACCTGAAATTCGCAAAATGACCTTCTAAATGACGACAGTTGTTTTGAATTGTATTAAATTTTACAGTGTTTATTTATTGACTTAATTTTTTCTTTTTGCACAGGTTGAACACATATTTTTAGGTATCGACATAAGCTAAGTAATTGATTCTGGAATAGACTATTTAGGCCAATTTTTTAGAATTCTTAGTATGTAAATTAATGTGGAATTTTAAGTTATATTTTAGGGATGCGGTATAATCACACTAATTGCATACAAACGGACGATCATTAGTATGAGAGCTCATATGAATTTTTAATTGATCTTTGCGAGATGCAGCATAGTCGCATAAACTGCATGCAAATGGACGATCATTAGTATGGGACTGCATATGAATTTTCAAGTTACCTTTATGAGTTGCAGCATAATTACATAAATTGCATGCAAACGGACGATCATTAGCATGGGACCGCATATGAATTTTCAAATTACCTTTATGAGTTGCAGCATAATTACATAAATTGCATACAAACGGACGATCATTAGTATGAGAGCTCATATGAATTTTTAATTGATCTTTGCGAGATACAGCATAGTCGCATAAACTGCATGCAAATGGACGATCATTAGTATGGGACTGCATATGCATTTTCAAACTACCTTTATGAGTTGCAGCATAATTACATAAATTGCATGCAAACGGACGATCATTAGTATGGGACCGCATATGAATTTTCAAATGATTTTTACGAGTTGCAGCATAATTACATAAATTACATAGAAATGGACGATCATTAGTATGGGACCGCATATGAATTTTCAAATTACCTTTATGAGTTGCAGCATAATTACATAAATTGCATGCAAACGGACGATCATTAGCATGGGACCGCATATGCATTTTCAAACTACCTTTATGAGTTGCAGCATAATTACATAAATTGCATGCAAACGGACGATCATTAGTATGGGACCGCATATGAATTTTCAAATGATTTTTACGAGTTGCAGCATAATTACATAAATTACATGGAAATGGACGATCATTAGTATGGGACCGCCTATGAATTTCCAAATTACCTTTATGAGTTGCAGCATAATTACATAAATTGCATGCAAACGGACGATCATTAGTATGGGACCGCATATGAATTTTCAAATGACTTTTATTAGTTGCAGCATAATTACATAAATTACATGGAAATGGACGATCATTAGTATGGGACCGCCTATGAATTTTCAAATTACCTTTATGAGTTGCTGCATAATTACATAAATTGCATGCAAACGGACGTTCATTAGCATGGGACCGCATATGAATTTTCAAATTACTTTTATGAGTTGCTGCATAATTACATAAATTGCATGCAAACGGACGTTCATTAGTATGGGACCGCATATGAATTTTCACATTACTTTTATGAGTTGCAGCATAATTACATAAATTGCATGCAAACGGACGATCATTAGTATGGGACCGCATATGAATTTTCAAATGATTTTTATGAGTTGCAGCATAATTACATAAATTACATGGAAATGGACGATCATCAGAATGAGTCTGCATATGACATTTCAACTTATTTTTAGAAGATGCAGCGTAATTGCACAAATTGCAGGCAAATGGACGGTCATTAGTATGGGACCGCATATGAGTTTTCAGAACGTGTTTATATGATGCAGCATAATTACAAAAATTGCATGCAAATGGACGTTCACTAGTATGGGTCCACATATGAGCATTCAAACAACTTTTATAAGATGCAGTATATTTACATAAATTGCAAGCAAATGGGCGGTCATTTGTATGGGTTCGCTTATGAATTTTCAATTTATCTCTCCGAGATGCAGAATAATTACATAAATTACTCGGGAATAACCGTTTATTAGTATGTGTTCGCAAATGAATTATCAACGTACTTTTAAACGGTGTAGAATAAGCACATAAAAAGCATGTAAGTGAGTGTTTGTTAGTATTTGAAGACACTAATGCGTTTTGAGAGGATGGAGAACAGTTACATAAATTACATATCACAGTTGTCCTTTAGTATTTGCGCTTTTAATGTAATTATGATCTTGCTTTTGGTGGTACAAAAGTCATATATTGGTTAATCTTTGATGATAAGATCACATACGTGAAGCACAATAATCATACATTGTTTATCGAAAAAATATATTTCACTAATCTTCTACCTATTCCGTGACTTGTTTAAATGTTCAAAGCGCATTTTATTTTAATCTCACATTCCTGGGAGTAATACAACTGATTCTACAAAATAATTTTCGCTCCAAAATTAGCTATCGAATGAATCGTTTACATGAATTTGTTAACGAACTAAATACAAAATGATATTCTACAGAACGTAAAGTTGTTTTTTACTTCGGCCTTTGTTTATATACTACGTATAGTTCATAGAATATACCTTATGCAAGAAAAGAGCTCAATATCAAAATTATAACCTTAATACTAGCTTGCCATCTATGAGATGAGGCAGGTACTAACAAAAAGCGATTTCTGTAATTCTGCTGTGTACATTACTAACGTGCCAATTTATATTTTGATTAAAATCCAAAATTTCGTTAAAAGTAATGAAACAAATTGTATGCAAAACACGTGTATTAAACAAATTGCAAATTAATAAATACAGTAATGTAAGACAGTTTATGTATAAAATATCAGTACAATATAAAACTCCTCTTATATGAAAACACAATTTGTATTTAATGTCAATATTCTATATACATAAAAATAAAAAATTTGCGAGACAAATTTTTAATAATCTAGAATTAACTAACAACAATGCATGAAGAAGATTCTAGCATTCATTAATACAAATTTTTGAAATTGGCCTTTGCTCACTTAGGATAGTATAAATACGATCAGTGCTTCGCATAATCTAACCTAACTAAAAGGACTTCCCTAAATCAACATTAACAATAATGAATTAAAAACCTACTTACCTTAAGTATTAATTATTTGAATTGCTATTGAAAATTCAAGGTTCATCAGCATCCGTACATTAAGTTTTGTGGTTATGTTATGTTTAATTATTGTTTCTGTTCTTGTTTCTTCAATTTTTATTGCCGACTTGTTTCTGCGTACTGCCATCTTACAGGCGAGAAAGGAAAGCATTATTTGAACCGAATATGGGCTATTCAGTTTCCACCCCTTAGTATAGTTGTTCAACCCAAAGATCAATAAAGAATTGCAATCTATGGTTAGTACCGCAGGCAACTTTTCTAGGATTAAGGCAACTTTTCTAGGTTTTGGGGCAACTTTTCTAGGTTTCAGGCAACTTTTCTAAAATTAGGGCAGCTTTTCTAGGTATTCAGGCAACTTTTCTAGATTTTTAGACAACTTTTCTAGGTTTTAAGGCAACTGTTATAGGTTTTATGCAACTTTTCTAGGTTTTAAGGCAACGTTTCTAGGTTTGCAGGCAAATTTTCTAGGTTTACAGGCAACTTTGCTAGGTTTGACGGCAACTTTGCTAGGTTTGACGGCAACTTTCCTAGGTTTCAGGGCCACTTTTCTAGGTTTCAGTGCAACTATTCTAGGTCATTTGCTAAGATTTTAAGGCTATTCTCTAGGTTTTGGACTTGGCGGAACTTTCGGGATTTTGGCGGGACTTTCGGCGTTTCGGCGGGACTTGCTACGTTTTGACGGAACTTTCTAGGATTAGACGGAACTTTCTAGGATTAGTCGAAACTTTCTAGGATTAGACGGAACTTTCTAGGATTAGACGGAACTTTCTAGATTTGGCGGAACTTTCTAGGTTTGGGCTGAACTTTCTAGGTTCTGCCGGAGCTTACTAGGTTTTGGCAGAGCTCTCTAGGTTTTGGCAGAGCTTTTTAGATTTTTGGCGAAGTTTTCTGGATTTTGGCGGAGCTCTCTAAGTAGGTAGGTAAGGCCGGTCCTAATTCAAAACAGACAGACGTATCTTCCATGTGTAGAATACACCTGCATCGTTTTGAATTAGGATCGGCCCTATATAATTCCAATGTAAAATAGTCGTGAAAACATTTCAATGTAAAATAGTTGTGAAAACATGAATTCTTATATACCTTCAATGTAAAATACTTATGGGCACGTTTTGAATTAGTATCGGCTTTATATTACTTTCAATAAAACATATTTCAAAACACACGTATGTTGAAAAATGTAAGTGCAGAGAAGAATGTGTGTTGATGTTTTGAATTTGTTTTTCTAGCGAGAAGTTATAAAAAGTATGACAGATGCAAAATATCGCATTCAAGTCAATTGTGTTTAATTAAAGTGGATTCTGATTTATGTTTAGAGGCTGCAAATACACATGGGCCGGTTTCAATTCAAAATGTGTTCACTCTAGTGATAGGTTGAAAAGTGGGTTGGCAAAGTACGCAGATGGTGGTAATCTGCTATATAAGGAGATTGCTCCTAATATTAATTTAATTAGTCGAAGTTTACTGCATATATTTACATACAAACATGTATATAATTGATATTCAGGGATTTAAATACAAGAAAAACGAGTTTGTGTGTAAAGAAATTGCTGTTTTGGACTTGTTGAAAGGTGTTGTTTGGCATCAAATTTTTAAACTACCAATGCAGTCCAGTTGTTTGAGCCAAGATCATATAAAACATAACGACTGGGTGACAAAGAATATTCATGGTCTTTCTTGGGATGAATCTTCAACGGCTGGAATGGGGTTATTATATATAGCGCTTTATTTGAAGCAAATTATCCTACCCGGTGAAGAAGTATTTGTGAAGGGTTTAGAAAAGAAGAAATTGATTGAAACCTATCTAATGCAAAACGTTGTAACTGATATGCTTGCACTAGGTTGTCCTAAGCTATCGGAGTTAAAAATCAACAACCGTTTAAAATATAACATCCATTGTTGTAGACACAGCAATAAGAATCTGCAATGTGCAAAACAAAATACCTTGTTATTAAAAGAATGGCTTGATAATAATAAAAAACCATAGAAAGATTGTGTCTGTGTTATTTATTTTAATATAATTTTACAATGTTAGCCGAAGCAAATTATCCGACCCGGTGAAGAAGTATGTGTGAAGGGTCTAGAAAAGAATAAGTAATAGATGGAAACCTATCTATTGCAAAACAAAATACCTTGTTATTAAAAGAATGGTTTGATAATAATAAAAAACAATAGAAAAGATTGTGTCTGTATTATTATAGTAGTCAGTAAGAAATCTTTAATGCTTATGTCTGCAGAGAAAAACAATTAAACTCAGACAGCACGAATGGGACTCTCAACCCTGAAAGCAATTATAATTGATCAACGCAATAGCTCTTTACTGGTTTTACAACATTTAACAAATTGTACAGATATCGCGAAAGATTTGCCAAAGACAGACAAACAGATCGACAGACTGACTGCACCAATTTTCTCATTCTCGCTTTTAAAGAATATCAAGTCGTAGTTATTAAATCGCGAACTCAGTTTATCTGCAAGAAATATATAAACGGGGAAATTTATGAAATGCTCCAACTTCAAAAAAACTAGAAAATAAATCTATTGAAATATATGCTAACGTTGCAATTGGTGGATCTGCTCACGGAGTAAACAATTTTTTCAAGCACTTCATTTGGATTGACTATAAACTACTCAATAATTTTAACCTAACCACTATCATTATTCTTTCCTGACAAGGGTAATTTTAACAAAAGTTTTCATTTTTGATTTGTTCTATAGAACACAACTACAACTTGACAATAAAGATTATCACACACACACACACACACGCACGCACGCACGCACGCACGCACGCACGCACGCACGCACGCACGCACGCACGCACGCACGCACGCACGCACGCACGCACGCACGCACGCAAGCAAGCACGCAAGCACGCACGCACGCACGCACGCACGCACGCACGCACGCACGCACGCAC
Organism: Platerodrilus igneus; assembly: GCA_036346225.1. NCBI lineage: Eukaryota > Metazoa > Arthropoda > Insecta > Coleoptera > Lycidae > Platerodrilus > Platerodrilus igneus. The sequence continues at coordinate 448,023 of JARFIW010000376.1, forward strand.
GCGCGCGCGCGCTCACGCACACTCACACGCACACGCACACGCACACGCACACGCTCACACGCGCGCACACGCACACACACACACGCGCACGCACGCACGCAGGCACGCACGCACGCACGCACGCACGCACGCACGCACGTACGCACACACACATGCATTTCTAATTTCAATTGCAAAAAAAAAATATAAAAGCATCTATTTGAAATGCATTTCTAACTTTAATCGCAAAAAAAATTAGAGTAGCTATTCGAAATATGCACTCAGATTAAAAGTCAAAAATTGTTTTACACCGTTCTGTAAACTGAGATTACGTAGTTATTAAATCGGGAGTAATGTGAAATGAAACACACAATGTATTTTTCTTTATTGTAATCTATAAAATACATATATATATATATATATATATATAATTGTAACGTGCAGTTTTATAGTTTGAACATTTTACGCTCTACTCAATTCTTAAAATACATCGTTTTTGGATCGCTGTTTTTATAAAGTAAATACTTTCGAATAGTTTTCAGATTGGTATGCAATTTAACTCGCGGGTATTAATTTTAAAAGTAGATTAATTAAAGATAGATAATTTGAAGGTTGATTTTCATTAACAAATAAATTGCAACGAAGTTTTGAATTGGATTATTTGTAAATTGCTTTCCGGCTTATCGAAAATGATAAACAACTGTAATTAGTTATTAGATATGATGGGGCATTCACGTTTGGTATGTGCCTGATGTTATTAACGAAGTCGTGAGAGTAGTCGACAAGAATTCATGGTAACAACTAGTTTTAAATAAACAGATTAGAGTGCAGAGTTGTAGTTTTGTTCTTGGTTGCTATAAATTAATTACGTTGAAAATACTGTTTCTGTTTTCTTTGTTCCTATAAATTACTGAGTTGTATATTAACGGCGAAGTGTAGTTTTGATGACATTTTGAAGGAAGTATGCTTTATACGTAACGTGTTGGATTGTTTTAGTGATACGCGTTGCTCTACAAATTGCTTTTGTTGCTTTTCGGTTTGAACAAAAAGGAGTAGAGCTTGTTAAACTCGAGGCACGTGTGCTTTACGGAACACTTGACGGACGGTTTTATCTGCTTACGCGTACTTTACTAATTTGTGGTTTTTAGTTGTTTGTCTTGTGAAATAATAGTCGTAGAACTTACTAAACTGACCGATTCTTTCTTTCGGATTAATGTGTGTGCGATCTAGTTTCGCGGGCCTTTTCTTCTCAGAGTAGCGCATACTTTGGATTATTTAAATACAGTTATACTGTAGTTTCTGAATTTTTCTAACCCCAACGAATCTAAAATAGATCGTTGTTTGCGCAGATTTCGTTATTCAAAAGCATTAGATTTTTCTTTGTTACCATAGGTAGCAAATGAAACACCTCACGTTACTGTTAGTTTAATGCATTACGTCGCGCCTTGAAAGCCCGTAATTCTAAATTTTTATTACCATTTTTTTTTATTTGTGTTACAAAATATTTCGAAATTAGTGTCTCAGGTGTAACGTGCAATTTTTGTAAGTTTAAACTTTTACGCTATCCTCTACTCATAAATCAATTTCTACAAATCACTTGTTGTATTCTATATTATAATACGCTCCTGTCGGCTAGCGTACTTGAAATACATCAGTTTGCATAGCTGGTTGCATAAAGTTGGATTTACATTAATAAATCAATAATTATTCATCGTATAAATTTCGTCCTTAGGCTATTTATCGCGGTCGAGATAAGACGCTCAGATGTTATGGGCATAGCAACGAGGTGAATAAACAGATAGTCGAGTTTAGTGTTGCTCTTCGCTCTTATATATTATTGACGTTGATAATACGGTGTCCTGTTTGCTTTACTAATTGTAGTGAGTTTTGTGTTTGGTTCCGATGTAATTACGTTAAAAAAAATACTGGTGGCTTTCCGTTGTTGCTTTGAAGATAGTGATTTTATATTTAATAACTACAAGCACGTCACGATTTTAATTGTTTTTCTGGTGAAGGAAGAGCTGTAGTTTGTTCCTCGCTGATATAGATTGTTTACGTTGAGAAGACTTTTTTTCTGTTTGCTTTCTGCTTTGAAAACACGGCACGATTTTATATAAACAGATAAGAAGTGTAGTTCTGATTACCTTTGAAAGAGGTATGCTTTTGTCTGTAACTTGTTGGATTGAGAAGAAGTGCGCTTGTAATAAATTACGAGTTGGAGATTAAAAACAGACGAAGAGTTCTGTTCGGTGTTCCGATATCTGAAGTACTTTTAAAAATTACTGCGGTATAAATTCTAAAATTGTTATGAACAAGCGCGTGGTGTACGGAACATCTGACGTACTTACGTTAGTAATACACATGCTTTACGTATTGTGGGTTTTCTCGTTTATTGCTTTTGTCTTCTGATATTTAAACGGTGTGTGCGATCTTGTTTCGCGGTTCCTTTTTTTATTTTATCAGAGTAGTGCATACTTTGGGTTATCGAAATATAGTGCTACTGTAGTTTCTGAATTTTCTAACAACAAAGAATCTGAAATGGATCATTGCTGGCGCAAATTTCGTTATTAAAAAACATTCGATTTTTCTTTGTTACCATAGGTAGCAAATAAAACGCTTCACGTTACGGTTAGTTTAATGCATTACATCGTGGCTTGAAAGCCCGTGATTCTAACTTGTTATTACCATGTTTTACGATTTGTGTTACAAAATATTTCTAAATTATTGTCTCGGGAAATAGAATTAACAAGAAGTTTTTCAATGCTGCATAGTTCCGACGCGTGATGGTGTCTGCTGCTAACCCCAGTGTAATACATAGGTGTGAGTTAGTGTAGAGTGTAAGCAATTTCATCCACACCCTCACACTCAAGGGTGAAGGGCTTCGTTAGTGCCAAAAATCGTACATCCCACACTTCCATTGCAAGGAAGCGTTACTGAAGGACTTTCTGTAAGTGAACTATTTCCTATTTACTATTACTTTAAATATCTACCCGTTGTTTTTGCCATATCTTCGTCGTTTCTGATACCTTTTACAATAGACTTGCATGATATTAAGAAAAAAAAAGAACTAATACTACTAAATTACTCATACCAATTGTGTCTTACCTATTTATTTATTTCTTTCTTAAAAACATTTTATCTGATTTATGTTAAATTGGTGTGTGAGAAAACGTTTCTGCTACTCCCCAATATTACCTCACTTTGTATTAAAAGTTTTTGTACTGCTATTACCGTTGTCATATTATATAGATTATTCAAACGTTTTACCTTCTTTTACATTCTTTTACATGCTTTTACATTCTTTTTTTTTCAGGTTTACTTAACTATTTTTATTGCAGGTTGGCTATTCTAATTCTTTTTTTTCAGGTATTGTTACTAACTCCTTATAGCCCCGTACGTTATATGTTGGTCTGCTTTCTACGACCCCCCCTACTCTCCGATTGAGCCCGGTCATTTTCTTTTTTTCTCTTTGATTTTCTTTTTGGTTACGCACGGCTACGAGCCAACGTAACATAACTTTGGCGCCCAACGCGCCTGCCACTAGATGTACGTAACAAATTTTTGGCGCCCAACGTGGGGCTCGACTAACGCAACGTGGGGCGCGATTAACACAACTTAGGGGCTCGACTCGATAAACGTGGCTGCCCGATAAACAAGGGGCTTGATTTCTTTTGATTTGCTCTCGATTTTTTTTTATTTGGGGGCCCGATTAACGAGGGGCTCGACTCGATAAACGTGGGGCTCGAGAAAAACGAGGGGCTCGATTTCCTTTTTCTCCTGCTCGATATTTTTTTGTTTTTTTCTTCTTCTGCCCGATTTTTTTTTTATTTCCTCTGATTTTTTTTTTGTTTTACTTTTTTCTTTTTGACCTTGATGTCTCTGACATTGTTTTTTTTTGTAGCGGCACGAATTTTTTTTTTTTTTATTATTTAATTTTTATTTATTTAATTCATTTTTGTGTCTTTAAATATTTGGGTGTTGTTTGTCGATTCTGTAATAATGGATGATCTTACTTCTGCTGAATCTCCTGATGAGTTACCTACACCTATATCCCTTTCTAAATCGATTGCTACGTCTGGTTATGGACAGCTGGTGTCTAAATGGGACTTAAAATTTTCGGGTGATGACCGAATGTCTTTGAATGCATTTCTATTACGCGTGGACGAATTATGCTCGGCACGCAACGTTTCTGCTTCTCAACTATTTTCTTCGGCATCAGACTTACTTTCGGGAAAAGCCTTAATTTTATTCAGAGCGCATAAAAAATCCCTAACTAATTGGCAGGATGTGATTCGACTATTAAGGGAAGAATTTCAACCCGCTAATTACAACGCGAAACTGTTAGAGGAAATAAAGCAACGTACTATGGATCCCTCAGAGTCTATTGGTATATATTTAGCTACGATGGAAAACTTATTTGCTCGTCTAACAATCTCTCTTTTGGAACTACAGAAACTCGACATTATTTTACCAAATCTTACCCCTTTCTACCAAACCAACTTAGCTCTGCTGGATTTGAATACCATTACGGAACTTTTGCGTGTGGGTCGCAGACTAGAACAGCGCAAAATACAGGCGGATAATTTCAAGTCTCCTCCTGCTTCGAACTTTTCTCAACTCCTAGAGCCTGACTTAGCTTATACAGGTCCTGTGGTCCGCAGTAAACTTACGTCCGCTTATGTCCCTCCCCATTCTGGTGGTACTATTCCAAAAACATTTGCACCTGGTGCAAGTGAGACTCCTAAAAATATTCTTAATTCTCCCGTTACTTGTTGGAACTGTGGCCAACGAGGACACAAGTCTCCTTCCTGTACGATACCACAAATACTTCATTGCTATGGTTGTGGTAAACTTCATGTTACCCGTGCCAATTGTACGAGGTGTAACAAGAATTTAAACTACCGATCGAGTCGCTAAGCCGAGAAACCGACCCGATTCCTTCTAGAGTTGTCTCGGTACCTATTATCTCCTCAGAAAATCCTTTCTCTGGTCTTGATGACCGATCTAAATATGTTTTGGATTTTATTTTAGCTAGTTCTCGTGAGGACGACAGACCTTATCTTACTGTTACTATTGTCGACATCGAATTTAAGGGTTTACTTGATTCTGGCGCTTCTCGCACTATTATTGGTGGTCCTGGTTGGGATATTCTCTATTCTCTTTCTTTGCCTTTGTCCCAAACGGAGATCCACAGCTGTACGGTAGCCAATGGTCAATCTTGTGACATTCTCGGGTCACTTACTTTACCCATGTCGGTCGAAAATAAAACTATTCTTCTTGACGTCCTAGTCGTTCCTTCTATTTCTCAGTTTCTGATCTTAGGCATTGACTTCTGGAAATCTATGGGTGTTGTCCCGGATTTTCGAACGGGTCAATGGACTTTCTGTTCTTCTTCTACTGTCTCGATCAGTCAGATAAATGCTCTTTCCGATCTATCGAACACACAACAATCCGAATTGTCGCGTATAGTCCAACAGATGTTTCCTGAAGATGATACTTTACCTTTGGGCTGTACTAATCTCATTGAACATCAGATCCGTACTACATCTAGCCCTATCAAGCAGCGATACTATCCCATGTCCCCTACGGTACTTCGACATGTCAATCAAGCTCTAGATGAGATGCTAGAAAATGGCGTTGTAGAACCATCTAGTAGCGCTTGGTCTAGCCCGATTGTTATGGTACCTAAGAAGGATGGCACATATCGTTTCTGCAACAGTTTCAGAAAAGTCAATGAGGTTACAGAAAAGGATGCCTATTCCCTTCCTTATATTTCTACGATTCTAGACCGTCTTAGAGACGCAAAATTTTTAACTAGTTTGGACATTCGCTCTGCTTATTGGCAAATACCTCTTTCTGCTAATTCTAAGGCGATTACTGCATTTACAGTGCCTGGTAGAGGTTTATACCAGTTTACTAAAATGCCATTTGGTCTTCATAATTCTCCAGCGACATTTCAGCGACTTATAGATCGTGTGCTTGGTGCTGATCTCGAACCTTTCTGTTTCGCATACTTAGATGATGTGATCATCGCTACCCCTACCTTCGAACAACATTTGGTGGTACTACAGAAAGTGGTTTTTCGTTAAAATTCTGCAGGTCTTACTCTTAGCAGGGATAAATGCATTATATGCCGACCGGAACTCCGTTATCTGGGATACGTAGTGAATCGTCATGGACTCCATGTCGACCCAGAAAAAGTTTCGGCCATTCTTAATCTTCCTCCTCCTACTACTGTAACTGAAGTACGACGCATAGTTGGTATGTGTTCGTGGTATCGTCGCTTTATCCCAAATTTCTCTGCTCTTACTGCTCCAATTACTGCTTTGACTAAGAAAAATTCTAAATTTAATTAGTCTTCAGAATGTCAGCAGGCGTTTAAGCTGCTGAAAGAACACTTGGTAACGGCTCCAGTCATGAGTTGTCCTGATTTTTCTTTGCCCTTTACTATACAGACTGATGCCTCTGATTTTGGTCTGGGTGCTGTGCTGACTCAACAACAGGGTGATGACGAAAAAGTCATTAGCTACATTAGCTGTTCTCTTAAAAAGGCGGAACGCAACTATAGCGCCACCGAAAAAGAATGTCTTGGTGTTATTTGGACAATCGAGAAATTTCGTCCCTATATCGAGGGTTCTCACTTTACTGTGATCACCGATCACCACTCGCTTATATGGCTGAATAATCTACAAAGCCCCAACGGTCGCTTAGCTTGTTGGTCTGTACGACTTCAACAACATAACTTCACCATCGTACACCGTAAAGGTAAAGAAAACATCGTTCCCGATGCCTTATCTCGCTCAGTACCTAAAATTGACTTAATTGATGACTTTCCTAAATCTTCTATTACTCTGCCAATTCTGGATCCTTGGTATCTTAAGCTACGGACTCGTGTTAATTCTAATCCTAAACTATACAGTAACTGGCATGTGGAAAACAAGTTACTATACAAACACGTAAAATCTAAACAGTCTTTGCTCCAACCTCCTCAAGACGATTGGAAGTTAGTAGTTCCCAGCGAACAACGGAATAGGGTTCTACACGAAAACCATGATCTACCTACTTCAGGTCACCCTGGTGTCCACAAAACTGTCTCTAAAATTTCCATGCGGTACTATTGGCCTAAACTTAGAGCCGCTGTTGCTCGATACGTCCGTCGTTGTAAGATTTGCTCGGCACACAAAGTCGAACAAAAGAAACCTCCTGGCTTTATGTCTCCTCGTGCTACTGCCACTCGTCCTTGGAAAGTCCTATGTACGGATATTGTCGGACCTTTTCCTAGATCCTCTAAAGGTAATTCTTTCATTTTAGTTGTTGCCGATTGTTTTACCAAATATGCTTGTTTCTTTCCTCTACGTGCATCTACGGCCGCCGCTGTTGCTCGAACCATTGAGGAAAATATTTTCCTGGTGTATGGTACTCCTCAATATCTAATTGCGGACAACGGTGTACAATTTCGTAGTCATATTTTCACGAAACTCTGTGATTCTTATCGAACAAAATTCTGTTTAATGCTCGCTATCATTCTCAGGCGAATCCGGCCGAACGCATTAATAGAGTCCTGAAAACCATGATTTCTTCTTACGTTTCTGATATTCAACGTCGGTGGGACGTTAATTTAGCAAAAATCGGTTGTGCTATTCGAACGCTTAAACATGAGGTTATTGGTTACTTCCCGTATTTTGCTCTATATGGTCGTGAACATGTTCTCTACGGCGATCATTTTGGAAAACCTCCTGATCCTGATGATGTTCTTATGGATCCCAAACGTCCTATCCCTCCTACTGACTTAGTCAAATTTGAGTCACTTCGTGAAGAAATTTCGAAACGTCTTTCCTTAGCATACAAGAAAAATGCTAAACACTACGATCTTCGTCGTCGTCCCTTAACTTTAGCTCCTGGCGATCGCGTGTGGAAACGCAATTATGTTCTTTCGGATGCTACTCGCTACTTCAATGCTAAACTTGCTCCCAAGTATGTAGGTCCCTTTACTATTCGAACTAAACTTTCTCCTTGGACCTATATCTTAGTAGATGATTCTGGTAACAATCTGGGTACTTGGCATATTAAGGACCTCAAACCTGATAAAACTTTAGACCCCTCAGACATTGATCCTGAACCTCCGGATCCTAATGGTCTCCCTACGGCTGATTCTATTTTGACCCCTACGTGTGACTATCCCTAATGACTTGTGATTTTTTTTTCTGTTTGTTTTTTTGCTTATTGGTCTTGTGTTTTCGCTGATAAGCTTGTGTTCGAAAACACTGGCGCCCATTTCGTATTCCTATGTATATTTTGTAGCTAGCCCATCCCGTGACTTTTTCTTCTGGCTAGTTCTACCCTTTGTTCACTATTTGACTATTATAGTCGCTTTCTACATCCATTCCTTGAGGTAGGCTTCGGATCTATTTTCTTTACCTTTAGGTATTTCGACTTGGTCGCTTTTGTAGGTCTGTTAGCCATACTTTGCTTGAGTAATCGTTTCATACGAATCTGTGTTACCTCAGTTGGAAGTATTTTAGGTTGTGTACTAGCTTGCCTTTGCTCTTTGCTTGTCTTGATTCTTTCTTTGCTGCACACTTGAGGTCGACAGTTGTGTCGTTTAGTTAGTTTGCTACGAGTTTTCTTCCTCGTTTTTTTTTCTTTTCTCTTGGTTTCTTTGCGGGAAGCCGAAACTTTTCTTTGAGGTGGAAAACAGAAATGTCCCTTTTTTGGAGACATCCGTCTTTTGACGATTTTGAAAGTAGCTATAACCTTTAATCCTCGTTGGGTGTTTACTTAATACTTTCTTTACCTATTCTGTCATTGTTGCTTACGATAGATGACTTTGTCTTCTTTTGAAAAAAAAATGTGTTCTTTTTCTTATACTGTTGTTGGTCCTTCGAACCGGATAAAAATTTTTTTTGTTTGGTTCCTTGTCTGTCGTTTTTCTTTTTTGCTTTCACCCCGACGTCTTTATTTTGCTAGGGGGGAATTTGTAACGTGCAATTTTTGTAAGTTTAAACTTTTACGCTATCCTCTACTCATAAATAAATTTCTACAAATCACTTGTTATATTCTATATTATATTACGCTCCTGTCGGCTAGCGTACTTGAAATACATCAGTTTGCATAGCTGGTTGCATAAAGTTGGATTTACATTAATAAATAAATAATTATTTGTCGTATAAATTTCGTCCTTAGGCTATTTATCGCGGTCGAGATAAGACGCTCAGATGTTATGGGTATAGCAACGAGGTGAATAAACAGATAGTCGAGTTTAGTGTTGCTCTTCGCTCTTATATATTATTGACGTTGATAATACGGTGTCCTGTTTGCTTTACTAATTGTAGTGAGTTTTGTGTTTGGTTCCGATGTAATTACGTTAAAAAAAATACTGGTGGCTTTCTGTTGTTGCTTTGAAGATAGTGATTTTATATTTAATAACTACAAGCACGTCACGATTTTAATTGTTTTTCTGGTGAAGGAAAAGCTGTAGTTTGTTCCTCGCTGATATAGATTGTTTACGTTGAGAAGACTTTTTTTCTGTTTGCTTTCTGCTTTGAAAACACGACACGATTTTATATAAACAGATAAGAAGTGTAGTTCTGATTACCTTTGAAAGAGGTATGCTTTTGTCTGTAACTTGTTGGATTGAGAAGAAGTGCGCTTGTAATAAATTACGAGTTGGAGATTAAAAACAGACGAAGAGTTCTGTTCGGTATTCCGATATCTGAAGTACTTTTAAAAAATTACTGCGGTATAAATTCTAAAATTGTTATGAACAAGCGCGTGGTGTACGGAACATCTGACGTACTTACGTTAGTAATACACATGCTTTACGTATTGTGGGTTTTGTCGTTTAGTGCTTTTGTCTTCTGATATTTAAACGGTGTGTGCGATCTTGTTTCGCGGTTCCTTTTTTTATTTTATCAGAGTAGTGCATACTTTGGGTTATCGAAATATAGTGCTACTGTAGTTTCTGAATTTTCTAACAACAAAGAATCTGAAATGGATCATTGCTGGCGCAAATTTCGTTATTAAAAAACATTCGATTTTTCTTTGTTACCATAGGTAGCAAATAAAACGCTTCACGTTACGGTTAGTTTAATGCATTACATCGTGGCTTGAAAGCCCGTGATTCTAACTTGTTATTACCATGTTTTACGATTTGTGTTACAAAATATTTCTAAATTATTGTCTCGGGAAATAGAATTAACAAGAAGTTTTTCAATGCTGCATAGTTCCGACGCGTGATGGTGTCTGCTGCTAACCCCAGTGTAATACATAGGTGTGAGTTAGTGTAGAGTGTAAGCAATTTCATCTACACCCTCACAATCAAGGGTGAAGTGCTTCGTTAGTGCCGAACATCGTACATTCCACACTTCCATTGCAAGGAAGCGTTACTGAAGGACTTTCTGTAAGTGAACTATTTCCTATTTACTATTACTTTAAATATCTACCCGTTGTTTTTGCCATATCTTCGTCGTTTCTGATACCTTTTACAATAGACTTGCATGCTATTAAGAAAAAAAAAGAACTAATACTACTAAATTACTCATACCAATTGTGTCTTACCTATTTATTTATTTCTTTCTTAAAAACATTTTATCTGATTTATGTTAAATTGGTGTGTGAGGAAACGTTTCTGCTACTCGCCAATATTACCTCACTTTGTATTAAAAGTTTTTGTACTGCTATTACCGTTGTCATATTATATAGATTATTCAAACGTTTTACCTTCTTTTACATTCTTTTTTTTTCAGGTTTACTTAACTATTTTTATTGCAGGTTGGCTATTCTAATTCTTTTTTTTTCAGGTATTGTTAGTAACTCCTTATAGCCCCGTACGTTATATGGTGGTCTGCTTTCTACGACCCCCCCTACTCTCCGATTGAGCCCGGTCATTTTCTTTTTTTCTCTTTGATTTTCTTTTTGGTTACGCACGGCTACGAGCCAACGTAACATAACTTTGGCGCCCAACGCGCCTGCCACTAGATGTACGTAACACAGGAAATAGAATTGACAAGAAATTTATCAATGCTACATAGTTCCATCAGCATGATAATGTCTGCTGCGAACACCAGTGAAATACGTAGGTGTGATTAGTGTAACGTGTGATAAGTTCCATCAACACCCGCACAGTCAAGGGTGAAGTGCTTCGTTAGTGCAGGACATCGTGAATCCCACACTTCAATTGTAGGGAAACGTTACTGAAGGACCTTTTGTAAGTTGAACTATTTTCTACTTGTTATTACTTTAAATATCTATCCGTGGCTTTGCCATATCTTTGTCGTTCTGATACCTTTTGCAAAAGACTTGCATGCTATTTTAAAACATAAAAAAAAAGAAAGAAAGAACAATCAATACTACTGAATTACTCATACCAATGGTGTCTTATCTATTTATCTTTTGTTAATATTTTATCTGATTTATGTTTAATTGGTGTTTGAGGAAACGTTTCTGCTACTCCCCAATATTACCTCACTTTGTGATAAAAATTTTTGTAATGCTTTTACCGTTATTATATTATAGAGTTTATCTAAACAGTTTTTTTCTTACATTCTACAAAGTACTGAATAATTTAGACTTATCATTGCTGCTATGCTTATTCTTTTCTTTATTTCAGGTTTGCTTATCTATTTTTCTTTTCTTGCAGGTATTATCACTAACTCCTTACAGCCGCGTACATTGTATGTTGGTCTACTTTTTACAACCCCCCCTACTCTCCGATTGCGCCCGGTCATTTCTTTGATTTTCTTTGTGTTACGCACGAATTACGTAACGTAACATTTTTGACGCCCAACGTGGCTGCCACGAAAAAAAAACGTAACATAATGTTATGTACTCTGGAATAAACATACTATAATTCACTTAAGTTCCCAAATATAAAGAACAGTTCTAACTCACTCCAACTCTGAACGGTTAAAAAAAATATTGCATTATCAATTCTATGAGGGCTGTCTTCTTCATCTTTGACGCGCGGTCGTTTTTGGTTGTTCTTCTTCTTCGTGTTAACTAAAAAAAGATTCAAATGAATATTATATCAAGTAAATGCATTAAGAAAATTAAATCTATATATATATATATATATATATATATATATATATATATATTAAGCTAACGAATACATACTCTGTATTGGTGTCATCAGGTCGTACGTTGCAATTGGTGGATCTGCTTACGGCGTCAACGATTTTTTCTCCAGTACTTAATTTGGATTGACTATAAACTACTCAATAATTTTAACCCAATCACTATCATTATTCTTTCCTGACAAGGACAATTTTTAAAAAAAAAACGTTTTCATTTTTTGATTTGTTCTATAGAACACACAACTACAACTTGGCAATAAAGATTGAACGATTATCACACACACACATATCTTGAGTATATAAGGATATTAAACAACAAGAACAGCAGAAAATTCAACTCATGTAAGCAAGAATTTAATGCTAAGGTATTGTCTAAATAGCAATTGTAGAAAATATGAAATCTATAGAAAATTTAATAAAGCCAGTCATGTAGCATATATATAGGTAATTGTGTGTTTACGCGATTTTATGCTGTATAAGAAATTTTTTTAAAGGTACTGCTCAGCAGAAATAATGAATTAGATTCATTGTCTGAAAAAAATCCAATGAATGCACATAATAAAAAAACCTAAATTAGATTAATTTCGCTTAGATTACCGCTGACATAATCTATATGCATATATAGGTACTGCTCAGCAGAAATAATGAATTACATTCATTGACTGAAAAAGAAATTGCAAGAAGGCGCATAATAAAACCTAAATTAGATTAATTACGTTTTATATTACTACTAGCATAATTTATTTTCCATACAAAATTAACAAAAATTGACTTTATATGCATATATAGGGATATAGTAATTTGTGTGGGTGTATGTTTACGCGAATCATGCTGAATAAGAAAAATTCTTTAGTTCTATCAACGTACTGGAAAATGTTTTTCTTAATATCGGGTTTATAAAAAAACCATGAGTGCCTGTAAATTATTATATTTTTCTTTAGATTAATTTCGTTTAAAATAATGCAATGCAAATGATCCTTAAATAGTAATATATATAGAATAAGTTTTAGATTACCGCTGACACAATTTACATGCATATATAGGTAATTTGTGTGTTTATACGATTTTATGTTGAATAAGAAATTCTTTAAAGGTGCAGTTATATGATAAAACTGCAGAATGTTTTTTTAATACTGGGTTTTTTAAAAACCATGAGTGCATGTAAATTATTAAACAAAGACGGTTTAATCTGAGACATTTTTTCAAATTTGCTTTATTTTTATTTAAAATATTTCATATGTAATCATAAAAAAATAGCGCTGTAATGATAGTGTATTTTCTGTACACATCATAAATCAAAGGTCGTATAAAACATTTTTATTACTATACTGCAAACAAGAAATTTTTTGTAGTAAACGCAGCTGAATGAAAAATGATGTTGTATGCTAATTCTTTTTACAGTTGTTTTGCTTACGCTAGATAATTATGTATGTTCCATTGAAAGTAATATAAAGCCGATCCTAATTCAAAACGTGCCCACAAGCAGAAAGTAACATCAATACCCGTCAATATTACTGTATTATTCGATTAAGGCATGAGTTAATTTTTTACTACGTTTCTTTTTATTCGCTTAGGGCAATGCAGAGGAGAAGTTTGAAATTGGCAACATTTTTTTATAATAAAATAAAACCTTGATACAAAATCACATTCAGTTTTACTGAAAAGTAAATCGGACGAGATTGCTAACTGATTTTTTCACTTAAAGCGATTGACATTCATTTCAAACAAGTATTTATTAAGGTCATATAAAAGACCAAAAGTTTTACCATTATAAATAACGTTGTGTAATTTAAATTTCATTACGTAGCATTCGTTGAATTTTAAAAAATTATTTTTATACCTCCATCATGAGTTAATTTTACTAAGTGTGTAACATACTGTTTTAATACGCTTTAATTAGTTCTATGATTTCTAAAAATAGTTATTTTCTAGTTTAATTTTAGCATTCTAATTATTAGAATGAAGGTCTTGGAGCTAGCTGCTTCAAGACTACCCAAGTAGCGTCCTAGCGAAGTTTCCAGGAAGATCTAATCCAAAAGTTATTCAATTTTTCTAAAGGCACTTTACTTCAAAGGCACTAAACATGTCAGATTAGTTGCTATCTATGATTAGATGTCAATCATGCTTTAGGATCCTATTTATGTCAGGGTGGTCTGAAGCAATTTTTCAATTAGTGGAGTACTCAACTAAAATTAGTTCCGAGATCTACTTGTGTGGCTATCTTAGGGCAATAGGCAGTTTAATTAATCTTAAAGATTTACGACCGGCGTATCCTAAGCCGAGTATGAGAGCCAAGAAAGGGGTTATTTTTCAATTAACTTAAATGTATATAAGGATGCCAGCCGGTGGTAATCAGGGTTGTTTATTTCCAGACGCGTTAGAGTCTAAAGCTCGCGGACTTGCAAGATTGAGTAAGTGTTTTATTTCTCTGAATTCAAGTGCGTGCCGTTATGTTCAAAGTTAGTTTATTTCTCTGAGTAAGTAATTATTATATATGGTATTACTATGAACTCAAGGCTGTGTTATGCATCATAAGTCATTTATTTGTTTAAATACAATATCTGTCGGCTTCCATAACATACAACTTCGGGTTAAAGCTCCGTTCAAGTAATTTTAATCCCGTTAGGTTATTGTTTAAAAACCGCATCTTTAGAAGGGTTTCATATTTTATTGTGTTTCGACGTTGTCCGAGGCTTGTAATAACTAAGCCACGAATTCCGTTACTGTACTATTTGACCCGTGTGAAGGTCGTGTTTTTCCTGTTATTGATGACACCGTGATTAAAGGAAGGTCGTTTCAGTATGCATGTTAAGTAGACTACGGTAGCGTTAATTAATTATATGTATTGGGGTGTTTGCACTCAGAACGGTTGTTAATATTCATAAAATAAGGACTTTAGAATTGTTTAGTTAAGTTGTGGTTGTGCTAGCCGGAGACTTTATAAGATTTGCCCCTGTGAAGTGAAGTATTTTCTGTCCTGCAATCTTGGTTCATCGCCACGAACAAAGTGTGACGAGAGCTATTACCGCGATCGGTCCATGGGCCGTTTAATTCCCATGGTGGCGCCCTATTGTAAATATTGTTAATTACTGTATAATTTTGTATGCATATGTAATTAGGTTAAGTTAGGTAGTAGGCCGTTTAATAAAACAATTGGAATTTTGTCTTAGTGTGTTGTTGTTTAATGAACCTCCCCTTCTCACCGACTGCAGCAGCTGCGAGGCAATGTCCCGAAACGTGAGGGTACTATAGTGTAAGAGGTCCTTCCCATTTATTATTTATTATTAATTGGATACCCTCACGCGGTAGGTAAATATTTAAATTACAAACAAACTGGATTTTTTTTAAACAGAACGATTACTACTACTATTTTTCTCTACAATACATTTATGCTAATATAGTTCAAACTCGGGTAGATTGAAAGGTATCCTATTTTTAGATAAATCCAAAACGAAAAACTGCGTACTTGTGCAGATATAAACATAACACTGAAGTTTTTATAACTAAAAAAAATATTATATGTTAATCGAGATAAAATAAATTGCATTCTTTGTTTGAGCCAGTGGTTGAAGCTTTTACAATTCATTTCTGAGTGTATAGTTATACAGTTATACAGCTTTGAGTTCATAGTAATACCATATATAATAATTACTTACTCAGAAAAATAAACTAACTTTGAACATAACGGCACGCACTTGAATTCAGAGAAATAAAACACTTACTCAATCTTGAAAGTCCGCGAGCTTCAGACTCTAACGCGTCTGGAAATAAACAACCCCGATTACCACCGGCTGGCATCCTTATATACATTTAAGTTAATTGAAAAATAACCCCTTTCTTGGCCCTCATACTCGGCTTAGGATACGCCGATCGTAAATCTTTAAGATTAATTAAACTGACCATTGCCTAAGATAGCCACACAAGTAGATCTCGGAACTAATTTTAGTTGAGTGCTCCGCTAATTGAAAAATTGCTTCAGACCACCCTGACATAAATAGGATCCTAAAGCATGATTGACATCTAATCATAGATAGCAACTAATCTGACATGTTTAGTGCCCTTAAAGTAAGTGCCTTTAGAAAACTGATTGACTCTTGGATTAGATCTTCCTGGAAACTTCGCTAGGACGCTACTTGGGTAGTCTTGAAGCCGTTCGCTCCAAGACCTTCATTCTAATAATTAGAATGCTAAAATTAAACTAGAAAATAACTATTTTTAGAATTCATAGAACTAATTAGAGCGATATTAAAACAGTATGTTACATGTTATTGTTTAAAGATGTGTTAGCATAAGGTCGATGAGTATGTTTTTCAATATTAACAATTGCATTGTAGAAGTAAACTTTTTCACGCACGTTCAGTATTTCCACTATTCATTTTACATTTTAATTAAATAAATGCAGTCCTAACGATTGTAGAAACAACGGCTGGAATAGTGTTATCATATATAGCGCTTTATTTGAAGCAAATTATCCGACCCGGTGAAGAAGTATTTGTGAAGGGTCTAGAAAAGAAGAAATTGATTGAAACCTATCTAATGCTGTAATTTTAATATTTACCTACCGCGTGAGGGTATCCAATTAACAATAAATAATAAATAACAGGACCTCTAACACCATCGTACCCTCACGTTTCGGGACGTTGTCTCGCAAGCTGCAGCAGTCGGTGAAGGGGGGGTTCATTAAAACAAACACACTGAGACGAAAATTCGATTGTTTTATTGAACGAGCTACTAACTAAAACTTCAACTAATTACATATGCATAACAAAATATAAAGTAAATAACCTTATGTACAAAAGGGCGCCACCATGGGAATTAAACGGCCCATAGACCAATCGCGGTAATAGCTCTCGTCGCACTTTGTTCGTGGGCGATGAACCAAAATGGCAGAACAGAAAATAAGTCACTTATAGTCTCCGGCTAGCACAAACACAACTTAACTAAACTTAACTAACAAACATATTTTGAATAGATACAGTTCTAGGTGTACACACCCCAATAACAAAATTTATTAATGCTACCCTATTCTAATTAACTTGCATAGTGCGACGACCCTTTTTAACCACGGGGTCATCTACACCATGAAAAATACGACCTTCTCAACGGTCAAATAGTACCGTAACTTGACTTCGGGCCTGAGCTTTGCATTCTCAGGTAGTCTCGTGGATTAGTGATTAACGACCTCTGACACCGTCGAAACACAATATAATAGAAGACCCTTCTAAAACGATGCGGTCTCCAAAGCAATAATAAAACGGATCAATTTACTTGAACTGGGCATTCACCCGGAATTGTATTTTATGGAAGTCGACAAATACTGTTTTTAAACAAATAACTGACTTATGCTGCATAACACAGCCTTGAGTTCATAGTAATATCACATATACTAATTACTTACTCAGAGAAATAAATAACTTAAAACATAACGGCCCGCACTTGACTGCAGAGAAATAAACACATCACTAGTAACCGTTAGCTTTAACCTCTAACGCGTCTGGAAATAAACAACCCCGATTCCCACCGGCTGGCCTCCTTATATACATTTTGGTTAATTGAAAAATAACCCCTTTCTTGACGCTCTTACTCGGCTTAGGATGCGCCGGTCGTAAATCTTTAATTTTAATTAAAACTGTCAATGCCTAAGATAACCACAACCGTAGCTCTCAGAATTGATTTTAGTTGAGTGCTCAGCTAATTGAAAAATTGCTTCAGACCACCCTGACATAAATAGGATCCTAAAGCATGATTGACATCTAATCATAGATATGGACTAATTTGACATGTTTAGTGCCCTTAAAGTAAGTGCCTTTAGAAAAATTGATTAACTCTTGGATTAGATCTTTCTGGGAACTTCGCTGAGAAGCTACTTGGGTGATCCTGCAGCCGCTACAATTCTAATAATTAGCATGCTAAAATTAAACTAGAAACTAACTATTTTTAGGAATACTAGAACTATTAGAGCTTATTAAAACAGTATGTTACACAGCCCCTCGAAAAATTGAAATTGCTCTTAGGAATTTCAAGAAAATTGAAAAAAAAAAAATAATAAATGTAGAAATTAACACATCCAACCGCAATTATGTTTAAGACAACTGAGTCTTTTCAGAAAATTGGCGGAAGGAAAAATAAAAATTGGAAAAAATAAAATATTAGTGAGGTTTTAGGTCTTGGACGTGGAACACCCTAGCGGTTTTCCGTCCATGGAAGATAGTCTATAAGTGGTAGAACCTAAAACTTCCATCACCTTTGCTTCTAGGAACTTCGGGGCTAATTTTTATTGAAATGTTTAGAAGCATCTGATAATATAAAATTGCGCTTCCACACTAAATCCCCTACTTTGAAATTTAATGGTCTGCGCCTTAAATTGTACGAGTGCGTATTACGTTCATACGCCAAATGTATGTTCTTCTGAACTTCTTTAAAGATGGGCGATAATTCATTAAGGTCTTGAACCAATTGTTCTCGAGTATCAATTGCTAGATCCTCTGGATTTAAATCCTTTAATTTATTATAGAATTCCCCGGACAGAGGAACCGTGCGTCCAAAAGCTAAAAATGTTGGGGAATATTTTGTGGATTCATGAACAGCATTACGAAGCGCATGGGCAATTTTGTGAATTTTATCGTCCCAATTCTTATGAGAATCTTGAATGTTACTGCGAATGGCAGCTCAATTACCTTGTTAACGCGTTCTACATAATTAACTTGAGGATGGTAGCTGGCGTTAAACCAAACCGAAGGTATTTTATAATTTGTCATGAGATTGGAAAATAAATTACTTTTAAATTGGGGCCATTATCAATCATACAAATTTGAGGTACCCCATATACCAAAAATACAAAATTTTCCAGGTAATTACAAATTTGTTTTGTTGAAGCGCTGCGCATGGGATGCAATAAAGTGAATTTTGTAAACCAGTCAGTAACAACTAAAAGGTAAGTATTCCCCAATTTCGAGCGCGGAAAGGGCCCCATTAAATCAATCGACAAACATTGAAACGGAAATGAAACTTTTTTTTTGCCCATAAAACCATAATGGTTGAACAGGCTGGATTTGCTTTGGCAGCACGTAACACATTTACTAATGTATTTAGAAATATATGACCGCATTTTAGGCCAGTAATAGAGCTCTTTGATTTTTGTATAAGTTTTAAATACACCCAAATGGGCCGAAACTGGATCATCATGCCATTCTTTTAAAATTTGTGCACGGCATGATTTCGGCACTACTAACTTCCACTCAATTAAATTGGCTTTGATATTCAAATTATTCGGAATAAACTTATACATTTTATCATCTTCTACTCCAATCGGGATATAGATCTGGCTTTTCCTTAATATTATTTAACATGTTTTTGTACCAATCCTCGACCTCGTGTAAAGAAAAATTTAAAGAATTAATAGCATAGGCCCACTAGGAGCTCGGGATAATGTATCTGGTACCACATTAAATTTACCCTTCCTGTGGATAACTTCGAAATCAAATTGTTGGAGTTTCACACTCCATCTAGCTAAACGTCCCGCAGGATCTTTTAAGTTGTGGAGCCAAATTAAAGAATGATGGTCCGTAATGACCTTAAAATGAGTTCCTTCAATATATGGTCGGAATTTTGAATAGCAAAACACACCGCCAAAAGTTCCCGTTCTGTGACTGAATAATTTTTCTCTGCTGAATTTAAACTGCGAGAAGCATAAGCAATTACATGTTCTTCGTCTCCTTCTCCTGAGTTAAAACACAACCTACGCCGTAATTTGAGGCGTCACATTGTAAAGAAAAACTTTCGAAAAGTCAGGACTCCTTAAAATAGGAGCCTTTGTAAGAACATCTTTAATTTTTCAAACGAAATAAGAGCCTCGTCCGTCCATTT
Organism: Platerodrilus igneus; assembly: GCA_036346225.1. Lineage (NCBI taxonomy): Eukaryota > Metazoa > Arthropoda > Insecta > Coleoptera > Lycidae > Platerodrilus > Platerodrilus igneus. Next base: position 467,942 of record JARFIW010000376.1, read on the forward strand.
AATCGCTTGCGATTTTCTTTCCTTTAGTAAATCATTAATAGGTGCTATAATTGTGGCAAAATCCAAAACAAAACGCCTATACCAAGAACACATACCGGTGAAACGTTTTATTTCAGTGGCTGTCTTGGGTTGAGGAAAATTTACAATTACGTCAATTTTGCTGGGTCAGTTCGGAGACCATCTTTATTCACAATATATCCCAGATATTGTAACTCTGGTTTACAAAACTCACATTTTGAACTGTTAATTGTTAAATTAGCGCCTTTCAACTTCTCATACACTTCGTTCAAAATTCTAATATGCTCCTTAAATGTGCTTGAAATAATAATTATATTATCTAAATAAACAAATACTGATTGGGATAATGAAAAATCAAAAATAGAGTCCATGAGCCTTGTAATGTGCCTGGAGCATTGGCCAAACCCATCGGCATTACATTATATTGAAATAATCCGCGCCTTGGGACAGTAAAGGCTGTTTTTCCTTGCTTTCGTCACTCAAGGGCAATTGCCAGAAAGCTTTTTAAATCGATTGAAGAAATTTCGCATTGCGTAATCTATCAAGAATGTCATTTACAAACGGAATGGGATACGCGTCTTTTTGTAATTGAATTTAATCGTTTAGCGTCAAAACATACACGAAATTCACCCTTTTTTTTCTTTACTAATAGCATGGGGAGTTCCACGGGCTATTGCTTGGGCTAATAATGCCTTGTTCAAGCATTGCATCAATTTCTTTATTAGCATGTTCCAGCATCGCCGGTGATAATGGGTAATACCTTTGTTTAATTGGTTCAACGTTTTCCGTTGTAATATGATGTGAAATTTTAGTGGTTCGGCCTAAGGTAGGACGATCCAGGGATTGAAATAAAGAAATAACCTTGTTTAATCAAATTTCTGGTCTTCATTTAAATCGGCCATAACTTTAATGAAATTTAATTTATTCGTTTCCGCAGAATGAGCATAAAATTCATTTTTTGGAAAATCTACTTTCAATACAAATAATTGACAAAAATCAATCCCTAACGTTAGGGTACACTCTATTGAATCGGAAACTAAAACATTTAAAGACCGAGTAACCCCGTTTATAGTCAAGGGCAAATTAGTTGAACCTAAAATTGATCGTGCAGTGCCATCTGCGGTTGTTAATATAGACGTTTTACATTTTAATTAATTCTAACTTATATTTATCCAATAAACACAAACCATGTCTGCCTAAAATAGAGGTATTCGCGCCGGAATCCAACAGTGCAGTATAAGTTTCCTTAAATATCTCGATATTAATATAAGGTCTTGTATCATCTTTTACTTTATAAAAATTTGAAAAAACCTTAGATGATTTACAAAAATTCTTAACTTTTACTAACCAATCCGACCACGTCTTTTTGTCAGCAGCAATATTATTAAACGAAGAAAAGCAACGGCTGACTACGCGCTTTCCTGTCCTTAGTTTTTTGAATTATTTGAGCAGTTTGGACAATTTGTGGACGTAACTTCCAACTGCCCACAAGAATAACAAAATATTCCGCGTTTCTCCGGACAAGTATGAAACGAGTGACCTCGTCTTTACAGTTGAAACAAATAGTCGAAAATTTTGCTGTGTTTTAAAATAATTCGAAACGCCGGACCGTGGTAAATTATTATTAGAAAATGAACTCTGTCGAACTTGACGTTCTAAGATAACTGGTACGTTGGCAGAATCCGAATGTTCCTGTTTAATAAAATGTAGGCTTAATGTCTTCTAAAAGCTTACAACGAGAAATCAAATGGGAAATGTCAGTCACTTCAATTAACGCCAGTTGCGTGGCATAAAAAGTCTGTAAATTTCTTTTAATAATTTTATTTGTTCCCTGATTGAAATGGACTCTTCTAATTGAGAAAATAAATTTACCATCTTTGAAATATAAATGGTAGGTGATTCATCGGCGCCTTGCCGTCTGGATTTAATTAACATTAAAAGATTCTCTGCATAATCGGCTGAAAGAAAATCTTGTTTCAATTTAAAATTAATTGTTCCCATGAATTTACTGTACACCGCGTTGCTCTATACCAATCCAGTGCTGAACTGGTGAAAAGATCAATAGCCCCTTCGAAAAGGTCATCTGACGAAACTTTTCTTGCAACTTGCAGTTCTTTGACGCGTTGAATAAAATCTAAAACCGATATAGAATCAGATTCACCGAAAATTGTAATCCCCACTTGTGGATCGGGACTGATGTCGTTGTTTTATTCAAGGACTTAATTGGCGTACCTAAATCATTACTAGAAATCGAGACCGATGGGGTATTAATGGAAGAAACCGCTGATGCTCCAGGGCATGAACCCTCTGCTGTTGGTGTTATTGTAGGATTTTTATTACCGCTAGCCGAACAATAAAGAGGGTTATCGTTAATCTCATTTTCCCCGTTTACCTGTTCTAAAATCTCAAAAGCTCTAATGCATTTGGAATGCAGTTCTTTGTGTACTTCTAAAATTCAATATCGAAATTGACATAATTTAGTCTCTGTGTTACATGCATTAATCTCGTGTTAAGTTTAATATATTCTGTCCTTTTAGGAAGAATGGTAAAAGAATTTAAACAGTTTTCTAATTCAAAAATCTTAAGTTTTAATAATTCAATTTCGTCCTTTTGAACGATTTCAATTTTCTCATACTTAGAAAAAACATTACTGTCGACTTTCTCAACAATGAGTTTTCTACGCAATAATTTTCGCTTTTCTAACACACTTAACTTTGTTGGTTCAACGTTCCTAATTAAAAGTTCATAACTAAGCTCATCGCTTCTTAAAGCTTCTACCACATTGACTAACTAAAAGGTAAAAGCCAACAATAACGAAACTTGTTCCTAAATCACTAATATTAAACTGTAATTTTGCCTAACACTAAATAAAAACAAAACAATCTAAAAATTCGTCCGTGTGTTGTTTACCATAATTACAATTTTAACCACGTTAATGCGCCAGTGTAATTTTAATATTTACCTACCGCGTGAGGGTATCCAATTAACAAAAATAAAAATAACAGGACCTCTAACACCATCGTACCCTCACGTTTCGGGACGTTGCCTCGCAAGCTGCAGCAGTCGGTGAAGGGGGGGTTCATTAAACAAACACACTCAGACGAAAATTCGATTGTTTTATTGAACGAGCTAATAACTAAAACTTCAACTAATTACATATCCATTACAAAATATAAAGTAAATAACCTTATGTACAAAAGGGCGCCACCATGGGAATTAAACGGCCCATGGACCAATCGCGGTAATAGCTCTCGTCGCACTTTGTTCGTGGGCGATGAACCAAAATGGCAGAACAGAAAATAAGTCACTTATAGTCTCCGGCTAGCACAAACACAACAACTAAAAACTAACAAACATATTTTGAATAGATACAGTTCTAGGTGTACACACCCCAATAACAAAAATTTATTAATGCTACCCTATTCTAATTAACTTGCATAGTGCGACGACCCTTTTTAACCACGGGGTCATCTACACCATGAAAAATACGACCTTCTCAACGGTCAAATAGTACCGTAACTTGACTTCGGGCCTGAGCTTTGCATTCTCAGGTAGTCTCGTGGATTAGTGATTAACGACCTCTGACACCGTCGAAACACAATATAATAGAAGACCCTTCTAAAACGATGCGGTCTCCAAAGCAATAATAAAACGGATCAATTTACTTGAACTGGGCATTCACCCGGAATTGTATTTTATGGAAGTCGACAAATACTGTTTTTAAACAAATAACTGACTTATGCTGCATAACACAGCCTTGAGTTCATAGTAATATCACATATACTAATTACTTACTCAGAGAAATAAATAACTTAAAACATAACGGCCCGCACTTGACTGCAGAGAAATAAACACATCACTAGTAACCGTTAGCTTTAACCTCTAACGCGTCTGGAAATAAACAACCCCGATTCCCACCGGCTGGCCTCCTTATATACATTTTGGTTAATTGAAAAATAACCCTTTCTTGACGCTCTTACTCGGCTTAGGATGCGCCGGTCGTAAATCTTTAATTTTAATTAAAACTGTCAATGCCTAAGATAACCACAACCGTAGCTCTCAGAATTGATTTTAGTTGAGTGCTCAGCTAATTGAAAAATTGCTTCAGACCACCCTGACATAAATAGGATCCTAAAGCATGATTGACATCTAATCATAGATATGGACTAATTTGACATGTTTAGTGCCCTTAAAGTAAGTGCCTTTAGAAAAATTGATTAACTCTTGGATTAGATCTTTCTGGGAACTTCGCTGAGAAGCTACTTGGGTGATCCTGCAGCCGCTACAATTCTAATAATTAGCATGCTAAAATTAAACTAGAAACTAACTATTTTTAGGAATACTAGAACTATTAGAGCTTATTAAAACAGTATGTTACACAGCCCCCCTCGAAAAATTGAAATTGCTCTTAGGAATTTCTTGAAAATTGAAAAAAAAAAAAATAATAAATGTAGAAATTAACACATCCAACCGCAATTATGTTTAAGACAACTGAGTCTTTTCAGAAAATTGGCGGAAGGAAAAAATAAAAAATTGGAAAAAATAAAATATTAGTGAGGTTTTAGGTCTTGGACGTGGAACACCCTAGCGGTTTTCCGTCCATGGAAGATAGTCTATAAGTGGTAGAACCTAAAACTTCCATCACCTTTGCTTCTAGGAACTTCGGGGCTAATTTTTATTGAAATGTTTAGAAGCATCTGATAATATAAAATTGCGCTTCCACACTAAATCCCTACTTTGAAATTTAATGGTCTGCGCCTTAAATTGTACGAGTGCGTATTACGTTCATACGCCAAATGTATGTTCTTCTGAACTTCTTTAAAGATGGGCGATAATTCATTAAGGTCTTGAACCAATTGTTCTCGAGTATCAATTGCTAGATCCTCTGGATTTAAATCCTTTAATTTATTATAGAATTCCCCGGACAGAGGAACCGTGCGTCCAAAAGCTAAAAATGTTGGGGAATATTTTGTGGATTCATGAACAGCATTACGAAGCGCATGGGCAATTTTGTGAATATTATCGTCCCAATTCTTATGAGAATCTTGAATGTTACTGCGAATGGCAGCTCCAATTACCTTGTTAACGCGTTCTACATAATTAACTTGAGGATGGTAGCTGGCGTTAAACCAAACCGAAGGTATTTTATAATTTGTCATGAGATTGGAAAATAAATTACTTTTAAATTGGGGCCATTATCAATCATACAAATTTGAGGTACCCATATACCAAAAATACAAAATTTTCCAGGTAATTACAAATTTGTTTTGTTGAAGCGCTGCGCATGGGATGCAATAAAGTGAATTTTGTAAACCAGTCAGTAACAACTAAAAGGTAAGTATTCCCCAATTTCGAGCGCGGAAAGGGCCCCATTAAATCAATCGACAAACATTGAAACGGAAATGAAACTTTTTTCTCTTTGCCCATAAAACCATAATGGTTGAACGGGCTGGATTTGCTTTGGCAGCACGTAACACATTTACTAATGTATTTAGAAATATATGACCGCATTTTAGGCCAGTAATAGAGCTCTTTGATTTTTGTATAAGTTTTAAATACACCCAAATGGGCCGAAACTGGATCATCATGCCATTCTTTTAAAATTTGTGCACGGCATGATTTCGGCACTACTAACTTCCACTCAATTAAATTGGCTTTGATATTCAAATTATTCGGAATAAACTTATACATTTTATCATCTTCTACTCTCCAATCGGGATATAGATCTGGCTTTTCCTTAATATTATTTAACATGTTTTTGTACCAATCCTCGACCTCGTGTAAAGAAAAATTTAAAGAATTAATAGCATAGGCTCCACTAGGAGCTCGGGATAATGTATCTGGTACCACATTAAATTTACCCTTCCTGTGGATAACTTCGAAATCAAATTGTTGGAGTTTCACACTCCATCTAGCTAAACGTCCCGCAGGATCTTTTAAGTTGTGGAGCCAAATTAAAGAATGATGGTCCGTAATGACCTTAAAATGAGTTCCTTCAATATATGGTCGGAATTTTGAATAGCAAAACACACCGCCAAAAGTTCCCGTTCTGTGACTGAATAATTTTCTCTGCTGAATTTAAACTGCGAGAAGCATAAGCAATTACATGTTCTTCGTCTCCTTCTCCCTGAGTTAAAACACAACCTACGCCGTAATTTGAGGCGTCACATTGTAAAGAAAAACTTTCGAAAAGTCAGGACTCCTTAAAATAGGAGCCTTTGTAAGAACATCTTTAATTTTTTCAAACGAAATAAGAGCCTCGTCCGTCCATTTAATCGCTTGCGATTTTCTCTTTCCTTTAGTAAATCATTAATAGGTGCTATAATTGTGGCAAAATCCAAAACAAAACGCCTATACCAAGAACACATACCGGTGAAACGTTTTATTTCAGTGGCTGTCTTGGGTTGAGGAAAATTTACAATTACGTCAATTTTGCTGGGTCAGTTCGGAGACCATCTTTATTCACAATATATCCCAGATATTGTAACTCTGGTTTACAAAACTCACATTTTGAACTGTTAATTGTTAAATTAGCGCCTTTCAACTTCTCATACACTTCGTTCAAAATTCTAATATGCTCCTTAAATGTGCTTGAAATAATAATTATATTATCTAAATAAACAAATACTGATTGGGATAATGAAAATCAAAATAGAGTCCATGAGCCTCTGTAATGTGCCTGGAGCATTGGCCAAACCCATCGGCATTACATTATATTGAAATAATCCGCGCCTTGGGACAGTAAAGGCTGTTTTTTCCTTGCTTTCGTCACTCAAGGGCAATTGCCAGAAAGCTTTTTTTAAATCGATTGAACTGAGACATTTCGCATTGCGTAATCTATCAAGAATGTCATTTACAAACGGAATGGGATACGCGTCTTTTTTTGTAATTGAATTTAATCGTTTAGCGTCAAAACATACACGAAATTCACCTTTTGCTTTTTTCTTTACTAATAGCATGGGGGAGTTCCACGGGCTATTGCTTGGGCTAATAATGCCTTGTTCAAGCATTGCATCAATTTCTTTATTAGCATGTTCCAGCATCGCCGGTGATAATGGGTAATACCTTTGTTTAATTGGTTCAACGTTTTCCGTTGTAATATGATGTGAAATTTTAGTGGTTCGGCCTAAGGTAGGACGATCCAGGGATTGAAATAAAGAAATAACCTTGTTTAACTCAAATTTCTGGTCTTCATTTAAATCGGCCATAACTTTAATGAAATTTAATTTATTCGTTTCCGCAGAATGAGCATAAAATTCATTTTTTGAAAAATCTACTTTCAATTCAAATAATTGACAAAAATCAATCCCTAACGTTAGGGTACACTCTATTGAATCGGAAACTAAAACATTTAAAGACCGAGTAACCCCGTTTATAGTCAAGGGCAAATTAGTTGAACCTAAAATTGATCGTGCAGTGCCATCTGCGGTTGTTAATATAGACGTTTTTACATTTTTAATTAATTCTAACTTATATTTATCCAATAAACACAAACCATGTCTGCCTAAAATAGAGGTATTCGCGCCGGAATCCAACAGTGCAGTATAAGTTTCCTTAAATATCTCGATATTAATATAAGGTCTTGTATCATCTTTTACTTTATAAAATTTGAAAAACCTTAGATGATTTACAAAATTCTTAACTTTTACTAACCAATCCGACCACGTCTTTTGTCAGCAGCAATATTATTAAACGAAGAAAAGCAACGGCTGACTACGCGCTTTCCTGTCCTTAGTTTTTGAATTATTTGAGCAGTTTGGACAATTTGTGGACGTAACTTCCAACTGCCCACAAGAATAACAAAATATTCCGCGTTTCTCCGGACAAGTATGAAACGAGTGACCTCGTCTTTTACAGTTGAAACAAATAGTCGAAAATTTTGCTGTGTTTTAAAATAATTCGAAACGCCGGACCGTGGTAAATTATTATTAGAAAATGAACTCTGTCGAACTTGACGTTCTAAGATAACTGGTACGTTGGCAGAATCCGAATGTTCCTGTTTAATAAAATGTGTAGGCTTAATGTCTTCTAAAAGCTTACAACGAGAAATCAAATGGGAAATGTCAGTCACTTCAATTAACGCCAGTTGCGTGGCATAAAAGTCTGTAAATTTCTTTTAATAATTTTATTTGTTCCCTGATTGAAATGGACTCTTCTAATTGAGAAAATAAATTTACCATCTTTGAAATATAAATGGTAGGTGATTCATCGGCGCCTTGCCGTCTGGATTTAATTAACATTAAAAGATTCTCTGCATAATCGGCTGAAAGAAAATCTTGTTTCAATTTAAAATTAATTGTTCCCATGAATTTACTGTACACCGCGTTGCTCTATACCAATCCAGTGCTGAACTGGTGAAAAGATCAATAGCCCCTTCGAAAAGGTCATCTGACGAAACTTTTCTTGCAACTTGCAGTTCTTTGACGCGTTGAATAAAATCTAAAACCGATATAGAATCAGATTCACCCGAAAATTGTAATCCCCACTTGTGGATCGGGACTGATGTCGTTGTTTTATTCAAGGACTTAATTGGCGTACCTAAATCATTACTAGAAATCGAGACCGATGGGGTATTAATGGAAGAAACCGCTGATGCTCCAGGGCATGAACCCTCTGCTGTTGGTGTTATTGTAGGATTTTTATTACCGCTAGCCGAACAATAAAGAGGGTTATCGTTAATCTCATTTTCCCCGTTTACCTGTTCTAAAATCTCAAAAGCTCTAATGCATTTGGAATGCAGTTCTTTGTGTACTTCTAAAAATTCAATATCGAAATTGACATAATTTAGTCTCTGTGTTACATGCATTAATCTCGTGTTAAGTTTAATATATTCTGTCCTTTTAGGAAGAATGGTAAAAGAATTTAAACAGTTTTCTAATTCAAAATCTTAAGTTTTAATAATTCAATTTCGTCCTTTTGAACGATTTCAATTTTCTCATACTTAGAAAAACATTACTGTCGACTTTCTCAACAATGAGTTTTCTACGCAATAATTTTCGCTTTTCTAACACACTTAACTTTGTTGGTTCAACGTTCCTAATTAAAAGTTCATAACTAAGCTCATCGCTTCTTAAAGCTTCTACCACATACATGACTAACTAAAAGGTAAAAGCCAACAATAACGAAACTTGTTCCTAAATCACTAATATTAAACTGTAATTTTGCCTAACACTAAATAAAAACAAAACAATCTAAAAATTCGTCCGTGTGTTGTTTACCATAATTACAATTTTAACCACGTTAATGCGCCAGTGTAATTTTAATATTTACCTACCGCGTGAGGGTATCCAATTAACAATAAATAATAAATAACAGGACCTCTAACACCATCGTACCCTCACGTTTCGGGACGTTGCCTCGCAAGCTGCAGCAGTCGGTGAAGGGGGGGTTCATTAAAACAAACACACTGAGACGAAAATTCGATTGTTTTATTGAACGAGCTAATAACTAAAACTTCAACTAATTACATATGCATAACAAAATATAAAGTAAATAACCTTATGTACAAAAGGGCGCCACCATGGGAATTAAACGGCCCATG